>KN824302.1:0-24076 GCA_000827415.1 Serendipita vermifera MAFF 305830 | reverse complement strand
GAGCCTCGATATTCATCAAGTCACGCTTGCATTGACCGCGTGCCTCGATCGCATTTTCGGCTCCAGATGGAAGAGCGAAGGCATGTTGCTCAAGCAAGGGGAGGACCCCGACGAAGAGGACGACCAAGGTGGATTTGAAGTTGAACATGGCGTTTTGGAGGCGAGTAATGAAGATGCTTTCAAGGACGTGTGGAAGCTTGTGATGCATACTTTTGCGTGAGCACCTCTCCCTTATACCGTGTTCTGACACAAAGCAAAGGTAATCGCTTCATTGGAGCATGCGCGCGCTTTTGCTCACCTGGCGCATCATCTGGACACTTCTCACCGAGCATAAAGCGTAGTTTTGCATTCTCTGCGGTGTCCACATGCTAGTTTTGCACGACTCAAGTGCTCCCAGAGAAGGAGGATTAGTCTGGCTGGCGCAGAGCGGGCGTATGGATACACATTGTTGTCACTTGGGAAGCATCTCTTCTCAATGACACCACGCTTGCCTCGTGATCAAGTCTTCATGGCCTACATGTGGACGCCGCTCCAAGGCCGACCTCCGGCAACACCCAAAACATTGATGTGGGGCCTACTGCCACATCAAGGAGCGCCCATTCAAGAACGAAGAAGCAACATTAACACTAAAACGCACGGTTAATTGTCACCTGTATGACCCTGGGCGTTCCGACTTGACCCTCCAGCCATACACAAGCCGGTGCAAAATGAAGCACAGGGAGGACTAAATTCCGATTTTTCTATGTATTCAAGGGACCGGTTAAACTTGGCCTGATGAGCCGAGAGTCGATGCCGTAGATATGGCTGGTTGGCGCGCCTGTTAATTGAGAAAGTGTGGGCGCGCGCCAGAGCTCCTGACCAGTGCTGTCGGAACTTGGACAGCAACCTTGTGGGCAAGGAGACGAAAGAAGGTGGCCGTGGATGCGGTGGAGTTTCGTCCGTCTCGCAAACAATCGTATCACAATTGGAGGCGTTTCTTCCTTTCAGTGCATGCGGCAATGCTGGCTGTTTCTATTCTGATATCTCATCTCTAAGCTTTAGTAATTGGTCTCATTATCTGAGACAATGGTTCATTTGGAATCAATACACAAAAGCGTCTGTTCATCAACGGTGCTGTCTAGTAGGTGCCAGAGTCTGCGAGAGCTTGCTGGGCCCTGCGTTCACCCTCACGTTTTGCCTTTTCTCTATCAATGAAATCGAGCCCTTTGCTCTCCACCTCGCGATCTATAAAGGCACCAGCGAAGCCGGCACTAAAAGAACAATTTTTAAGCAACGCCGACAAGCATAGAATGAAGATAACACTTACAGAAGTTCTTTAGCTTTTTCGTGTGAAGGGGGCTGGCCGTTGGCGGCTACGTGGTTCTCGTAGGCTGCAATGTATAGCGTCAAGAATGGTTAGGCCCTAAAGGGACAAGGCCAACATACCCTTTGCTGCCTCATAAGAAGCAGCACCTGCAAGGAGCTCGTGGGTCCAAGAAGCTAGAGTTAGGTATCAGCTGAGTCGTTCTTGGGGCATAGAGGCACAGCCAGACCTTCATGAGGAAGGACGCCACTGGTCACCTGGGGGCACTGTCAGAAACGCTAGGAATGTAGAGGAAGACGGTAAACACACCGTAGCGTGAGCCTGGGCTTCGTCAGAGTCGTTGTCGAACCATCCCATAATGTATAAAGTGTAGTTTTGTGGAAGTGGCGTAGAAGTGGTTGGGGTGAGAGATGCAGAGCAGGGAAATGGACCCCGAGTGCAGTATTTATACCTGGAGGGGTTGATTTCGAAAATAGACTTGCTCATGACGTCGCGGGCAACTCGCCTCCCGTTCAACAGCAACGTTGGTCCCAGCTGGGTGCACTCCAAGCTATTCTAAAAGACAAGCACAAGATATACCTAGTTATACTCGAATCTGAAGCTGCTAGATTGCCAGTCTATATATAGAGCTGGCTAGGCTGCATTCTTTAACCGTGCGATTGGGGCTGTCGACCTTGTTCTCCATCAGTATGAATGGTGACATGTACACCCAAAAATAGTGGCCGTTATTCTCGTCCGTCGAATCTAAATTTGGAGTGGCCATTGACGAAGGGTCAATGTATTTACAGCCCGCAGTATGCAAACGCAAACTATATCCTAATAATCTAATTAGCCTAATACTCTTCAAAGGGACGCGCCCTAATAATGTTGTCAATACGTGTCCCATTACGGCGAAAGAGTTGTTTAGCCGACACCACGTCGAATGGAATTTCTAAACCAGACATATTTCGCACTCAGAGGCCCAACAGAAACAACTCAAAACCCACATGATACCGTCTCACGATTAGCGGATCGGTTGGCCCAGTCTACGCAGCTCGAAGATCGACGAGCTGCCCTCTTTGCACTTCGTGGCCTCTCCCGTGACTACCGTGCAGAAGTCGGAGCCAGCGCTCTCGATGCTTTCCTCGTAGTGATTGATGGAGACGCTTTGGTCGATCAAGAGGTCGCTAAAGCCGTTCTGCAAACGCTAAACACGCTGTGTGAAGTAGATGGGGCAGAGTCTGGCCCAGAACAACGAGAGATTGGGCTGAGAAATACAGACAAGGTTCTACAGGATCCGTTGCACACTCGCAAGCTCTTTGGACTCCTCAACGACGCCTCCTTTTATACAAAATATGGCGCCCTTCAACTCCTCAACACCCTCGCCACCAATAGACGCAGTGTCGTACAAGGTCACTTTCTAAACGCGCCAGAGATTTCACCGACAGTCATCGCAATGCTGGAGGAGAAGCGCGACATGATACGAAATGGCAAGTCCCACTCGCTTGGTCTATACAGGAAAGCTAACGCGATACAATAGAGGGACTACAGCTATTTCAAGCCCTCATTGCACAAAATACCGATATTCAAACTGTCTTTGCGTTTGGTGGCGCATTCGAGTCTTTGCTTCGCATCATCGCACAAGAAGGCGGCGTCGAAGGTGGCTTGACTTCTTATAGCTGTCTCATCGCCATAGAGGGCTTATTGAGATACAATTCGTCTACTCAAGTGAGATTCCGACTGTTTGATCGATCCATTCGCTTATCTCCCACCAGACTTACTTTCGCGAACTTCTCCCTTCATTGCCACCTCTACTATTATTCCCTCCATCTATTACCCCCGAACAAGAGTCTCCTCAGGAATTCTCGTTGCAGTTCTGGGATGAGGCAAAGACAAAAAATTCCAGTCTCGTTGTTGGAATCATAGGAACTATGGTGCGTCTCTGATTGAGCCTGTTTCTTGAAACTGATAGCTCGTATAGAAAGCTCCGGAACATATTCGTCTCCTCATGGAACTGGGAATAGCGTCGAATGCACCACCGTTTCTGAAAACCCAAGCCCTGAGTTTACTCGCCGGCTATAACCAGGCACCTCCCTTGTTCCAGGTTATAACACCATATCATCCCGTCGCAGACACGAATGGAGAAGAGTGGGATCGCCTAGAACCATGCCGTGCTGTAGACCTATTGGTCTCTATCTCAGTGGACGGGGAATACAGTGGTATGGCCCTCACCCCGCCGACAGGAAAGGAGAGCATGGAATACAGAGGAGTTGCACTGTCCACTTTCGATGTACGTGACTCTTCCCTGACAACTCGCAATCTAATGTCCATTCTAGAACTTTGCCAAAGATGAAGAGGTAGCGACTGACATCTTGAATGGAATGCTCTCTACCACTCAAACTCCTCCGACTTCGGCTTCAAAGCTCCTTCTCACGAGCATCTCTACCCTTCCCACCTCTCCCTTATCATCTATCGCGGCTGTCAAGCTCCAATACACCTGTCTACTTTTCGCCTCGCTCTTCCACGGACCACCAAATCACTCGAGCACGTCCCCAAAAGCGATTGCACGGGGACTTGGAAGTCTATCGGCAACCAGTACCGACGGCGGCAACTTTTTCGTTCCTGCTGACGGTGGACCACCAACAGACGCAAAAGTCGCAGATGAAGATGACGACGAGCCCCCGTCGTCGCTCTTACAGCTACTCACCGAACATCTCAGTCTTTCAATGCTCGCTCGTTCAAAGGTTGGAGATGACGTGATAGAAGCGAGACTGTGGGATAAGGTCATTGTTAGTTACCTTGTGTTACTGTGCACTTGGCTGTGGGAAGACCCAAAAGGAGTCAGGATCTTTTTGGAGGGTGGTGGCGTCGGTGTGGTGAGTTTTGGTTTCCAGATCTTAGTTGGCTACTGACGCCCTGCGAATCAGCTTGTAGAACCAATCTCACAGACAAGTGGGATCGACGTCTTGGTTCAAGGACTTTGTGCATTACTCTTTGGGATATGTTATCATTTCAACAGAGAGCCAGGAGGAGAAATCACTCGGTGCGTTGGCAGTTTTGAATCAAACTAGAAACTAATATAGGAGATACAGAAAAACACTGCACGCTATCATAACTCGGCTAGGCGTTGACCATTTAATAGCACGAATGGCTCGTGTTAAGGACGACGATCGTTTCCGACATGTGTCACCAGAGTCGATTGTGCTGCCGTTCCATCCATCCATGATCTCTAATGGCATTCCCGAGGCAGAAATCTGGCTCGACTGGGCGTTTGTCGAGTTTTGGAAAGGAAACTACTGTGAGTGGACAGTCTGTTCAACTATCGCTATTGTATAACCTCTTGGATTAGATACCGTGCAAAAGGGCGTGTCGACGGATCCAGATTCCCAAGCCCCTGGACCAGGGGATGCAGCTGAACTCCAAATGGTGATCGCTTCATTACGAGACGTGATCCGCAAACAAGCCGATGAGCTACAAGCCGCCAGAGCAGAGTCTACCGGTTTAAAGGTGAAGGCAAACGCAAATAAGGCCGGTGATGCCGACCTACAGAAGAAGCTGGACGCGTTAACTCTGGAACGGGAAACAGAGGTGAGTGGATGGTCTCATCTAGAGGAACACATGTCTGACCATTTACTCGTAGCGTGAGGCACTTCAAAAGGAGATCAGCGTGTTGTCAACCCAAATATCAGAGCTGCAAGAGAAGAAGAAGGAACAGGAAAAGGAACAGGA
The DNA here is from genome assembly GCA_000827415.1 of Serendipita vermifera MAFF 305830. Lineage (NCBI taxonomy): Eukaryota > Fungi > Basidiomycota > Agaricomycetes > Sebacinales > Serendipitaceae > Serendipita > Serendipita vermifera. The sequence continues at coordinate 19,065 of KN824302.1, read as the reverse complement.
AGACTTGCTCGTCTTTTTGGAGGAGATGAGCGAGAAGAGGAAACGAGACAAGGCCACAATGAGAACAGCCGGTCTAGAGGTTTCGGAAGACGAGGGAGGAGATGAAGAAGATGATTAGAATAGTTTCGTTTTCACTTTCTGTTCTTTGTTGGATTGGAATCAATGCCGGCACGGCAACTCCGAGTCACACCTTGAACTCCAACCTCTTTGGTTCATGAAACGAGTAAAAGCTCCCTGTATAGCAAGATGCACGTCTATTAGCCGTCGAATTGTCACTCAAAACCTGGTCCTGGGCTTGCGAGCAATACATGGTAGCCATGCAGCAAAACCAATAATCCATGTCGAAAGGGCGGACGTATACCACTTTGGAAGTGTCCAGCGCTCTGAAGCAATATTCAAAGACCTCACATGGACTGTAAACGCTGGAGAAGCTTGGGCAATTGTATGCAATTCGAATGCCACCCGAGGAGAAATATTTCAGGTGCACAGCTGGGTTTCCACAATAGCAATCGACGCCTGTTACTAACTGAAATTCATAGATGCTTCTTGGTAGACGAAGAATATCTCCTGTTCCATCCAAGGGTCTGTATCCCTTCCTTAGTATCTCTGGCCAGTCCTCCAAAGACCTCGAACAAGGTGCTGTGCTGCATGTTGCTTTCGCTTCAAAGAAGAGGATTGCTGGAGGAGGGTTCACGGACTATACTGCACGCTATGGCGCAATGAGAGACCAGGATGGCAGGACGTTACGTGACAGTCTGCTGGAGAGCCTTGCAAACGAGCCTCTGGCAGCGCCGCCCACAGAATTTACACCCCTGGAAACTCGTGCAGCCCACGAGAATGCCATACCAAAAGATCAATGCCAGGAAATAGATCAAGTTGCCGAAAAGCTACACTTGGTTCCCCAATTGGACTTGCCCCTGATTGCCCTCAGCAATGGCCAGCAACGTAGAGCGAGGATACTCCGATCACTTATAAGGCATCCCAGATTACTTCTTTTGGAAGATCCATTTGGTGAGTATGGCCTCGTTGTTTCGGTATAGGGACTCATTAAAGCAGCTGGTTTGGACGTCGTCCAGCGGCCCTTGCTTTCAAATCTTCTAGGTCAATTAAACTCAGAGCAGGATCCTTTTGTTGTGATGGAGCTCAGACCTCAGGACCCTATGCCAGAATGGATAACACATGTTGCTGTTGTTGATGGACAGAACTTCAGATTAATGGCAAGACAGGACTATTCACCTTTTGTCCAAACAGATAGCTTGGCGACATCATCCGCCTCTCCAGTTCAGAGCCCAACAAATGCATCGCAAGAGCCACTCATGGATCTAAACGATGTGCGGATTCATTATGGCAAACGCGAGGTGAGTATGCAGTCACAACAATGTGGACCAATCTAACAGTAGTCAGGTTTTACGAGACGTCAATTGGACCATTCGCCCTGGAGATCGGTGGTGGCTTCGGGGTGCCAATGGGAGTGGCAAAACGACTCTCTTATCCGTCTTGACCGGAGAGCATCCCCAATCATACACACAAAGACACTTTCGTATGTTTGGAAAACCGCGGTCTCAGGTCCCCACGGTGTCCATCCAGAGAAAAGTCGCCGTCTTTACACCTGAAATATTCGCCGCCTTTCCTCGAAAGCTGGGTCAAGGTGCAATGACCGCAAGGGATGCCATTGGTACCGGCTTCGAGAACACGTATTCTTACCGGTCTTTGAATGTAGAGCAGATGGCCGCACGTGAGGAGCTCATCTTACGCTTGGCACCAGGCAGTACGAATGAGGATAAATGGCAGTGGAGTCTTACACCTTTTGCGGAATTACCACCTCCTGAGCAAGCCCTCGCGTTGTTCATGCGTACGCTCGTGGCCAAAGCACCAATCTTGATCCTCGACGAGGTTTTCGGTGGAATGGATGACCAGATGATTAAGAGCTGCAGCGACTATCTACGAGATAGCATTGGTCAAGACCAAGCTGTCATTTTCGTCTCTCACTGGGAGCACGAGATTCCTTGGGCTGATGTGCAAAAGTACCAACTCGCAGAGGGTACAGGTAGCGTTTCAGTACAAAAATAATAACCTTGTAACGCGACGAATTTATTAGCATCAGTATGCTACGTGTTAGTGTAAAGACTGGTCCGTACAAATGATAAATACATAAAAAAGGAGGCCGGTCACACAGAGGGAGGAGCCACTTCCACCTTCTTTGGCTTTTTCGGGGTAGTCTTCTTCGGCTTGGTAGCCGAAACTGGCGACTGGGTCACCGCACTGTTTGGTGTCGTAGGCACAACGCTCGCACTGATCGCGGCAGCGGCAGCAGCAGCCGCTTTCACCTGTGCAGCCTTGTGTTGTCGTTTCTGCTTTGCGACAGTAGCCGCAGACGGCATCATGATTTGTCCAAGTGGACCCACCCTGACTCTACTCGGGTCAGGTGCGTCGTCTTCCAGAACGGCGGGAATTTCGACGAGAGGAACATAGGCCATCATATCCGTCGGATATAGACTCGTGTCGATATTGGGAAGACCATGCGCATTTACTGGCACGGCAGGCAGGACAACGTCCGTTATCATCTTGGGCGAGGGCGGTGGCTCTTGTTTGGGAGTTGGAACTGGGACTGGCGGCGTCACAGGTGCCTTTGGTACCACGATAGATAAAGCCGATGGATTATAAGGATCGAATACTGGAGCTGGAGGCGGAGTGGCTGGAGGAACGTCGAATTCTTGCATCGTCGATAAGACTGGCTCTGGCGTTGGTGATTTCTTCATGACAATAAGAGGTGGAAGCGGAGTAGGCACAGACACGGGGACCGGTGGCGGAGGTAGTGGTACTGGTGGGATAAGGGCAGCGACGCGATGATGGTAATACGCTCGGAGAATCCCAATTTGATCGTCGATGCGCTTCGTCTCGAGAGGGGCGAATGCGGGAGGTGCTGGGTACCTATCAGCTTCAGCAGCCGCTCCCCTGTAATAGATGGTCAGAGGTTGAGAATCAAAAAATTGAGTAGACGTACTCGTCGTTAGAAGCCGTCTTGGCCTTTGGTCGCAGAAGTCGCCTGGGCACAACCAAGCTTTTGAGACCGAATTCTGTATCGAGACCGAGCGCTCGGAATCCATAAATGTCCTCCCCGAGATCACCCAATCCACTAGACGTTGTTTGTCAGCTAGAGGACAAGCGACGGATAAAAGTACAAACGTCATGACTTCAGTATCATCCTTGAGGATAGCATCTTCGTCCACAGGCTCTTCTCGCTTGGTGGCCTATCATACATCGTTAACAAACGGCTGTAGGATTCCACGCCTTACTCACCACGTCTTCGAGCGTCTGAAGCATATTGGAAAGACCGGCTCCATGCTTAATAATGTCACTCTTGATATACGCCTCCAATTCGTAAATACTGCCAATCGAGTTGGAAAACAGGGCGTGGAGGACCATTTCCTGTTCCAAATAAGTCCCGTGTGTAGAAAAGAAGATATCTAGAACCAACCTCTGCAGTCATCTTCCCCCGATGCGTCTCGTTCAACACTTTCAACGAATGACCCAAGTTTTGTATGCACCGCCCGCCAATGTCCCCAAAGGCTTGTAGAGCAGCCGTACTCGAGCCTATACCAATCTCAGTACGCAGAACACGGCCACTCTCGTCCCAACTCACTATCAAAGTTTGCATGTTCCAAGATGAGCATGGCCGTCGACTCCATGCAATCCTGGGCCTCAGCAGGACCAATCGCATCCTCCCAAGCCTCCATTCGCCGCCTCGACGCCAACGCCGCACGCCGCGCCCACGGTTTTCGGGGTTGGCTAGCCGCCACCGCGTCGACGGGGACGAGCGGGGTCATATCTTCTGGATCAACACCTTGCTTCTCGTCTTCAATCTGATCGGCAATCTTGATGGCGATATCCCTGGCCCTCTTGCGCGTCCTGACGTTTTCCGACATTAAATGAAACAACGAGCGTGAAGGTCCATCCGAGCTAAAGAAACGTCTGTCAGCGCAACCCAAAAGAGCCGATCGTTCAAAGACTTACCGTTTCGGTCGACGAGGCCGGTCTTCCTGCTCCTCGCCGGCTTGCGACCGGGCCTGTCGTGCCGCCTGCATTCTCACATAACGAGGGTTGGGCATAGGTGGCGAGTCGACAGATGGAGGGACAGCATTCGCGAGGAGTGCAGTGGAACCCATCGCAAACCACCAGTTTTCCAGTGGGTTTCGTTCCGGCGCGGGAATCCTTTCTAGCCGCTGTCGTTTCCGAGGCAACATCATCATATCCTCGCCCCTACAAAAAGTGTTAGGCGGCTCCGCAGAATAAGCGACACGAAAACCAACCTCTTTCGTTTCTTCGTCGCATCGACGATGCCAGAGTCTGAACCATCGACATCAGAAGATGCATCCAATTGAGACGCATCATTAGCATCGTCCATGACAAGTTTCCACACCGCCAACTCGTCATCCTCGTCCGCAAGTTGCCTCAAGCGCGTATTGACATCGAGCACGGGCAAACCCGTAGAGAGCATAGACGACGAGCGTGGACGTGTATCCGATGCTCCACTGGGGCCCGTAGCTTCTTCAACCGGCTGCTCGTCTGGATTCCACGACGCGAGAAACTCGTCCATGGCCGCGTCGAACCCGACAAAAGTCGCCATACCCTCTGCAGAACGCTCGAGCGCAGGTCGATCCCCAAACGGGATATTGGTCACTCCAGCATGGATCATCGTCGTCTGTGGTTCTGTAGCGTTGGCAGCACCGGCAGCTCCAGCAGAGGTAGAAGCAGAGGTGGTAGCAGCGCCAGCGTCGCCTTTGGCACCTATTATACCGTCGATGGCATCCCCATTGGTTAGCTGTGTCGCGCCGGGAAGTACGCCGTTAGGCTTGGGAGTGGCGATTTGGGCGCTCGAGACGGTGCTCCCGTTGATGAGACGCGGTTTGGCAGGAGAGAGAAAGGGAGAGGGGGAAGGAGAGTACTTGAAGCGGTCTATCATGCTTGGTGCAAAGCGTTCATGTCGGTCTGGAATACGCCGGAGGATCTGGTCCGACTTTTTGCGCATGTATTGCGCCGCACGGCGTAAATGATGGTTCTGCATAGATTTCCAATTAGGAATAGAATTAACCGTGTCTCGTGGAATTTAAACGTACCGGATCGGAATTGTAGGTTAGGCAGTTATCCCAAATGAGGTTTAGGTCGTCTGCAAATGCCTTTTTGGAAAGGTACGATTTCGATTTGACCTTTCTACCCATTGTTTGGAGGTCCATGGGGTGCAAGATGACTGTGGGGAGGAGTGCCATATCAGCCAAGAGTCTCCAAGGCGCGATTTACGCGACAGATGCAAAGGGACAATAGAATAGAATGTGTTTCCTAGTATACCCGAGCGAACGCGAAACGTACCTCGATCATAATCCCAAGCTTCCGACTTTTTGACCGGTTTAAGAAACGCAGTAGCATATTCCTATACAAGTCCGACGAGGTAAAAGAAGTTCATGAGCAAAAGATTACGACAACCGACTGTCTTGGGCGTCGTACATACCGTCGTCCTGAGTTCGACGAGAATCTTTTCGAGAGTATCTTCCCAACTCTCAATGCCTTTTGTATCCTATGAAAGCAAAAGGAAAATAGCAAGGTTTAGCAAAGTCGTGTGGCAGCTCAAAGAGGACGCGTGACGACTTACTCCACGAAAGCGTTGGGCACGCGAAAGGAGTGATTTCAAGTCTCCCTCGTTTGTGTCGAGTGGAATCTTACGAGCGGCGAGTGCCGCGAGAAGGTGCTAGACGAGACCGGTGGTTAACAAACGAGACTCGACGACGGAAAGGTTATTTCCACGTCAAACAGTACGCACCTTCATCGCCCTCTATGGGAAGGATAGTGGTGTGGGTGGCTAGGGTATCGCCGGGATTCGCGTGGTCGAAGTGGTCGGGAGCAAGTGAGGTGGTGGTGGTGACAATTCGGATCCGGAGGTAAACTAGAAATGTTTGCGGATAAATAATTATAATTCCGTTTTCCTAGTTTACCTTTGGGGAGATACTATTTGCATGACAGACTAGGGGTCATACTTGCCTCTCTGGGGAGCCTGTCCCTTTGTGCGATTCGAGGGAATTCACATCTGCTGAAGAAACCCTCTTATAGCTTATGTCACGCGGATTATGAGCAAGACAGCTAGTGGTCTGCTGGGTCGTTCGTATGGTGACAGTTAAATTGACAGTTAACTGGTTCGGAATCCGGGGTTAACAAAGGTGGACCAATCAAACTTATCACATTCAGTTTAGTTTCCTCGTAATCTGCATTTGGGAGGTCACTGTTCATATGACAGACCTCAGGAGGAGCCTGTCCACCCTTTGCAATTCGAGGAATTCACTGGATATCACTTCACTTAGATCAAGCAGATTATAAGCAAGACAGTTTGATTCGTGATTTGCTAGGCCGTCGCACTGACAGGCCATATGTGAAACTAGAACGAATATACAACCACAAAAAAGGGAGAATCCACCTCAAGTGGAAGAAAGATAAGAGAACAGAGCATATGCGATGCGATGGTGGAATTAGCGAGAGGAATTATAGTGGAAGACTGTATATATCGAGCGTGGATTGCGGTTTTTACACCACGGGAGCAATATGTAATCGAAGCTGTTGATTATTCCGACGGGAAGGAGGCTGTTTGACGCGAACGGTCCATTCGATTTCACTATACGCAGGCGGGAGGTCATCCGGGCCGATTTCGATTTCCGGTAGTTGTTGCTGCTGTTGCAACGAGGCTGCACGCGAAGGTGCATGACGAGGACGTTCCTCTTCAGCCGCTGCGAATTGGATATTGTACATTTGAGTTGTGTATGGGACAACGGGGGATGCGACGACGGTGGTGTTCTGGTGCGAGGTCTCGAGATGGAGCGCGTTACGCGCGAGTGGGCTGGGATGATGGGATGCATGTGAGGAGGACGGGGTGGGTGGAGGGAGGTGGTAAGGCGTGATGGCGCGTGGACCGGCGGGGAGAGTGGGTGTACCGGGTGTAGCAGTTGTGGGACTATTCGAGCTGCACGTGCTCGAGTTGCTGCTCACGAGAGGACTACCCGGCATGCGATTCGAGTTTCTCCGGAACACCGACGAGGTGATGGGGCAGTTGGTGCTGGTCGCCGGTGTGAACGTGTCGTGGTGAATAGGGGAGAGGTCCATGCATGGCGTGAGTGGGGAAGGCGGGAGAGAGGAGTAGCAGGAAGACGTCGAGCTGGGTGAACCGCGGATGGGGGAAGCTGGCAGTTCGTCTCCTAACAAGTCGATACGGGGCGACTTTGACGGTGAACTTGTGGTCATCATCGGTGCGAGTGTATGCAACAAGTTATGGTGATGGTGATGATGATGATGGTGCACCTTGAGCGGCTTTTCCGAGACGTGGGCGACCCCCTGCAACTCTTGCCATGCGTGGGGAGGAGTGGTCAAGAGCATGGAGGTGAGAATGAGATAGACGAGCATGTCCATGTCCACGTTGTCGTACTGTTCGTGCAGCTTGTGATCGTCATGTCTGCGGACGCCCTGAGTATACAGAGAGAGGCGGGCAGTCGAGGTAGTATGTGCTGGCTCGTACGTGGCGACTGCGCGATGGGCCGTACAGGCGTGACTGCACAAGGTGCACTCCCAATGAGCGCCGACGTGTTTCCATTTGAGAGGATTACTTTGTCCTGGGAGATGGAATTTACGAGAGCTGGAATGTGGGTGTCAGCGGGGGGCTGGCTGGGTGGGACGGGAAAGAATAGGGACTGACCCTCCTCCGAGTAGACTCTTCTTTAGAAAGGCAGACGAGGGCATCCAAACCCCGTCTATCAACACCATTGCATCCTTTTTTTGTTGATGTAACAGAGGCCAATGGATGGCGGCTACATGTGATATCGAATGTTGGCCACCGGGGACTGCAGCGGCAGCGCGGTGGATTGCAGTCTGATTGTTATTGGTTTCTATTGTGAAAATGGGGGTATTGTCTCGTGCATCTACGAGTACGGTGTCGAGGATGGACGAGGTAGAGAGTCGAATAGTAAGCAGAGGCAGCGGTAGTTGAGATGGGAACGTAGGGCACATCGACTCGTAGTTAGTATCGGTCGAGAGTAAAGGGTCTGAGGGGGAGGACGACTGCAGAGCCTTGGGAGGCGAGGGGGGCTGCTTACACGGGGTGTCTTATATCATCCTTAGCCGCGTCCCCCCCGCCTTCCTCGCGGCTTTCTTTTGTGTTCAGGCGCTTAGTCAGTCGCAGCCCGTCTCCCTCCGATCAAGCGCCTCTTCAGTGGGGACGTCCGACGGTCTCACCAATCCCTGGCAAAAATCCCACGAATGAGATCCCACGAATATTTAAACATTTTTTTTAACGTCCACCCTCTACACGCATCCCCCGGCCGCTGACTCGCAATCTCCGTATAATCGGAGGAAGCGATTCGAGCGCTCCACGTAACGTCTCGGCCAAGTATCCAACAAATCACTTATGCCGAGCATAGGGGGACAGTATATCCCGAGAACATATATCTGCTCGGGATATCCTTCGACATCCCCAGCGTTATCGTCCAATGGCGCCCATCAATAAAGGGTCCGTTCTCAGTAGCAAGGAAATATCAGAAAATACTAGGAATTAATACTGACACTCCACACACTCCACCATATGGTGGCTCCAATGCTGCACCCTCGCAGTTAACCATACGCCGGACCCTCCTCCGTCCTCTTCAATCCTTCACGATCACTCGACTACTGGACCCTCCCGCTCAAAATCTTTCGCCTCTCTCGCTTGCACGCAATATCCGACGCATCAGAAAAAACGACAAGCAAGTCTAGACCGTGTCCCATCAAAACGTGTGGTTTCGACAAGCCAGGGTGTACTCGCAGGGATGGGATAGACAGCTGCAACATGCGTGTTAACACGCCCGAATATTCTCCACGTAGCAACCTCGGCAAATATTTACGCTTTTTTTTTTTTTTTTTTTTGCGCGCGCATCGGCCTTAAGGAAAATAGAAGGTCGGCCTTGTCTCAATTGGTTGGAGCAGCTAACTGTACGGCCAGGGTACCCCAAAAAAACCCAACCAACCTTAACAGTTGCCAGCGTCCGTGCCCGTCTGAGTCGGTACAGTGTCTAGACTACCTGTTAGTGCGCGCGTCATCGGATGACCGCGGACAGCGCAGCTCAGCTAAAACCACCGACGCGCGGATGCCGTGGGCATCGGATCCCATGTCATCCTTTGCTCACGCATGCTCACACACCGGCTCACTAATCACAACGTACTTTATCATGACTATTTGTACCTTCGTAGCGCTCAGGAGGGTTCCCAGAAGCACATGTTTGTAAGCAGGGTGGAGCAGTCGTAGCAACGATTACGATTTAGGCTCATCGGCTTCGGCCTGCTAAGTTTGCTCGGCAAACTTTACTGTTTATGATTCTAATCGAAATTTCTATATATGAACGATCCGTTAGATGAGCCTGCCACGCCCGACCTACCAGCCTGCAACGGGTCAGACAGACGACCTCTCTGGTAGGTAAAAGAAACCCCTTTTTTTCAAGCACCACCCGCGACAATCACGCCCATCTGGAAGCAAAGCCCGGCCTGCAATGCCCGTGCACCCTACGCCATTCTATCTGACCGGAACGGGCGCTATCGACGCCCACCGGCCTGCTTCCTCGCACCCCTAGTTCATCAAACCGTCGAAGGGCGGTGAAATCACCATTCTAACACTCCCGAGATCTCCGTAGCCCACTGAGATTATAACTGGGCGCACCTCATGGTTCACAATCCGGCGTGAAGCCGGCCGCTGCATATACCTAATCTTACCCTGAACTTTTAGGTTATCAGATGGATAGAGGATTTTCCGTTTGTAGGAATAACTCTAGACGTTTCCGGTGGAGATTATTTTCTTGGGCAACGTAGTTCTAGGTCCAGACAGTGCCAGCCATCGTATTGGAACATACGCGCGCTCTTATGAACCAGGCACAGGTCACATTGTGTTTTCGAATTGTCGGCCACAAGCTCTGCTCACTGAACGGCCAGTATATATACTAACCGAGGCCATAATAGGTCCAATCCACTTTATCAATGAACATATATGAACATATTTACGACTTCAAAGGATCCCTGCATCGGACGGCAGTAAAATAGCGTTCGAAATGCCAGGCAACTTCTCGTCTGGAATCATGTAAATAGTACCTTGTCAAATTTATGGTAGTCGCGGGTTTATATACTTATCAGAAAAGCAAGGAACTGAGGATGATCTTCTGAAGTAGTGGTCCAAACATTGCCTCAATCACTGGCCACACGAACAAGGGTTGTCCTTGTCCTCATTGACTGCGAGACATAGAAGAGGGAGGAGAAGTTTGACTCGATTGCAAGTACGTCGATGACAGGAAAGGACAACGGACAAGGCAAGATAGGACGAAACGACAAACAACTCCAGTAATCCAGATATCCACCAGGTTAAGCAATGTTAGATGAGAAGAAATGGATGGGTTCAATCTTCATTGCGGTTCCTACGACCCCCAAAAGCAACTCGTGTGATTGCTTCTTTGGCACGGGCGACCGCTGCCTCGTCACCTATATGAATCGTCAGACATCATCCACAGAGTAAGGTGGATCACGAACCATAGATTTTGACCGTCGTATCGTCTCGGGGAACGATGATTTCCGAGTCGGTTTCGACACTCAAGTCGTTGATCACGGCACCTTTGGCTCCGATGATCCTTGGGAAAGCACTGCGATCCGGGAACGTCATGTATCCAACATGAGTGATCTTGTCTGCTTTGGCCAAAGCGTCGTTAATGATCTTCTGCCCAGATTCAAGGCCTTCGGCATCTCGGGCCCTGAGAGTGAGCTCCGTGGATCCGCTTTCGACACCTGCACCATATTCTACCAGCCTCCATTCGACACCATGAGAGTCGACTTCCACCTCGTCGTCGATGCGACCTGTGCCAGCTCCATCCTCGTGGGCGGGTTTCCCTTCTTGAGAGAAATTGACACCGACAGCCCGAAGGTCACGGAGTAGGTTTCCTGTTTGACGGAGGATGTGATAATGCTTGAAAGGAACGCTGGCCTTCGCAACTGAAGAGGAGGATCCGTTGCGTTGAGTATTGTTCTCCCTCTTTTCGCGGCTAGGAGCTTTCGCGACGGATTCCTGTGCGGTGTAAGCGCCCAATCAACGATAACACCCAGATGATAACTCACCAAAAGCTCTGCAATAGCCTTCTCACATGCAGCGCGGGGGCCAACCACCTTGACTACGTTCTTCGGATCGGCTTCTTCCAATTCGGCCGCGTTTTCTGCAGGCGCTACTTGGTTATAGGAACGGGATCCTGGGAATTGGACTTCGGCGCCAGTCTTCTTCTCAAGTTCCATTAAAGGCTGCCCTCCGTGTCCAATTAACATACGGTGCTTCTCCGCGGGAATAACGACACCGAGAACGATTCGCTCACGGAGCCCGGCAACCACTCGCTCGAGCTCAGCTTGAACCTTCTTGACTAGCGCGCGTTCTCCACGGATGACCACTTCATCCCCACTTTGAGGGCTATAATTATTGTCAGCACACAGGTTACAACGAATTGGGAAGGCTAGACGCACAATTTAACCAGACCAGCCTGCTCCTTTGGATCAGAGGGTGCGCCAACGCGAGCCAAAAGATTCTTAAGTCCCACACCACCGCCACCAATGACGGTCCTATGGAACTTGGGCTCAATATGAACGACGACGGAGGTCTCATCGTCTACTGCATTGGCAATGGCCATAACAGCTGCCTTGGCAGCGGCAACAGCCTTTTTGGTGCCCCGAATAGTAATCGGAGCAGTCGCAGACTCGTCCTTGTCCTTAGTTTTGTCCTTGTTACCATCGTTGACGTCGATATGAGCCTCAGTTTCGGCCATAATTTCGTGAATCTTCGCCCCCTTGGAACCAAGGATTCTTGGGACCGCGCGAGACGACACATTGAAAACAATAGTGTGATTGTTTTCCTTTTCGTATTCGACGAGCTACCAACGGGGGTAAGCGAATCGCCAATTGTTCGGTTCATTTGCTCACCTCTTGGATTTCATTCTTGGCTTGAGATACACCCTTCTTCCCGCCTCTGATTTGCACCTCATCAGGAGAAGCATTGGTGCCCTCCTTGGCAATATTAATCTTGACTCCATACTTTTCTTGAAGACGTTGGATGTATTTCCCTTGTTGCCCAATGATGGACGAGTGATATTGACGAGGAATCTTGAGCGTTTCTGTAGTCTCGTCGGCCTATGAAAGGTCAGCTAGAGAAGGCGTGTGGTGCCAAATTGACTTGCCATTTTGTCAACCTGGGCAAGGATGCGTTTCTTCGCCTCCTCTGCATTCTGCTTGCGGCCAGTAATCTAAAAATGGAATTAGTAGGATTCACTACCCATTCCTAAGAACACACCTTGAGTAAGGACTGATTCGAGGGCGTAGTCTTCTTCTTCTTTCCAACCACCTGTTCTCCGTTATCGCGAAGGTCTTCAATGTCAATCTTGACATCAAGCTGCTCGCGGTACTTTTGAATACCAGCGCCGGCCGCACCAACAATCCTAGCAATATACTGCTGAGGAATTTGGAATTCGACGACATGGCTGCTATCGATGGCATCATTTTCGGCTTCCTCAACAATTCGCAAGACCTCCTTGGTGGCACGCTCAACGTCCTCGGGTGAGCCACGAATGACGACAATGTCCTCATGACCGCTACCACCAACGTCGATGGCAAGGGCACGACCTTCACCAATAAGTCTGCTTATAGTCAGCAAGGGACCAAACATCATTAATGAAAATACGTACGCATTGAGAGTGGACCTGTTTTTCCCGATTACCGCATGATGCCACTTCTTCTCGACGGAGACGGTTTCCGTCTTGAGAGGACCAATGCCAGCGACAAGTGCCAGAATTTCCTTTTCGACCTCAGCAAGCGCAGCCTTTTTCTCTTTCTGGCTTTGCTTCTGGAGGGGATCGTATACCAATAAAATGTTGGAATGCGCATCAGACTCTGGTGGGAAATAGACAAGGACATTCTTAGAGGCATGATATCCGTTCAATCTGAGAAGAGTCAGAAATGGAAATAAAAAAAATAGACTTAGCAGCAACTCACTGTTTTTTGGCCTTGGCATTAAGGATGTTGTGGATCAGATAGTCGGCCTGGACCTCCCTCGTTGCACCTTGTAGAAGCGCAATATAGGCAGCTAATTCCTTTTGGGCAGCATCGACGGCAGCCTTTTCGCCACTAAAGTCGACAGTCGTAGGGCCAGCGACCGAGGGCTCCGGGAAATGGATCGACACTTCAGGATGCGAGTTATCAAAGGTCTTGCCATAGCCACTCCTATGAATGTGGGTAAGCACGTGGCGCGGCGTAGGACCAGGGACAGGGATGGCGTGAGTGTGTTGTGAGTTTGCACGCTATATGTATTGTCAGTATCAAATGTTAATTGGAAACGATTCACAAACCTCCATGACAGCTTGAAGACCAGCACCCAGGTTGGTAGCCTTGCCCCAGACATGAACTTCCTCACTCGGCTCGCTAGAAGGAGGGATGACCACACTGCACTTGCTTTTTTGGAGTATTTCCTCTAGCGCTTGAGCCGTGAAGAGACGATGTTGTCGCTTTGGCAAACTAATCTTGACAGAGGTAAGGTCGCCTTCGTAAAATGCGGCGCAAGAACGGATGCTTTCGATGACCTTGCCCACAGCTTCACGGTCGCCACTAACGGTAATTTCATGTGCATTGTCATCGCGGTTCAGGTTGATATCTGCGCCGTTTGCCACCCTGAGAAAGTCGACTCGACGGCCCAAGACAAAGGGGTAAACATGAGAGGGAGAGATCTTAATCTTTTGGCTGGATCGTGACGTCTTCTCCGTTATGATGCTTTGGATCATGGCCTGGGCCTCGTGAGCCATCGATGCGGGTCCGGTAATCGTGACTGTGACCAAACTGTCTCCATCATCGCCAGGGCTGACTGGGCTGATTGGGAGAGGGCTTGGAGAACGAGATTGTTCATTGCCATTGGCGCCTGGGACCGTGAGCTTGTCGCGAGGTGGGATATCGATCCGGGTAGACGTTTGTTCGCGAATCCTCTTGAGAGTTGCCCCTAGGTATCGTGTTAATTGTGCGATGATCCTACTATAAAGTAAGCTTACCCTTAGGACCCACAATCGAACCAACCACAGAAGCAGGCGTTTGTACGGTGATACTGATCTACACCCTTGTATGAGTAAGAGAACCTTTGAAAATAGAAGAACACTTACTACTGGGCTGAGACTAGCCGTCAGAGCTTTCTTTGCAGACTCTACGCTGCTGTCAGAGGCACCGGTGACTGTAAAGGTGGTTTGATTGCTCGTGCGCTGGGAGAAGACTTCAACCTTGACCTTGAATTTTGCAGAGACATCTTTGAGGATATCGCTGAGCGATTTTGGTTTTCCATCCCTGCTGTGGTTTGCAGACGGATCGATTCCTGTCAGGCTAAAGCTATCTGTAAACACGGGGGCCGAAACGGGCTTGACTACACGACCAGTCCAGCTTGGAGGAGGGGCTCTAGGAGTGGTTGGGGTCGCCAAAGAGGGAAACAGATCTTCAGACTCGGTGTTCAACGGTGCGGTGTTAGAACCAGATCCGCTTGCCCTCTGTGATGGTTCACTGAGAGAAGGAAAAGGATCAGGAGCACCTTCGAGCTGTTTCTGTATGATCGAATCGTAGTCAGCCAGACGTCGAGACGACCACCTTCAACCGCAAAATTTTGCATACCTGGAGATCTGCTGCGGACAACGCCATGATTGTGACCTGGTATTATAAAAGCCGAGGTTGAAAGTTTTTGAAGATTATTTTATCCAGTACGCCGCGAGGGAAAACGACTAGCTGGCAGTCGTGGTAGGGTTCTGAATTTGGTACCACCGAGTACACATACGCGTTCCCCCTTCCGACGGGGATTCGAACTAGAGGCCGAACGGGCGTCAATGTCGAATAGCATAGCCATTATAACGCGCTCAAGGCTCTCTATTTATCTAGGTTATCTAGGAAGCAGTGAGTGGCAGCTATTTTTTTTAACTAGCGGGAACATTGATATATCCATAAATTTCAAGCTCAAATTTAAGGGGAAAGGACGATAGAGGAAGGGTTTAGGATGCAGAAGATCGGGAGCCTGACATTGAAGGATATGCTGCCGAAATCACGGCGAATATACAAGTTTGTACGTCGATTAGATCTGATACAGTGGCGCCCCCGTTTGTATTAGATGGGTTCTCCATCCAAATCTACCGGCTCCCCGTCCATCATGTCGTCCTGCAACGGAGCGCCATCAACGTCGTCAAGAGGAGCGCCATCAATGTCTTCCTCTAAAACATCCCCATCAACATCTTCATCGATCATGGGCGCACCATCCAGGTCTTCCTCCTCCTCGTGTTGCATCGTCTTCTCCGTAGAGACGGGTTCCACGGGTGTCGCTTCCTCGTCATCGTCGATTTCCATGTCCTCTTCACCCTCGGGGTCCATTATGGGCTTGAAGGCCAACTTGAATTTGGAGACAGCCGGCGCTTCTTGTATCACCACTTGTTCCACTTCCTCCATGACAGGCGCTTTGACTACCTCTTTCCCGTCCAATCTCTCCCTCCAGATCTGCGTTTGATCAGGCGGAAATACGATGCGGTCGTCCCAGACGTCAACGACAGCGACAACTTGCCGCTTGAATGTCTCCGCAGTCATGCGTCCGGTGAAGGAGTGATAGATGGTTGAAAGATGGTCAAAGACTAGACCAAGGCGCTGCTGGAGTTCTTGTCGGTATTTCCAAGCACTCGGTAATGGCACAGCAGAGTTGTGTACAATGTCGGAAACAAGATGCAGGCGCGCTATTTTCCGCGGGACGGCGGTGCTGGTGATGAGAAGGGAACTGATGATGATGTTCGATACTTCTGCAGCGGCTTCACCGTGCTCTAGGCAAAAGGCCATGCACCTTGCCACCTCTCCTCGTTTCCCGGCCATTGCACGTAACATTGCTTTGAACCGTTTGCGGGCGAGAGGACCAAGCTTGCTACGAGAGATTGTTTCGGCTTCTTTCATTTCTTCGTTATCGGTAGAATAGGCCGCGTCGTTACCATCATCATCGAATCCTTCGGGGGCTGAGTACTCTGGGTCAAGTAGATCCTCGTATAACCTTCCAGCAGGAGACTACAAACGCGTAAGTTTCGAAACAATATAAGCTAGAAAAGACACTTGCCTTATGAGAATAGAGAAACTCGTATTGCGGATTGCCCCGTTCTCGCTCCATTAACGAATCCTCAAACGTTTTGCCATGTGCTCTTGTCATCACAGCGACCAGTTCGATGAAGTTCTGTTCATCCCTGGGCACGCGATGAGATTCACGCGACCTTCGTCTCCTCTCTCGTCGATGAGAACGGTCATAGCTTCGCGAACGGGAGCGTCTGTGAGAATGATCGTCATGACTATGCCTCTCCCTACTTCTTGTGCTATCTCTTCTCTTGCGTCGTTCATACGCAGGTGATCGAGAGCGCGACCGCGATCGCGAATAGGAACGTTGGTGTCTGTGAGAACGACGTGGGTCGGGTGATCGAGACCTAGAATTTCTTCTTCCTGCAACCAGATTAGTTGTTGAAATTGAATCAGAGCGAGATGGACTACCATAGAGTACCCTTCCGCTCGTAGCAACTGCCTTACTCCACCCAACGCGTAGTATCGAGCCACCCCACGATGCCCCATCAAGCTCTCGGAGAGCAACTTCTGCATCTTTTCGACGCTTAAAGGATACAAATCCACTTAGGCCACTGGTTTTTGCACGCCGGGAAGACATGTCGTTTCCGAGAACCTCCCTTGCATCTCCCCGGGGCCACATGATTTTAATCTAGAACATGTAAGGGAATGGAATTCCTTTCATAGTTGAACGTACGGATGTGATTTCTCCAAATTGGCCGAAATATTCACCAAACTTGTCTTCTGTAACAGTGTCTGGTAAATGCGCTACAAACAAGTTGCTCGTCTGCGGGTGACCGATGAGTTGATATACAGGATTCCACGCAAAAAACCGACTTCGAGATCGCCAGGATCGCGACTTCCGCCTTGTGCTTCGTAGGCAGCGAACGATGTGACCGATGAGCCGTGTGCTACAGCATATGTGAGACGCATAGAGTATCAACGACTGCTCACTCACAATTTGAATGCCTGGAGAAGCGGTGTTCACGCATTTCTTGATCCCTAGAAAAACTAGTCAGTAAATACTTCGATTATTAGATAGGGCTGTACCGTTTAATCTCCTCTAAGAATGCATCCATTGCTCTTTTCCCCTTTGGTTTTTGTGCAGGAGGAGGAGAATTGCCCTTCTAGAGAAACAACGTCACTAATCTGCTGCAATATGGGCATAACCGGTACTGACCATTGGATCGTCACCAAATGCCGCCGCAGTGCGCATTCTGCTAGAAGCGGCACTTTCTCCGGCTTTAACAAAGGTCATTGCCCCCTTGGCCCTCGGCGCTGTCGCGAAATCGGCAACGTATTCCTCAAATACTTGGTTTGTTTCGAGTTCATGCTGTCGACGCTTTGCTTCTGCAGCTTCTTCCTCTTTCTGCTTTTTCGTCTTCTTCGCCGTTGCTTGTGTGAATGCCACCACTTTGGATTCATCAACTAGCTTTTTCTGTATTGCTGGGCTTCAGTCTCTATTTCCAGTCAAAGATGAAGCACGTTACTCGCCTGAAACCCTTGAGGAACCTCATCTTCGTTTTCGTCGAGGCTGAATAGCGCCTTGAGTCTGCCCCTGTCCATGATGGTGTAGGAAGTGAAGGTGGAACTGCTGGCACAGCCATCAGAGGCTTCAAACTTTGACTCTCCTATCCATGTGAAGAATTTCTGAAATAGAACGAATGATATTTCTTTCTGTTTGTATTATTCTTAGAGACTGTGGCAGGATCTTAGTTTGCCACTCTGTTCACGGCTTGACTCCCGACCATACCGAACGCATAACCAATGCCGCCTAGCAGTGGTTCCAACATGCTATTCGAGTCTCTTGAGGCTCTTCCAGAGCAAATTCGAGCCAGTGTTATCCGCCGCGAGAAAGAACTCATTCCCGTCCAACTTCCAGACACTCCGACGCCTCCAGAGGGCACTACAGGACTGCCTGTCATTTCTCGTTCTACTATAGTTGATACTTCTGTAATGAACACAAGTCTGCATCTGACGCCTAGCTCCCCGCTGAACATCATTCGGCAGTCCCGAGCTCCTTCAGAATCGCCGGGAAGCCCACGTTCCGACTTTTCCAAAAACTCTGAAGAATCTGTAATCATCATAGGGGACACATTTTCTGCCCCAGCGAATTTGCAGTTCTCTATTGATCACTCTCCTCATGTGAGAGACGCTGGAGGTGAGCATTCGAAAGCCGTCGTTGAACTTAGTGGCTTAATTTACATAGCACTTGATCGCTACTCTCAATCAGTAAACCAGGCGCAGTCAAAGTACGCTCAGTTTCTCTATGCGAACAATGTAGCTAACATTCTTTCCAATAGTTCGAGGTAAAAGACAAATATCAAATGATACAAGTTGCATACTGATAAGAGACTGATAGTTGGCGCCGAGAAAACACGTCCCCTTCTTTGACGTCCACCCCTCCCGCAAGCTTTCGCCGACCATTGCCATCCCCTCCACCTCGCCCAACCCTTTCATCTCCGTTCACTCCTCACTCCTCAACACCTCACACCTCCTCGTCAGGTTCCCTCTCAATCTCACCTATATCACGACCCAGAGCATCTCCCAATGGACCTCGCCCTCTTGGGAGGCTGAGCGAGCCTGCAGACACTGGAGCCAAGAGTTCTAGGTGGAAGAAGAAGAAGAAAAAGGAAGAATATCTCCGATCAGGAGGGGATGGCGAGACCATGTCACCTCCAAGGTTTGGCACATCTATGGCCAGTCAAGTTCGGAGTCACCACCACCAAAGTTCACCTCGATTCAGCCTCGATTCAGGATTGAATCCGCTCGCTACTTCATTTCGTCCAGTCAATCCATCTCAACCAGACACTGGCATACCAGCCAGCGACCCGGTCTCGGAGCAAATGGTCATGCCACCAAATCTAAACAGACACCACTCGGCCGGCTTAAGCATGT
>KN824301.1:349240-363812 GCA_000827415.1 Serendipita vermifera MAFF 305830 | reverse complement strand
GTTCCATGTCTTTATCACCAATAAGGGGAGAGTATTACCAACATTTTGATAACCGAAGCTTGGTAAAATAGGGCATAGCTCTCATTTACTAGCCGCACTTGACAGAGCTCTCGTTTTCCAGAGACGCAATGAACCTGGCCGCACTTTGAGCGGTTGAATGGCCCTCTCCGAAAGTAGCCACATAGCTGTCATAGGCTCTTTTTGCAAATTCAAGAGCCTCCGAATAGCGTTGAGTCATTTTGTAGGTGGAGGCCAGCCAGCATATGGAGGCTATTGTATCTGGATGGCGATCACCAAGCAACTCCCTCCTTTTCTGGAGCACTTCCACTTGAAGTGCCTCTGCTTCGGCATACCGGCCTAATGCATGATAGGTAGCAGCCAAATTCCCGGATGCGAGGATTGTGGAAGGGTGGTTATCTCCCAGTAATCTTCTCCTCTGGTCCAGTACTTCGAGCTGCAGAGGCTCCGCCTCAGAATCGCGGCCCAATTGGGAATAAGTAGTAGCTAGATTGCTGGATGCACGGATCGTGTCGGGATGGTTGGCCCCCAGCAATTCGATCCTCTGCTTCAGCACCACGACTTCGAGTTGCTCAGCTTCAGCATATTTGCCCAATTTGCCATATGTAACAGCCAGGTTCGCGGATGCCCGGATGGTCTCAAGATGCTCGACTCCTAGTGACTTTGTCCGCTGTTTCAGAACCTCATCCTCCAGCCGCTCTGTTTCAGCATATCGCCCCAATGCACTATAGGTAGCGGCCAGGTTTGAGGACGCTAGGATTGTGGAGGGATGTTCGGCTCCTAGTAGATTTATCCTTTGCTCTAGCACTTTGACTTCCAGCTTCTCAGCTTCAGCATATCGTCCTAATTGGCGATAGCTAGTAGCCAGATTCGCGGACGCTCGGATTGTATCGGGATGCTCTTCTCCTAAAAGTGCCTTACTCTGTTCTAGCACCTCGTATTCAAGCTTCTCCGCTTCAGAATATCGGCCCAATGCACCATAGGTAGCAGCCAAATTTGTGGATGCTCGGATCGTGTCGGGGTGATTGATTCCCGGCGATTTTCTTCTCTGTTCCAGCACCTCGAGTTGCAGCGGCTCCGCGTCAGAGTATCGTCCCAATTGACAATAGGTATGGGCCAAATTACTGGATGCGAGGATTGTGTCGGGATGCTTGACCCCTAGTAACTTAATCCTACACTTCAGTACATCGACTCCTAGTTGCTCCGCTTTAGCATACTGGCCCAATGCATCATAGGTGGCAGCCAAATTTGCGGCGACGAGGACTGTTGTCCGGGGGGCAACTCCGGGACGACCAAACACTGCCGAGCCCAAGTGTTCCCTCAGTGTAAGAGACCCAGAATGATCCCCACATTGAGCAAGGATAAAGCTTAGCGATGCAATATCGTTTGCATGTAGCGTTTCCCATATAGACGAGAGTGATTGCACGTGAGCATGGAGATATTGCATTACCCAGTAGTTGGTATGTTGTGCATTGCATGATAGCAGCCGGACGGCACCATCTTGAAACCATCCAACGTTCTTTATGGGAACCCGGAGCCGGGCCCATTCATGCACCAACGAATGCATCTGTAGTAAGCGCGTTGCTTCGGTCCGTATTACAGTAACAAATGAATGGTTTCGCAAAGAGGCAATAATGGAATCCACTTCGGCTGGTTCCCACTTCCCTTGGGAGTAGAATATCTCTTTAAGACATTCCTTCCCTCGTTTGTATGCGTTGCCACTATCCAGGTAGTAATCTTCGAACGAAAACTCGTTTTCGGCATCGAAGGCGATGCTCTGAACAGGGAGTTTCTGTCGATGCATAAATGAAAGGAGGTGTAGCGTTTTCTTGGAGTTGGATGGTAGAATGCTGTACGATGCATCAAAGGCTGCAAAAGCGGTCGTATATCGCATGTCGATTTGATTTGTAGCGGGATCGCTTAGTATTCTTTCTCGGCTCGTTCGTAAGAGAGAGATATAGGCTTCGGCTGAGCACCTTGTTCTATTTATGTAGCTGGCAGCCTGAACAAGCGCGATCGGAAGGAATCCCAGCTCCTCCGCTACGGCACCAGCAGATTCGCGATCCTGATCCGAAAACAGAGTACCTCCAGAGCCAAGATTGAGTAGCTCGATAGATTCGTCTTTTTCCATGACATCGAGCTTCAGATGCGAAGAAAGTCCCAATTGACCATGCGAGGCGTTCCGGCTCGTGATGATGATGGTACCCCGTTTCCATCGTGGAAGTAAAGGTGAAATCATGACCTCTGGATCATCTGCATTGTCAATCACCAAAAGCCGTTCTCGCTCCTGAGTGGGAAGCGATAAAAACTGTTTCGCCTCCTTGAATGATTTCTGGGAGTGTGCGCCGCCAAGAGAACGCACGTGCTGAACGAGGTCTCTTTTGATTGTTTCCTCGCTACTTCCGTCAACAAAGAATGCAGTCGCAAACCTATGAAAGTTGAATAACGAATCTATCGGGAGAAGTCACACTCACAGGTCACTATGATGCTCAATGAATTTACGGACAAGTTG
Organism: Serendipita vermifera MAFF 305830; assembly: GCA_000827415.1. Taxonomy (NCBI): domain Eukaryota; kingdom Fungi; phylum Basidiomycota; class Agaricomycetes; order Sebacinales; family Serendipitaceae; genus Serendipita; species Serendipita vermifera. The sequence goes on along the minus strand of KN824301.1, from coordinate 361,282 downwards.
CGTTTTACCGCATCCCCCCATCCCGGTCACTATAATCCTCTTCGAACCTTTTTTGATATCACCTTGTTCGTTCAGGATGCACTTTTCTAAAAATTCAGTAGGAATTTTTCGCTGGACGTAATTTGGCGTCAATTCGAGTAGTTCTGGGGCCAGTACTTTTTCTCCACCTGAGAATTCTAGTAAAATGTTAGCAATTATAGCCATAATGTGATGTTAGTGCTCACTGAGGTACTCCAGGGTCGTAAATCCTGCCCCATCTCTCAGAGTACTGATGCATCGATTCATGGCCGTCGCTACCTCCTCGTCCTCCAAGTAGCTACGAGTCTGAGCCGCAATGACTTCGGGCTCCTTCTGAGACTGGTATCTGGTGGCCTCCATCCCGTAGGCAACTGATAGCCGATGGTAAAGGGTAAGCTTCCCCATTTGTGATGCAATATTCTGTGCTGTCCGCTCGCTGTCCATCGTGATTCGTTCGAGAAAGACGACGCGAGAGATCGTGTATGAATCATCAGGAACGGCGTTCACACCTGGATTCCCACATCCTATGCTGAGAAGGCTAATGACAGGCATCTCGCCTCCAAACGCACGATGTGCACCATCGATGATTTCACGGATAGGGTTACTGAGACCGAGGTCGGCCGCAATGTACTCGACGGTACTAAACTCCTTTACGACTTTGGCTGGGGAAAAAAAAGGCGTACTCGCGCAAGTAGCGAGCATTGCTTCCGCAACCGTAAGATTCGTCGGTGGGCCTTGGCGATCGACATAGTTTGTCAGAATGATTGGGCTACCAGTATTGTTCGTATCCAAGACTGGAAGAATTCTGGGGTTTAATGAGCAATAAGTGTGAATCGCCTCGAACGACTCACAATTTGCATGCTGGCGGCCTTGGTCCGGGTGAGGCCAGTTTAGTATCCGGCCCCACCCGATATTTCCCAAGGATGTCATTTATCGCTTGCTTGAGCTTATCTGTCTGTCCAATTGGATCCCCATCCGCATCTTTGAGTGCTTTATTCACGAGGCTGGTAAAACTTTCGAGCGCTTCGTCCACAGTCATCTCAAGCACTGCCAGAAGAACAGAAATCAATCTATAGTTGCTGTTAAACTCATATTTATGGGCCGTGTGAGCAATTTCAGTTACCCTCCCGTTCCCGTACCACCAATCATGGCGAACACATCGCAAGGACGTTTGATGTTTTGACTAGAATCACAGCCTGATTCACGCGTGAGCCTATCCATGACATGCTTGAGGATCTCCAGTTGGGATATCCCACGCGGGCCACCGGCATCTATGAGCGATATAGTCAGGCTAACCTTTTGGCACTAGCTGCCGATAACCCACCAAGGCTGAGAAGAGATATGCCATTTTTTTGTCTTTTTTCGGCGCTTTGAGTAGTCATAGTATACTTGGAGAGATTGTGGGTAGCTCCAAACGACCAGGTGCCACTTGATTGGCACCTTGCTTTTATGCCATTTCTGCTTCTCTATACATTGAGATGAGTCTCTATACGTGGGTATGCGGACTTCGTGCCAAGCATTCGGATGACGGTACCGTGTGACAGAGATGGTAACCAAGACAGAAATGTGACGTTTCTGTGCGAAAACTACCGTTCCTCGGACATTTATGTCAGTATATCAGTCCTCGGCTCAAATAGTGTGTTTTGACTCCCTCTGTCGGGCTTTGAATCGGAGTATAAGCCTAATAGGAATCAATAGCTGGCAATCTGCATAGGTTGATAGCCGTACTAATTTCATATGCGTAGGGTTCAAAATTCAAAGGCTATGACTGACCAAGCGCTGTCGGTATTGCTTACCAACTCATCTTGCCGGTAATATAGTTAACGGGGCTCGAGGAGGCACGAAGGTCCGTCGAAAATTAGGTGATCAACGGCGAAGTAAAAGGGAACCAAATATATACAACACCAGTTTCTGCGGTGATATACAGGAAGATACTGCATCTCACCGACGCGTGATAGTTCCCTCTCGAGGGTTCCTTCTACGGGGGCGACTTTAGGAGTCACATTATATTCCCAGTACATGCACAACCGTATATCCATTGTACTACAGACACACAAACGAAACTCGCCACGAAAGGTAGAGTGGCCGTTTGTATGAGGCTACTACTCACGTTCCAAAGTGTACTAGATTGCTAAAATTCCTCTTCTAGCTCGTGTTCATGGAGGACACGTCTTTGAGAGATTCAAGAAAGATTGCCAATTTTAGAGAATACAGATGGCCCTCCCCCAAGATTTCAATGCAAGTGCAATGTGCTTTCTCTGCTAATATCAAGGCTTCTAAACGACGTTGAGTAGCTTTGTACGTGGATGCCAATGACCACATTGCCACCATTGTACTTTGATGGCGATCCCCAAGCAACATGGTTGATCGATGTAGTACATCGGCTTGAAGGCGCTCCGCCTCCTCATAGCGGCCTAATTTACTATAGGTGGCTGCCAGATTAGTGGATGCAACAATCGTGTCCGGATGATCGGCTCCAAGTAGTTTCGTCCTCTGTTCCAGTACTTCAACTTTCAGCACCTCGGCTTCGGCATGCTGGCCCAATTGGCTGTAGGTGGTTGCCAAATTGGCGGATGCGGAGATTGTATCAGGATGATTGGCTCCCAGAAACTTCACTCGCTGCTTCAACACTTGCTCCTCGAGCCCCTTTGCATCAGCGTACCGACCCAGTTGATAATAGGTGGCTGCCAAATTAGCGGATGCCAGAATTGTATCGGGATGGTCGCACCCAAGCAACTTTGTCCGATATTCCAGTACTTCGACTTCCAGAATCTCTGATTCGGTATAGCGGCCCAATTCGCGATAAGTCCCTGCTAGATTAGAGAGCGCAAGGATTGTTTCTGGGTGGTCAACTCCCAGTAGCCTTTTTCGTTGCTCCAGCACTTTGATTTCTAGTGCCTCCGCTTCAATGTATCGACCCAACTGACAATAAGTTGCCGCAAGGTTAGCGGAAGCGAGGATTGTGTGGGGGTGGTCAACTCCCAATACGCTCGTTCGTTGCTTTAGCACTTCAACTTCCAGCCTTTCTGCTTCGTCAAATCGGCCTAACTGGCGATAGGTGTCTGCCAAATTAGTAGATGCGAGAATTGTGTCGGGATGATCGACTCCCAAAGAATTTGTTCTTTGCTTGAGCACCTCGACCTCTAATCGCTCCGCTTCGGAATATCGACCCAATTTACTGTAGGTAGCTGCTAAGTTCGCCGAAGCAAGAGCGGTGTGAGGATGGTCGGCTCCCATAGCTATTTTCCTCTGTTTCAACACCTCGATTTCCAGGCTTTCTGCCTGAGTGTATTGACCCAATTGAATATAAGTAATCGCCAAATTAGCGGAGGCGCGAATAGTGTCAGGATGAGTGATCCCGAGTAACATCGCCCTCTGCTTTAGTACCTCGACTTCTAGTTTGGCCGCCTCAGCATATCGACCCAACTGACGATAGGTACCTGCCAGGTTGGCGGATGCACGTATCGTGTCAAAATGGTCTATTCCCAGCAAAATCTTGCGCTGATCTAGCAGCTCAAGTTGCAGCTCCTCCGCGTCAGTGTATCGGCCAAGTTCACTGTACGTAAATGCCAGATTTTCGGCGGCGAGAGTAGTGTCGAGATGACCAACTCCCAGAAACTTCATCCTCTGCTTTAAGATCTGGACTTGTAGAACCTCCGCTTCGGTATATCGACCTAGTTCACTGTAGGTCGCGGCTAAGTTTATGGATGCGACTATCCTCGAGGGGTGATTGACTTCTAGGTGATTTTCAAGTGTCGAAAGAAGTCGTTCTCTAAGTCCAAGGCTTTCAGAATAAGCGCCAGGCTCTGCAAGGATAAAGCTGAAGGCTGCCAGATCGTTCGCATGTAGCCGCTCCCACACGGATGAGAGGGCTTGCACGTGAGCTTGTAGGTATTGCATCATTGAATAGTTGCTTTTCTGGGCACTACAGCATACCAGCCGTATTGCAGCACCTTGAAACCGCTCCACATCGTCATTGGGTACACAGATTCGGGCCCATTCATGCACAAGCGAATGAATCTGTAGCAATCTTGTTTCAGTAGTTGGTAATAAAGTAATGAGAGAGTGACTGAGAAGTGATTCGACGATAGAATTCACTTCGGCTGGATCCCACTTTCCATTGGAGTAGAATATATCCTTGAGACAATCTATCCCATGATTATGATCACCTCCTCTATCCAAGTAGCTATTCTCAAATGCGAATCCGTTGCTTGCGTCAAAACCAAAGCATTTGACTGGGAATTTTTGCCTATGGAGGAATGAAAGGAGGTGTAACAGTTGACGCGCATTGTGTGGCAAAGTGGTATACGATGCGTCAAACGCCGCAAATGCAGTCGTATATCGCATGTCGATTTGACTTGTCGCCGGATCACTCAGTAATCTTTCCCGGCTCGTTCGCAAGAGCGAGATATAGGCTTCGGCTGAGCATTTTGTCCTAAATATATAGCTTGCAGCTTGTACAAGTGCAATTGGAAGATATCCCATCTCTTCCGCCACAGCGACAGCAGATTCGCGGTCTTGAGTCGCTTGAAGAATACCTTTTGAACCAAGAGTGAACAACTCGGTTGATTCATCTGTGGACATAACGTCGAGTTTAAGATGGGACGAGGGGCCCAATTGGCCATGCGAGGCATTCCGGCTTGTGAGAATGACGGTCCCACGTTTCCATTTGGGAAGGAAAAGTGAAATATTGACCTTCGGATCATCGACATTGTCGATCACCAAAAGCCGTTCTCCATCCGGAGTGGGACGCGATAAAAATTGTATAGCTTCGTTGAATGATTTCTGGGAATGCGCACCGCCGAGAGAGCGCACGTGCTGAATGAGGTCCCTCTTGATCGTTTCCGTGCTACCTCCGTCGACAAAGAATGCAGTTTCAAACCTATGAGAGTTGATCATCGAGAATATGTCAAGAGGAAGCACACTCACCGATCGCCATGATCATCCATGAACTTCCGGACAAGTTGGGTTTTACCACATCCCCCCATTCCAGTAATAATAACTCTTTTTGAGCTCCTTTTGATGTTTCCATGCTCATCTAGCACACATCTTTCCAAAAACTCGGTAGGAGCAGTTCGCTCGACATAGTTCGGGGTCAATTCGAGCAGCTCAGGAGCGAGAACCTCTTCGCCTCCTGAAAATTCTACTTGATTATCAGTGCTGGTAGTTGTGACGCATGAGGCCGTACATACTTAGGTATTCCAGAGTCGTGAATCCCGTACCATCTTTCAGAGTATCGATGCAATGATTTGTCTTCTTCAATGTTTCCTCGTCGTTTAAATAGTTACGAGTTTGAGCTACAGCATCTTCCGGTTGTCTCCAAGGCTGGTCTTCATGAATCTCCATCCCGTAGGTAACAGAAAGTCGATGATAGAGTGTGAGCTTTCCCATTTGGGATGCGATCTCCCGTGCCGTACGTTCACTGTCTATCATCATTTGTTCAAGAAAGGCGGCATGAGACGTCACATTAAAGTTGTCAGGGGCGGTGCTGACACCTGGATGCCCACATCCTATGCTCAAAAGACAAATGATGGGCATCTCCCCTCCAAAGACACGATGAGCGCCATCGATGATTGCGCGGGTAGGATTACCGAGACTGATGTCTGCGGCAATGTATTCAACCGTACTAAAGTCCTTTACGACTTTAACTGGGGAAAAAACAGGTGGACTTGCGCAAGTTGCGAGCATTGCTTCAGCAATTGTGAGATTCGTAGGTGGGCTTTGGCGGTCGACGTAGTTTGCTAGAATGATCATACTATCGGTTCTCTTTTGTTCTAGGACTGGGAGAAGTCTGATTCCCATGAGAAATCGGCATAGCTTGTTCTGAACGACTTACAGCTTGCACGCTGTTTGACTTCTGTCTGGTGGAACCAGTTTAGTATCAGGACGTATTCCACGTTTAAGTAGAATGCCGTTTATGGCATGGCTGAGCTTTTCGGTCTGCTTGATCGGATTGCGATCGACGTCTTTGAATACTTTGTTGACAAAGTCCGTGAAAGTCTCGAGTGCCTCATTTACGGTCATCCCGAGTATCACCAAAAGAACTGCAATCAGCCTAGAGCCATCGTTAACCACGAATATATAGAACTATCCAGTCGATATAATCACCCTCCTGTTCCCGTGCCACCGATTACGGCGAAAACCTCGCAAGGTCGCTTGATAATCTGGGAAGGACCACCGTCTACGTTGTCAAAAAGCTTATCCATGACATGCTTGAGGATCTCTAGCTGAGAAATACCCCGAGGACCACCGGCGTCTATCAAGGTATCAGGCCCGACTGTTTATCCTGGCTCTTGATTACGTACCAAGGCTGAGAAGAGATATACCATTTCTAAGTCGCGGGTCAGCTCCCAAAGTGGCCATCTTATAGCTTGAGAGGGTCGTGGGTGGTTCCAAGTACATATGGGAACAATTTCTGGAGGGCTCAGCTTATATATACACTTCATTCCAGAAACATAGGCTAGACTAATCCGCGAACGTATATTATTCGAATCAACCTTATGGTTTGAACTTTGGTGTATAAGCGCGGACATAGGACTTTGTAAGGACTGTTTTCAAAGGGACGTGGACCATGCCACTTGCTTTTCCCGGTGGGAAGGCGCAGTCTGTACTCAAAATTTATATTTCTATAGCATAGAACAGTCTTGTCGGATCCCGTATTTGCGAGGATATGCGGCATCAATAATTTTACGGGTAGGATTGCTGAAACCGAGGTTGGCGGCGATGTACTCGAGGGGAACTTGTGCAAGTAGCGAGCATTGCTTCGGCAATTGTGAGGTGAGTCGGTGGGCCTCGGCGATCAACATAGTTGGTCAGAATGATTGGATTGCTGGTGTTTCTTTGGTTCAAGACTGGAATTAATCTAACGCGTAATGAGATATTGATATAAACCATCCTTGGCCACCTTACAGTTTGCAAGCGGGTAACGTCCCGTTCGGTGGAACCAGTTTAGTATCGGGGTGTACTCCGTGATTTATAAGAATGTCGCTGATGAATTGCCTGAGCTTTTCACTCTGCTCGATTGGGTCACTATCGGTGTCTTTCAATACGTTACGTCTGGAGCGCTTCATCACCAGAAGAATAGATATCAGCCTGAAACTGTGGTTAATATCATATACCTCCAGCTGTATGGTCGTTATATTGACCCTCCCGTTCCTGTGCCGCCAATCATGGCGAAAATCTCAGACGGTCGTTTGATAGAATCACCATCTACCTCATCTTCGAGTGTATCTATGATATGTTTGAAGATCTCTAGCTGGGAAAGGCTGCCTGGACTACCAGCGTCTATCACAATACCGTCAAGCTCGGCTGAGAATGGAGATACTGTTTCTACGTTTCTTTTCGACCCTTTGAGTATCCATGCTGTACTCTGAAAGGTTGTGACGGAACCCAAGTGAGGGGGCTGACACTTGAGTTGCGCCGTGGTTAGACGCTGGACGTGGTTTGCGTTCTGACTTGGCACTGGTACCGTTCATTCTACATACTAATCGTTGATAGATGTGAAGTACCCGCGTGGAGCGTTCTGATATAGTTGTGTCCTATGCCATTGGCAGCAATCAAGGCAGAGAAAGTATGACGGATGTCTCTCTATTCTAATGTAGATAGCTTTATATGAATTCCTATTGATATATAGATTGGTTCCTGGCCTGAAATGAGCCCTGGCTGTGACCCCTGTCGGAGTTTCAATCGAAGCGGAGTCAGAGTCGGAGTGTAACTCTGATTAGGCTACGACCGCTAGAAGTCTCAACACCGAATAGACCGTTAGAGATTATCAATATCACCGCCCCTATGCGCTGCTTTGCCCCGCCCAAGTCGAGGCCAAGCGCACGCGGAGAGAAGGGCAAAGCTTCATCGCCGGGGACAGGCACAGCCAACCGTCCGCCTGAATCCGCGTCTGACAGTTCCGCCTAGGGCACCCAATAAACGCAAATAATATAAAACGAGATGGGGGGACGAGCTCGCCTCGAGGGTACCTTGCAACCACCCACAATCCTTGTGGCTTCCATTCTGATCCCGTTCACCCGAGGCATAGGCCACGAACTCGACGAGAGAACTTGTTAAGATCTCTTTCTTATTTTAATTAATTTTTTACTTGGTGAGTTCTGCTTCTTGCCAAGGCGTAGTGCCGAGGAGTGCCGAGCATAGTTGCCGAGATGCTTTTGCCAATATTCCAAGGAATAATAATTTGAGCATCTTAGCCAAGGGCGGAGAGTTGTACTAATGAGCCCCATTTGATGGGACGGACGGTGGCAAGCGCCGAGGCGGTGTTGACCTTTTTTGTTGACTTCCTTTGCTGACTGCCGTCTTCCACTTGGTTGCTACCCTCTCCTCCTACCAGACTTCCTTCCTTCTACGAGGTTCCAACCTCAAATATACATAGTCGACCATGTCGAATTCTCAAATCCCTTACGACCCCTTGGTCGACATGTCTCACCCAAATCACTCGGCCCAAAACTTGGGTACACCCCAAATCACCGCACACGACGTCGATGATCCAGTCGTGTACCAACCACCACCACGCTCGACATCCGGTCAACCACCGTCGGGCAACATGGCCGGCATCGGGCTCAGCGGCGGCGCTGCTGGGTCGTCCGACTTTGGCCCACCCGTCCCACACTTTCTCAACGCAGACACTCGAAACTCGACATACTCCTCGTCCTCTCTCGGCGGCGGAGGCGATCGTCAGTCTGGTTATGGCAGTATCGCCGCCCTCAGGGATTCCACCTACTCCGCTGGAGCAGAAGGGTACGCATACCCACCAGGCGCAGGTCCACCCGTACCGTACAAGGACGATCCAATGGGTCGTATGAGTGGAGGCCAACGGGACATGAGCGAAAAGCAGGAACTGTACGAAGCCCCCCGTGCCAAGACGAAACGAAAGGGTGTACTCTGGTTCACAATCTGCTGTGTGCTCATCGCCGTCCTCGCAGCCATCATTATCCCCGTCTACTTTTTCGTCATCAAAAAGGGCTCTGGCGGCTCGGGCTCCGGCTCGTCTGGTGGCTCTAGCCATACGGGCACCGGTGCAGACACCAGCACGACCACGGGCGGTTCGCAAAGCGTTTTGACGAGCGGTGGTGATGGCAGTATCGTCACCAAATCAGACGGGACCACGTTTACCTATAACAACACATTCGGAGGATACTGGGTCTACGACGTGAACAACCCGCTCAACAACAGTGCACGCGCACAGAGTTACACTCCCCCACTCAGCCAACCATGGCGTTTCGGTGTCGACAAGATTTACGGGTGAGTTCCGTCTTCATAGCGTTATGAACTCTAGCTAACCCCTTGTGCAGCGTAAACCTCGGCGGCTGGCTTAATTTGGAACCCTTCATCTCCCCCGCGCTCTACGAACCCTTCTTCCCACGTGCAGTGGACGAATGGACGCTCTGCGAACAAATCATGGCGCGCGACGGTAACCTAGACGCAATCGCCAACCACTACGCAACCTTCATCGTCGAAGAAGATTTCGCACAAATCGCAGCAGCCGGTTTGAACTGGGTCCGTATCCCCATCGCATTCTGGGCCATCGAGACATACCCCGGCGAGCCCTTCCTAGCCAAGACGTCCTGGACATACTTCCTCAAGGCCATCGAATGGGCACGCAAATACGGTATCCGTATCAACCTCGACTTCCACGCCGTACCAGGCAGTCAAAACGGCTGGAACCATTCGGGCAAACTGGGCGACATGAACTTTTTGAATGGAGTGATGGGCGTGGCAAACGCACAACGCACGCTGGACTACATCCGTATCATGGCAGAGTTCATCTCCCAGCCCGAGTACAAGGATGTCATCCCCTTCTTCGGTATCCTAAACGAACCCCAGGGCGGTACCCTCACCAAGGAAGCCATGCGCGCCTTTTATGCCGAGGCGTACAAAATCATTCGTACAGCCGGTGGATCAGGCCAAGGAAACGGACCCGTCATCTCCTTGCACGAGAGTTTCTTCGGGTTGGGCGATTGGGTCGGATTCTTACCAGGTGCAGACCGCCTCGCGATGGATTCCCATCCGTACCTCGTATTCGGTCAGTTTGCCGCGGGTGAACCTGCCGATTTCTCTTCTGCCCCTTGTGGAAATTGGGGTGATCTCTTCGGCGGCTCAATGTCCGCATTCGGTATCACCGCCGCGGGTGAATGGTCGCACGCCATCAACGATTGTGGACTGTACGTCAACGCCGTTGGGCGTGGTACGCGGTACGAAGGTACCTTCCCAGGCTTCACCGCCGTCCTCGGCGACTGCGCGCGTTGGAACGATTATACGACTTGGACACCCGCTACCAAAGCTGGCCTTCGGGACCTCTCCGCCAGCACGATGGACGCGCTCGGTGACTGGTTCTTCTGGACTTGGCGTATCGGTGAATCGCTCGCCACGGGTAAAGTCGAGGCGCCTTTCTGGTCATACAAGTTGGCCATTCAAGAAGGCTGGGCCGTCACAGATCCCCGAACTTCTGAAGGCCAATGTAGACGACTCGGTTCGGCCGGGAACTCTTACTACGCCGGTGGAGGAGGTACTTTTACCGGCGCACAGATCGGCCAGGGTGTCGTCGACGCCATCGCAGAAGTACCCTCGCTCGCAAGCTTCACTTGGCCACCCGCAGCGATTGGCGGGTTCCCCAATGCGGCCGTACTCCCTACGTATACCGCGACTGGACCGGTGCCTACGCTGCCGGTGCCCAGTCAGCCTCAGGCGACGCCTGCGCCGACGGGTACGACCGATTTCGGAACTGGGTGGAATAATGCTGCGGATAACGGGCTGATGCACGTGCCTATCCCCGGTTGTGCGTACCCGAATGCTTGGGACGCGAATAACGCTGCCGTACCCAATTGCTAGAGGCGCGAAGCGACGCGACGCGAGGCAGGAGAACTGCCATTGTAGACTTTGGACGGACGGACCATTTTGCTATCTCCCCACACCCCAAAAAACTCCCACTAAACCCGCGACTGTCACTACGCATTCCCTCGTACTTTATTATCATTGGCTCTTACACCTTGTTGCATGTTTCATTTCTCTCTCTTGGACTTTTTTTTGTGTTGCGGTGGTTTTTTGCGCGCACTCCCCCTCACGATTGTTACTATTTCTTTTCTCGCCGCATGTTACTTTTTGCTAGCTCATGAAACGACCCCATCCATGACCTCGTCGGTCAGGTTTTCTAGAATGATACAAACGGAAAGCGTGTGATTTCTTCTCCGGCAAGATAGCAAATAGTTACTCTACCCATCGCTCTCTTCTTCCTCGTCATCCCCCCATTCCTCGTCTTTATTCTCCTGAAGACAATCCCTCCATTCCGTCACAAACCACTCCTCCTCGCTCCATTTTCTAGGGAGCTCATCTTCAGTGCACGGATGCCACCCAAGTTCTAGTTTCGTAAACTTTGGCAGCCCGAAAGCCATTCTGGCGTACATGATAGATAGGAGTTGGTACCTACTCCTTCGCTTCTCCGACCTAGTTAGACCTTCCTTTCTTGCAATATAGTATCGAGCCGTGAGCTGCCGGAGTTTTGGGAAGCACGGCTTGAGACCGTCGAAATCATCTAGCTCTGTTCCTTGGAGCAAACGAACGAACCAATACGGAAGCTGACTTTCTTCAATGCAAGAGGTGATGTGAAGTTCTTCCACCCGACTCAAGATCTGGGCACTGTCGGGCCTCCAAGGGTCCAACTCATCGTCCTCGTCTAGTCTGTGGCTCACATCGATGCATATGCGCATGATGCGGGGAGTTATTGTAGAATTGAAGAAGTAGTCCGCATCCAATGCCAGTGTCCGGATGTTGATAACCAATTCAACCAGCTGTGGTGCGTTAATCCTCTCTAACCCCTGATTGATTTTGACATTTAAAAATGTGAGAGCCGGAAAGCTTGGCGGAAGCTCGGTACGACAGAGGATATTGGAATCGACAGCCAGTTGGGACAGACCTTCCAAGATTTTACCGGGGAAAAAATCTAATGAACGAAAATCACCATTGACTCGAAGGCTGGATAGGTGTGGTGCGTTCACTGTGGGAAATCCCACAGGTGAGTCA
>KN824301.1:323347-348964 GCA_000827415.1 Serendipita vermifera MAFF 305830 | reverse complement strand
TCCATCTCCCACAGTCCTGAGAAACCATTCTTCGAAGTCGTTTGGATATTGGTGTTTATTTCCCCCAATCGTCAGCTTGAGATGGAAGCCTGTACCGGCTCTGCGAATAAGCCGGGCTAGGGTGTAGAGGTTATGGCAATTAATATCGACCTCATTTTCCCAGTAATTGAGGCCTATTTTTTTCCATAGGAGACTATAGTTGACTGCGACGTTGTGCCACAAGCGACAAGTGAAAATCAATGAGCACCTTGACTGAAAATGTGTATAGATGTGTATATGAAAGATCATTCTAATGATCTCCGTTGGGAGGTCGTTGAACGACATTCTTTGTTGGCCGATGGTGATCTAATCTGCTACGTTTTGGTGAAATTGGCAAATTAAAATCAAGCAGAAAATACAATATACCCACTCTGATCTCCCAGGATTTTGACCAATTGGATGGAATAGTATCAACGAGTTGGCTTTAGGTGCGGAAGTGGTGGTTTCTACGAGCGTCACCACCGCTGCATGTACCCATGAGCATAACCTCGGACAGTATGATAGTATGGCGCGTGTGTGAATTAGCATGCCTGAGCATCTTTAGTGCATTTTCAGTTTCTCCAAACGATTTAGTCCATCTGGATGATTAGACTAGAACTAACACACATGATTTGTCGGCCAGTAAGATGGACGCACTGTGATTGTTCTTTTGAAGGCAATGGATCTGTTTATTTACACATATATGGTCAACTGATATCCTCTTCTGGATTCACAAGCTCGCGCTCATAAAGAAGGGAGTCTCGTAAGTTACTTGGGGCTTTGTATGCTTCATAGAAAGCATGTCAATATTAGACGTGATTTGAAGTAGCATGGGGAGAACTGATATCGACAGATTATTTCCTGTGTCGAAGAGGCAGGGGCTATGGTGATCATCGCTGTACATCGCATATTGTCGTGGCGTATCGTCCGCTGGTACGAGTATAAAGAACTACTATAGCAAAAGTGTATACGTTATATGTGGTTCGTAAATCGGTTAGGGGGGATTAGTATAGTAGCATGGCTAGTTAATTACTCTCATTCCTTCAGGACAAACGGGACGAGTATGCACTGTATACTACTTGCACATCTCATTCTTATTGTCATATACTTTTACTCATTGTATGTATTCATTCTTTCATGAACCTCTGCACTCGGTGTTCCCTTTCTCGCATATGAACCCCATCCTGTTTCTTCGCTAGCCCATGAAACAACTCATACACGATCTCGTTGAGCAGATTTATAGAAACAAAAGACGTACGAAAGCACACATTTTCTTCGGAAAGATATCTAATTCCTACTCTAATCATCGCTCTCTTCTTCCTCGTCTTCCTCCCATTCCTCGTCTTTATTCTCCTGAAGACAGTCTCGCCATTCCGTCGCAAACCACTCTTCCTCGCCCCATCGTACCTCGGGCCGACAACTAACTGCCATCCATCCAACCTCCAGCGTCGTAAACCTTGGTAATCCAGCCTTGATTCGCGCCCTCATGACGTGCAAGAGTCGATTGATACGGTGCATCTTGACCTCCTCGCTACAAGTATAGTATCGAACGGTGAGGCAAGCGAGCTTTGGGAAACAGGGTACCCTCGCCCCGGCGTGTCCTTTGAGCAACTGGATGAATGGGTGGTGAAGCTCGTCTTCGCACGAAGTGACGTGGAGTTCTTCTACTCGGCTCCAGACGTGAGCATTCGAAAACTCCTCCTTGAAACACTTGCTTAGCCGGGAGTGTTTTTCCTCCACGCACATAAATGTTACGTGTAGGATACGGGGAGTTATGGGTGTACTGAACAAGCCAGAGTCGCCGTCCAGGAGGAAGCAGTCATCTATTTTCAAGTCGACGAGCTCAGGTGCATTGATTAGCTCGATTGAGTGTGCCATACAGAAATCTAGAGACTGAGGACTGGAAAGCTTAGCGGGAGCATGGTGTAGCGCCGAGAGTCCGGGTCCCCTTCGTGGACCGGCCATCGTGCTCACCATACCCCTGGAGACGCGCGAGGGTATATAAACCCTCTCCTTTTGTAGTCTTAGCTAGTCAGTCCTTTGAACCCGACTACTTACCCAGTCATACCCGAGGGACTCATCGTAGCATCCAGCGACCCACGCACTGAAGGCCCGCGTGCTACACATGGCTGCATCGAGGCGTCTCATAGTAGGGCAATCGAGAGCCAGTCGAGACAGGTTCTCCAATAGTTTATGGGACACGAAGTCCCGTGGGTCAAAGTCACTACAAATGCGGAGGCTGGATAAATGAGGTGCTTCGATCTTGACAAGTCCCGGAGCTCCATCCCTATGGGTTAGAGACCCATACTGGTGTACGTAGAGAAATTTGAGACTCGTCAATTCGCTCCAAGGAACGCAGATCCTACTCAACAACCAGCATTCCAGGTAGAGAGAGGAGATGCGACCTAAAGGGAATGGAAGCCAAAACCTTGAAGAAATTGGGCTGTCATCCTTATAATCCGTCTCCTTGATGTCTAGCGTCGTCAATTCGAGTGCGGTGCTTTTCATCTGCGGAAGCAGTTTTTCGATGACAATAGACGAGAAAACACTGTTGCACGAGACGCTTTTCAGCGATTTAAGGCTGTTATGGTGTAAGAGTTTTCCCAACGAATGCAGGAACGGATTCTGTTCATCCTTCCAGCCTCTTGAAATCGAAAGCGACTGGATGCCATCGACCCACCCATTCCACAATATGTTAAGAAACGATTCATCGAAATCGTCCGGCAATTGGTAATCATTCTCGCTCGGCCCTAGGGTAAGATGGAAGCCCGTGCCGGCTCTGAGAATAAGGCGCGCCAGGCTGTCCAAATTTGGACATCCAAGACCGAACTGATGCATATTAGGGCCCATGCCAATTCTCTTCCATAGGAGACTATAGTGAATAGCGACTCCGTACCACAAGCGACATGTGACAAGCAGTGGAAGCCTCGACTGACGATGAACAAAGACGTGTATATAAAGATTATCTGGATAATCTCGATTGGAAGACTGTTGAACGGCATTCTCTAGGGATCAATAGTGAGCCAATCAGGTCCAGACGACACTATCATGCAAACGAAGTGGGAGAACAATTTACTCACTCTGAAACTTGACCAGTGAGTAAAACAAATCTCGGCAAGTTAGATTCGGGCGTCGAAGGGGCAGAGCCTATGCCATCACCACTGTGTACCACCACCTTTTCCGCGCCATATCATCCGCTGGCGTAAGTGGAAACAAAATGAATATGAGGAATACTCACACACTATTCGTAACCTGTATAATGACCAGGGTTGTCACTGGTAAGCTGGCATGGGTACCCCCATTTCCCAACGATGAACGCGACGTGACGGGTACACATCATGTACTACCCATGCATCTCGTATTCATTGTCATCGAATTTGAATTGTTAGATGTTTCCCTTTTCATCTAGACTTTTGCGTTTGATCTTCTCCTCACTTTACGCTTTCGCATTCGGATCCATCTTGTTATTTTGCTAGCTCATGAAAAGACTCATCCATGACCTCGTTGGCCAAGTTTCTAGAATGATACAACATATGAAAGCATATATTTTTCAGCAAGATAGCTATTAGCGCGCTACTCTACGCATTGCCCTCTTCTTCCTTGTCATCCCGCCATTCCTCGTCTTTACTCTCCTGAAGACAATCCAGCCATTCCGTCACAAACCACTCTTCCTCGCCCCATCGCACCTTGGGCCGATACCCAATTGCCATCCACCCAACCTCCAGCGTCGTGAACTCTGGCAACCCGGCCTTCATTCGAGCGCTCATGATGTCCAAGAGTCGGTTGATACGGTGCATCTTGTCCTCCTCGCTGCAAGGATAGTATCGAACGGTGAGGCAAACGAGTTTGGGGAACCAGGGCGCCCTCGCCCCAGCGTGTCCTTTGAGTAACTGGATGAACGGGTGGTGAAGCTCGTCTTTGCCGATGGAAGTGATGTGGAGTTCTTCTACTCGACTCCAGACGTAAGCACTCGAGAGCTCCCGCTTGAAATGCTTGCCTAAACGGGGATATTCGTACCCCCTCAATTCACACGTTATACGTAGGATTCTGGGATTAATGGACGTAGTGAACAAACCAGAGTCCTCGTCCAAGAGTAGCGAGTCGGCTATTGTCAATTCGACAAGCTGCGGTGCATTAATCAATGCAATCGATGCTGTAATAAGGAAGTCTAAATATTTGAGGACTGGAAAGCTCGGTGGGAGCATGGCCCTATCGATGCGGTAAACAGAAGGCTAATGGAGAGCCAGTCGGGACAGGTTCTCCCATGTTTTGTGGGAAAAGAATTCCTCTCTCTTGAATTCACCAGAAGTGCGAAGACTGGATAAATGTGGTGCGTCGATTTTGGAAAGTCCTAAGGTTGATTCTGTACCATGTATCGTGTCGGACTGCTCGAAGTCGAGAAGTTTGAGATTTATCAGTTCGCCCCAAGGAACAAAGGTACCATTTATCGGAGTGCACTCCAGGTAGAGAGAGGTGATACGATTCAGTGAAAATGGAAGCCAAAGGCTTGATTGCATTCGGTGATGGCAATTATCCAGTCTTTCTCGTATCTCTAGAGTCGTCAACTCCACCGCCATGCTTTTCATTTGCGGAAACAGTCTTTCGATGACAATGGACGAAAGAACTCCCTTGTATGAGACAGCTTTCAGTGATTTGAGGCTACTATGACGTAGAAGGTTTTCCAGCGACTCCATGACTAGGCCTAATGGTTGGTCCCGCGAGTACCTTGAAATAGAAAGTGACTGGATTCCACCCATCCATTCATTTTCTATCGTTTTGAGATCAAATTTATTGCAATCGTCTGACAATTGACTGCCAAACTCCATGTCGAGGTGGAAGTCCGCACCAGCTCTGCGAATAAGACGAGCTAAGCTGGAAATGCCATGTGACACAACACTGGGTGGGTGCGTATATCGGCGACCAATGGCTATTGTTTTCCATAGGAGACTATAATGGATAGCGACGTTGTGGCACCAGCGACATGTGGCAAGAAGTGTATGCCTCGATTTTCGATTAATGAAGACATGTATACAAAATATCATCCTGATGATTTCGACGGGAAGATTGTTGAACGGCATCTTCTGTGGATCATTGGTGAGCCAATCAGGCCTGGGCGACACTATCTCCTAAATGAACAACAAAAGCAATCAACTTACTCAAATTCTTCGATTCCCTGACCAGTGAAGTGAGAGGGATTGAAAAAATGGTTCCGAATGCCAAAAGGGCAGAGTCTGTAGTGCTCACCACTGTGCACCCCATTTGGCTCAGCGTACCATTCGCTGACGCAAGCATCAGCAAAGAGACTATAACCAACGCGTAAATCGACTAGGGTATTGCTACTACGATGGCATAGGTTCCTCGTCCACCGATCCCAAGGAGGAACGCGCCGCGACGCGTACGCAAGCTATACTACCCATGCATAAACTCCATGCTCGTTGTCATCGAGTTTTACTGGCTGTGCGGTTTATTTTTTCTTATTAATAATGGACTTTTGCATTTGATGTCCCTTTCACTTTACGTACTCTCTCGCATATGAACTCCATCTTGTTGCTTCGCTAACTCATGAAACGCCCTCATCCCGAACCTTATTGGTCAGTTTTCGAAAACGGTACAAAGGAAAGCGTGTGGTTTCTTCGGCATGATATCAAATGGTTACTCTACGCATCGCTCTCTTCTTCCTCATCTTCCTCGTCTTCGCCTTCCTCCCATTCCTCGTCGTTATTCTCCTGAAGACAGTCTCGCCATTCCGTCACAAACCACTCTTCCTCGCCCCATCGTACCTCGGGCCGACAACCAACTGCCATCCATCCAACCTCCAGTGTCGTAAACCTTGGTAATCCAGCCTTGATTCGAGCACTCATGATGTACAAGAGTTGGTTGACACGGTACATCTTTTCCCCCTCGCGGCAAGGATAGTATCGGACGGTGAGGCAAACGAGTTTTGGGAAACATGGCATGATCGCCTCCCTGTGTCCTTTGAGCAACTGGATGAATGCTGGTTGAAGCTCGTCTACGCCAAAGGCAGTGATATGGATTTCCTCTAACCGACTCCAGACGTGAGCATTTGAGAACTTCCACTTGAAATACTTGCTTAAACGGGGGTATTCGTACTCCTTGGAATCGCACCTTATACGTAAGATCCGTGGGGTTATAGGTGCATTCAATAAGCGGGAATCCTTGTTTAAGAATCGGTAATCGCATATCGCTAATTCGACGAGCTTGGGTGCGTTGATGAATGCAATCGATCCTGTCAGATAGAAATCTAAAAGCTTGAGGGATGGAAAGCTTGGTGGGAACATGGCTTCGTCGATGCGACGAATACAATAGCAATGGAGCGCCAGTCGGGACAGGTTCTCCAATGTTTTATGGGAAAAGAATCCCTCTCTCTTGAATTCACCAGAAGCGCGAAGGCTAGATAAATGTGGTGCGTCGATTTTGGAAAGTCCTAAGGTTGATTCTGTACTGTGTATCGTATTGGACTTCTTGAAATCGAGGAGTTTGAGGCTTGTCAACTCGCCCCAAGGAACAAATGTTCCATTTATCGGAGTGCACGCCAGGTAGAGAGATGTGATACGACCCAACGGAAATGGAAGCCAAAAGCTTGAATGGATTCGGTGGTGGTATGTATCCAGTCTTTCTTGTATCTCTAAAGTCGTCAACTCTACCGCAGTGTTTTTCATTTGCGGAAACAGTCTTTCGATGACTGTGGACGAGAAAACACCTTTGCATGAAATAGATTTCAATGACTTGAGGTTACTATCTCGTAGAAGGTTTTCTAGTGACTCCATGAATGGGCCCAACGGTTCGTCCCGCGAGTACCTTGAAATGGAAAGTGATTGGATTCCGTCCATCCATTCAGATCCTATCGTTCTGAGAAGTGCACCATCGCAAATGTCTGACAATTGGCTGCCGAAATCCATGTTGAGGTGGAAGCCCGCGCCAGCTCTGCGAATGAGACGAGTTAGGCCGTAGATGTCATGGCATGTAGCCATGGGTAAATTTGTATATCGTTGACCGGCAGCTATTCTTTTCCACAGAAGACTGTAATGGATAGCCACGCCATACCACAAGCGACATGTGGCAAGAAGCGTATGTCTCGATTTTCGATGAATTACGACATGAATATAAAATATCATCCGGATTATTTCAATGGGAAGATTGTTGAATGGCATCTTCTGTGGATAATCGGTGAGCTAATCAGGTCAGGACGACACCGTCTCTCAAATGAAACGACAGAAGCAATATACTCACTCTGATTCGTCAATTTCCTGATCAGTGAGGCGAAAAAATATCGACGAAGTGGTTTCGAGTGCCAAAGGGACAGAGCCTATTGCAGTTACCACTGTGCACCCATTTGGCGCGAAGTTTCATCCGCTGGTGCGAAAATAAGGAGCTGCTCCAATGAAAGCTTACGCTTAATATGCGATGCGTATATCGATCAGGGTATCATTGATATAGTCGCATGGCTACTACTGTAGCGAAAGTGTATACGTTATATGTGGTTCGTAAATCGGTTGGGGGGGTTAGTATAGTAGTATGGCTAGTTAATTACTCTCATCCCTTCAGAACAAATGCGACGAGTATGCACCGTATGCTATCTACGCACATCATCCTTATTGTCGTGCCTTTGAGAACGGCTCAACGGTGGAGAAGCGTGGTCGCGGTCCGTGGTCGTGGTCCGTGGTTTTTGGTTTTTTTGTAGAATTCATATCTAAAGATGAAATAAAGAGGTATGGGTGCATAATAATAGCGAAAGGTGTAAGGGGGAGGTCAGAAATGGGCGAACTTGCGGATGGGGTCCCACCTGTCCCAAGTTGGCAAGGCCGAGGCGGCGATCGATCAGGGGCCCAGGTTCTCAATGGCTCAATCACGTCATCAAAGCAATCTAACGTTCACCCACTCTTAATCGAGGGGTCTCAGTCAAGTGGGTCTGGCAAAGACCGAAGACGAGCACCAGCGTCGCCTGGATATCTTCCTCCTCTATGAACCGGCCCTCAAAATTAGTAAGCAATGATAGTCAAAGTAAATACTCACACATGGACCAGCGTGAAAAGTAATCGTCTCCCCGAAAGTCACTTACACCTATCGTGGTTTGGTTCAGCATCATCGGTGTCTGATTGGCGGGTCTGCCCGCAGCGCCTTCGAGCGCAAGGTTCCCAGCAGTCCCAACTGGCTATAGGGTGCCTGTGTTCGCGTCGACCGTCGGCTGTCACGCGTCGCGCTGTCAAGTCGAGCGGAGTTGACAGGACCCCAAAGACTCACCACCTAACAATGGTTCTGGCGAATCACACGATCAAAAATGGCCCTTTATGCACGCCAATTTTGCTAATATATTTCTTCCTTATCAAAATTCATTAAAACCACGGACCGCGACCACGATCACGGACCACGCATCTCCACGGCCGGCTAGTTCTGGTGCCTTTTACTCGTTGTATGTATTCTTTCTCTCGTAGACATCTGCCCTCGGCGTTTCCTTCACTTTGCTTTCTCGTATATGAACTACATGTTGTTGCTTCGTTAGCTCATGAAACGACCCATACATGGCCTCGTTGGTCAGATTTCTAGAACGATAAAATGTACGAAAGCATATATTTTCGTCAGTAGGATAGCTAATGGCTACTCTACGCATCACTCTCTTCTTCCTCGTCATCTTCCCATTCCACGTTCTGGAGACAATTCCGCCATTCCGTCACAAACCACTCTTCCTCGCCCCATCGTACCTCGGGATCACAGCCAATTGCCATCCATCCAACTTCTAGTGTCGTAAACCTCGGCAATCCAGCTTTTATTCGCGCCATCATGATGTACAGGAGTTGCTTCATAACATACATCTTGTGCGCCGCGTTGCAAGGATAGTATCGCACAGTGAGGCAAACGAGTTTTGGGAAACTAGGCATGATCGTCCTGCCATTCCCTTTGAGCAATTGGACGAGTGGGGGTTGAAGCTCGTCTACGCGGGAAGCGGTAACGTGGAGTTCTTCTACCCGACTCCACACGCGAGCCTTCGAGAACTCCCGCTTGAAATACTTGCTTATACGGGAGTATTCGTACTCTTTGAGCTCACATTTTATATGTAGGATACGGGGAGTTATGGATGCATTGGACAGGCCAGAGTTCTCATCCAAGAGTAGCAAGGGGTCTATTGTCAATTCGACAAGTTTTGGTGCATTGATCAATGCAATTGGTCGTGTAATAAAGAGTTCTAAAGACTTGAGGACTGGAAAGCTTGGTGGGAGCATGGTCGAACTGATGCGGTAGGTAGAAAGGCAATCGAGAGCCAGGCGGGACAGGTTCTCCAATGTCCTATGGGAAAAGAATTCTTCTGGACTAAATTCACCAGAAGTGCGAAGACTAGATAAATGAGGCGCATTGATTTTGGAAAGTCCCAAGGTTGATTCAGTACGGCGTATCGTGTTGGACTGCTCGAAGTCGAGAAGTTTGAGACTTGTCAGTTCGGCCCAAGGAATAAAGGTCCCATTTATCGGGGTGCAGTCCAGGTAAAGTGAAGTAATACGACTCAAGGGGAATGGAAGCCAAAAGTTTGAACGGATTCGGCTGTCGTAACCATAACCTGTTTCCTTGACTTCCAGCCTCGTCAATTCGACTGCGGAGCGTTTCATGTGTGGAAATAGTCTTTCGATGATGGTGGATGAGAAAACACCGTTGCATGAAATTGCCTTTAACGATTTGAGGTTGGTATGACGTAGAAGTTTTTCCAGTGAATCCACGAATGCGCCTAATGGCTCGTCTTGCGAGTATCTTGAAATAGAAAGTGACTGGATTCCGTCCATCCATCCACTTCCTATTGTCTTGAGAAATGAATCATCGCAATTGTCTGATAATTGGCCGCCATCCTTGCCCAACTCCAGGTTGAGATGGAAGCCCGGGCCAGCTCTGCGAACAAGTCGAGTTAGGCCGTAGATATCCTGGCACCTAACACTGGGTGGATGTGGATATATGTTACCAGTAACTATTGTTTTCCACAGGAGACTATAGTGGGTCGCGACGCCATGCCACAAGCGACATGTGGCAAGAAGTGTATGCCTCGACTTTCGATGAATGAAGACATGTATATAAAAGATCATTCGGATTATCTCTATGGGAAGATTGTTGAACGGCATCTTCTGTGGATCATTGGTGAGCCAATCATCGGGTCACGACGACATTATCTCTCAAATGAAACGACAGAAGCAATATACTCACTCTAATTCCGCAATTTCCTAACCAGTGGTGAAAAAATATCGACAGAGTAGTTTCAAGTGTCAAAGGGGCAGAGCCTATGGTCGTCACCACTGTGCACCCCATATTGCCATTGTCCACTGGTATGAGTGTAAACCATGACAAAGTCTCGCACATTATGTGTAACGCGTAAATTGGCCAGGGCGTTACTAGTATGGTGGAATAGATAACCTCGTTCCCGAAAAACAAATGCGCCGGGTGCGCATCATATACTACTCCCGTATCTCATCCTGATCGTCACCATATTTTACTCGTGATGTTTTCATCTCTTCTCGGCCTTTGCGTTCAGTGCTCCCTTCACTTTACTCTTTCACATGCTACTCTATATTAGAGCTTTCGGAGGTGATAAAAGGAGCATCCCTGACGTCTTAAGTTAAGATTTCGGACAAGGATATGAGGCGTCAACTGTATAACTAGCTATATGCTTAATCTAGCGAGCGTGGAGTCCAACCAGTGAAGGTTGGCTGGTCGGGCTCGGCTACTGGACCAATAACACCTAGAATAGGTGAACGAAAGAACTCATACGACCAACATGAGCATATTCTCGGACAATCCGACTATTTTACACTGATACATCTGCCATATCTTCCTGAATTCCTTCGAGACAATTGTGCCATTTTGTCAAATACCACTCCTCTTGACCCCATTTTGACCCGAGCTCATAATTACAGGGATGCCATCCAACCTCAAGGGTTGCGAGTCTTGGAAACCCGGCAGCTATCCTGGTGTACATGATATGTAGAAGTTGATGCACACTTGCTCGTTTCTGCGACCGAGGTAGGCCTTGATCCGTTGCAATACAATATCGGGAAGTGAGATGCTTGAGCTTTGGGAAACAAGGCGTAAGGAGTCCGTCTCCTAGCAGCGAACGAACTAGCCAAAGTGGAAGTTGACGCTGATTGTCAAAAAAGGAGATATGGAGCTCTTCTACCTGACTCCAGATCGCGGCGCTGCCAGCTTGCCGTCCATCTAGAGCATTTATAAATTCTGGGTCGTCGTCAAAATCTATGCTTATGCGCATGATACGAGGAGTCACTAATGCATTGAAGAAACTGGCGTCGGCATTTGACAATACCGAGATACCTATCGTCAATTCAACAAGCTGGGGTGCATTGAACCAGCTCATCACCGAGGGCGTTCTCCTGATATCCAAAGCAGTGAGAGCCGGAAAGATTTGTGGGAACATGGTTGAATCCATCAGACTGAAATCTAGACATAATCGGGACAGCTTCTCCAATATATTCAAAGAGAAGAAATCCGTTTGATCAAAGCCACCACCAAGGCGAAGGTCGGATAAATGTGGTGCTTCGACTGTGGAAAGTCCAAGATTTGCATGCCCTAGGTTAGGAGCTTGATACTGGTATAAGTCAAGGAGTTTGAGACTTTTCAGTTCACTCCAAGGAATAAAGGTCCCTCCCCGCGGAGAACACTCCAAGTGGAGAGAAGATATGCGCGCCAAAGGGTATGGAAGCCAGAATTTAGGGAGTATTGGGTTGAATAAGGCCTCTATTTCCAGCGTCGTCAATTCCAAGGCCGCGCTTTCCATTTGCGGAAACAGTTTTTGGATGACATTGGACGAAAAGTCTCCATGGCATGAAACCTTTCTCAGCGATTTGAGGCTTGTATGGCGTAGGAATTCTCCCAGCGACGCCAGGAATGGGTCCGAGTCGTCTTGTGAGTTCCTTGAGACTGAAAGCGTCTGAATGCCGTCAACCCATCCATGTCCTACTGTCTTGATAAACCATTTGACACACTCCTCTGTTGGCTTATGGTTCCCTTCGTTAGTCTGTAGGTGAAGATGAATGCCTGTGCCAGCCCTACGGATAGAGCGGGCTAGACTATGGAGGGTGTGGCACCTAATACTGGTTGGATGTCCATGTGCATAGGATTCGCCCATGCCCATCCGTTTCCATAAGAGACTATAGTTGGTCGCGACGTCATGCCACAAGCGACAAGTAAAAAGTAGTGGATGTCGCGGTTGAAGGTGTATGTGAATATGGATGTAAAAGATTGTTCTGATAATCTCCGTTGGAAGGCTATTGAAGGGCATTCTCCACCGATCGAAGGTGATTTAATCTGGCCGAAGCGACGTCACCCAAATGAAACAAAAGAAAAATGCCGCACTTACCCTAAGTTCTTGAGATCTTGACGAAGAGGGCAAAAGAATATCGGCAAATCTCGAGCCCCAACGTGGCAGAGTTATAGCCGTCACTAATTCTCATCTCTGATGGCTCGCCTCGCCCGCTAAAACTTAAAGCCGCAGGCTTTGCTCGTCATAGCTGTGGTGGATAGCGTCATTAAAACTCCGATGACCACTCGTGACCCGGTTGAGCCAAAACCT
This sequence comes from Serendipita vermifera MAFF 305830, assembly GCA_000827415.1. Taxonomy (NCBI): domain Eukaryota; kingdom Fungi; phylum Basidiomycota; class Agaricomycetes; order Sebacinales; family Serendipitaceae; genus Serendipita; species Serendipita vermifera. The sequence continues at coordinate 336,366 of KN824301.1, read as the reverse complement.
CTCAAATGAATTCGTATGATAAATGACCAAGTATAAGTAATCCTCAGGAGTCGAATGTTGTGAAGGTTCAGCTTCAGGGCCTTCGGCAGCGTAAAGCACGAGACCTAGGCGTCGATTTAGTCAGAGATAGACCTTCTAAAGATACCTAATAGTGTTGTGTTTGACTTTATCACTGTACAGTGCTCAAACGTGCAGGAATACGCTGTAATGATATTCCCAACCTGCTAGTAGTGAAACGAAAGGGGACCCTTTCATAGACCCTTTCGCTTTTGCGTGTGGTCCTTTATATGTGAACCCATCTTGCTCATCCACCGAAGCATGAAATTTTGATTCCTTATCCTCATAGAATAGATACTCTGAAGTCACCACATCTGTTGATCGGTGTTTACCTGCTCTGATCTGAGAAAGCATACGACACCAGGCGTCTTCCCATGCTCACGCTTTCATTCCCTTCAATTTCGCTTTATTATTCAAACAGGAAGGAACAAATGTATTGCCAGACAGAATCGTACTCTAGGGGCTGCCACTTGTCATTCACCTAGTCATCATCGATGCCTTGAAGACAGTTTGTCCACGTTGTAACCCACCATTCTTGCCCATCTAACGTCATCACATCCGTTCTACCAGCAGGGTACCACCCAACTTCTAATCTCGTGAGTTTAGGGAACCCGGCGCCCATTCTTGCATACATGATGGAGATGAGCTGGTGCACTCTTGCACGCTTCTCCGCCTTGGATGGCTCTGGTCCGTTTACAGTCGAGTATCGGGCCGTAAGGTGACGGAGTTTTGGGAATAGTGGTTTTCCATACTGAGGGGCCAAAAAATCAACGAGGATGGACGGAAGGCGGCGGGTACCTTCGTAAAATGAGAAATGGATCTCTTCTACTCCGTCCCAGATGCAGGAACTACTGGTAAACAGGCTAGCAGAGTCCGTACCTCTACTTTGTAAATGTTCCCCCAAATTATACTCGTAGTCAACGTTGACACGCAAAATACGGGAGTTATTGACGCGTTATAGTAGTTATAGTCGTGGTCAGAAATCGGCTCTGGGACTAGAGTAAATTCTACCAGGTTCTCCGCCTGTATCCACCTCAGAATTCTCGAGTCGATTCCATGGAGGGTTAGAAATTTAAGATCCGAAAATTCCGATGGAAACATGCTCTCCTGGGCTCCTTTGAAGTTTAGAACCAATCGAGACAGCTTCCTCAAGACATCATGTGGGAAGAAATCCTCTCGAACAAATTCACCGCTGAGGCAAAGGCTGGATAAATGTGGTGCAACAATACCAGAAAGGCCCAAAGGCGGCTTTCGTGGTCAATTATCTTTTGATATACCTCGAGATGTTTAAGGTTTGTAAAGTAGGCCCAGGGAATAGGATCTCTGGGCGGTTCGTAGCATTTAAGAAAGAGAGATAATGCGCGTCCCAGAAGAGACGGGTACTGAAATACCGGAAGGATTGAGCTAGATACGTCCAAATCCAGAGCCGTCAACTTCGGGGCAAGGTTTTCCAGTTGTTGAAACAAAGCTTTAACGACAGAGTGCGAGGATGGGACTCGAAAAGCAGGCTTTTGTAGGGATGGAAAGCGATTATGAAGTAGTAATTTTCCCAGCGTATCTATGAAAGTGTCTGAATCCGTCCAAATAAGGAGTGTCTGGATCCCGAACGTCCATTCGTTTCCTACCATCTTGACAAACTGCTCGACTTCCTCGTTCGTCGGCTCATTATCATCCCTATCGTGGTTTATCTCAAGAGTGAAGGCGTTACCGGCTCTGCGAATGACGCTAGCGAGGCCATCGAGGTTATCGCATGCAACTGTAAATGGAATTTCAGAGCTTTGAACAGTCCCCAGCGTCATCTTTTCCCATAGGAGACTATAGTTGATAGCGATATCATGCCATAAGCGACATGTTAGTAGGAGATGGCGCCTCGATTGAAGATGCTTGTAGACGTGTAGATAAAAGATCACTGTGATTATCTCCGTTGGAAGGTCGTTGAAAGGCATTTTCTAATGATCAAATCGTCATCAAGGCATGACTACTAGAATTTTACACGAAGAATAGGCTTACTCTGACTTTTTAAGAAGCCGATCACTAGAAAAACACAATATGGAATGTTTCGCTTCGAGTTTCGACGTGGTAGAGTTAGAGTCTACACCGGCGCCCATTACCACTTTGCACGCGCACCCATAATCAATTCGGAGGCATACAGCGCTAGACGACCTAAGTGTAGTAGTCTCGCCAGCATCCACCTAAAAATAGGAGAGAGAGATTAAATGTCATATATGTATAATAGAAAAACGTAAGAGTGAGAGCCTCATGGGGGAATTTTTGGGAGGTCTTGCCACTCCCCGTGAGGACGTCAGAAACTGAATATTATTGAATTGAAGCATGTTCTGTAGAAAATTTGTGAATATTTATCCGAACTATTACTGGCTTCCCTTGGCTGGCATGCGGGACGTACGTCTACGTCTTTGTTTCCACATGCAGTTCCCTTTTTTGTTTGCTTGACTCGTCTTGCATTCGCTTTGAATTGTCAATTCTCATGTAAACTTAGCGATCTCTCGCCGATATATAGCGAAATTACATTATGCTTTTGTGAGCTGGAGATGGCACGAAAATGTTTATCCTACTCTATTTTGAGGAAGAAAGTCGACATGGGACAGCGAGCACCAAATTTTCTCTCGATACTCTCCCTCATTGATAGCCTATCACAAAATTGAAGGAAACCAACTCTTCTCCGAGGATGACTTGTGCCTAATTCAATCCTTCCATTCTGTCATCCACCATTCCGGCATACAATCACCCATCGCGCGATAATCGTTCTTCGCGCAATGCCACCCAACCTCTAGTCTCCCAAGATTCGAGCCTCCTAGCCTCGTCCTAGAGCGCTTCAGGGACTGAAGGTGGAGGACGTTCTGTTCTCTTTGAGATTTAGACGAGATAGTTTGACCACCATCGTAATACCGGACGGTAAAAGTATGAAGGAGAGGGAATCGTGGACTTTGTTTGTCATCTCCACTCAGCCAATGACCAAAAAGGACTGGAATTCCGGTTATCCCGTCAAAGAAGATAAGGTGGATCCCCTCCACTCGGCTCCAGATACACGCGCTGTATACAAGAGAAACCCATTGCTTTGGTTCACACTCGACGTTGATCCGCACGATACGTGGCTGAATGGTGGTTTTTCGACTGGTACGCAGAGTGACAAAATCATGTGCAATATCCACTCGAAGCTCGTCTAAATTCTCCGCAGTGATACTATGTACCACCGGAAGCGAATTACCTGAGACAGTCAGTGATTTTAGTGAAGGTAGAACCAAAAGGCCTTGTGATGTGGTGCGAAATTGGTCGAGGGAGAGATGGGTGATGCGCTGGAGTACCTCGGGTGTGAAAAATCCTCCAAATGTAAACTCTCCACGAAGATGAAGGCTCGATAAACGTGGAGCCACGAGTGTACGAAGTCCGAGAGTATCCTCGTCGTCGGGTTCACGTTTGAGGTTGCGGCTGATCGATAGATGCTTCAAATGTTGCATGCGGGTTTGCGGTATTTTACCTTCTCTGCGGTTCACACAGTCGACGGTTAAGGTAGAAATTTTTCCTAGGAGGTTCTCAAGCTGATCACTGGGGGGTTGGAGAGTACTAGGGTCTACATCCAATGTCTTCAATTTTGGAGCCATGGTTGCGAGTTTGTCCGTCATCGAGAGATCCACCCACAGAGAACCGTCTATATGATCTCTCCACGAAAGGCGCTCAAGAGACCCGAATGAAGAGGAGTGCATGAGCCTATGCAGCACATGTGTCTGCGAGCTCGCCTCGGAAGTATAACTGGTCGAGACAGAAAGGTGTCTGCATTGGGAGAGCCAATCCTTCCCGACGTGAGAATGAAACTCGTCGATGTCCTCGTCGGGGAAATCACTTTCGTCTCCATTGGGAGCTAAAATGAGCTCCAAATTGTCACCAGCCCTGTCGAGAACTCGCGCGAGATGTTCAAGGGTCTGGCATTGGACGACAAATGGATCGCCATTACCCACTGACCAGCATATCTTCTTCCATAAGAGAGGATTGCCAACAGCGACGTTATACCAGGCCTTACAGGTAAGCATCAACGTTCTTCTTGATCCGATATGAAGGTATATATGTAGATGGAAGATCATTGCCATAATCTCCACTGGGAGATGATGGATAGGCACTCCCTACAGTCCATCGAATTACATTTGTGTCAATATTTCGAGCATAACTTACGTTAGGAGAGCAACTCACGGATGCCTGTATTTTATTAAACTTTTTTACGTTGCGCATGTTAGGCGCCCAGAAAGAACAAGGCGGACGGGCGGGTGGGAATTGGGGCTTACCACCTTGCCATCAAAAAGTGGCGTCCGATGATTCTCCCTTGAATCGCGAATTCTAGAGTTTCAAAACCTGCATCAAATGCGGAGTTTGACAATACAATCGCCGTCTTGGTCAAAGTGCCAGCATATACAACTAATAGGCAGTGTATACACTTGTGATTTCCATTTTATCAGTGATTATAGTCAGTTATTATCTGACAACTTCACATTATTTGATTGCAAGGCGTTTTAGGTGAGGCACGTCGTGTCATCTTTTGACCCCGACCCTTCCCCAACCTTCTTCCTCGACCTCGCCCCGTTTTCGACCTCCGCCCATTTTCGTGTTTTTGTTTTCTCCGAATAATCACTTGCATTTTATCTCCATTTCGTGCGGACTTGGAACCGATTTCCCAAAAGGGTATTTGCCGCCAATTCATTCAAATTCGCTCGCCGCGAGGAGTTTTGACTGAAACCCAATGTCGAACCCTCAAGCACCCCACGATCCAACTCTGGAGAAAGAAATACATGCGGAGCCTCATATAGACACAGCACCAGCGGCTACATCGGGCCATGAGGAAGCCACGGTCCCCACGCAAGCCGACGGTCCAGCAACCCAGGAAGCAGATCCCACTCCAGTCACTGCTACTGGTGATATTCCAGAATTTGATCCACCGGCTCCACACTTTCTCGGCACTTCTGCCGTGCGCTCTTCGACGTTCTCGGCATCTACGGTGGTGCCAAGTAATCGCCAATCAGAATATGGGAGTTTAGCCGCGCTGAAGAATGAACCAAGCCGGGACCAAGAGAGTGCATCCCATCTTCCTGCAGGTGCGGCACTTGGCGGAGGAGTTCCTTATGATGATGGCGCCAAGGCCACCGCGGTGAGCGAAAAACAGGAACTTTACGAGGCTCCACGTCAAAAAGGAAAACGGAGAGCCATCATTTGGGCCGTCGCATGCTGCGCACTGGTCATCCTCGTCATCGTCATTGTCGTCCCGGTCTACTTTTTGGTAATAAAGCCAAAGAACGGGTCGTCATCTTCTGGTGATAGCCACACCGGAAACGGAAATGGAAACGACGGCTCAAGCACTACGACGGATGGCGGCGATACTACTCCTGCTGCTGTGACCACTGGTGGCGATGGTAGTGTTGTCACGAAAGCAGATGGTACAACGTTCATCTATAACAATACATTCGGAGGATACTGGGTATACGACATCAACAACCCGCTCAACAACAGTGCGCGCGCACAGAGCTATACACCACCGTTGAGCCAACCGTGGAGGTTTGGTGTTGATCGTATTTACGGGTGAGTACCTTGCTTCTCTCTTATCATCTCTTCTAATTCTCTTCAGTGTCAATCTCGGCGGCTGGCTTAACCTCGAGCCATTCATCTCCCCTGCCCTGTACGAGCCCTTCTTCCCAGATGCCGTAGACGAATGGACGCTCTCCACTCTACTCATGCAACGAGACGGAAACCTGGATGTGATCGCCAACCACTACGCAACCTTTATCGTCGAAGAAGATTTCGCCCAAATCGCCGCAGCAGGCCTCAACTGGGTCCGTATCCCCATCGCCTTTTGGGCCATCGAGGTCTACCCGAACGAACCCTTCCTCGCCAAGACATCCTGGACGTACTTCCTCAAAGCCGTCGAATGGGCCCGCAAATACGGCCTCCGAATCAACCTCGACCTCCACGCCGTACCCGGTAGTCAAAACGGATGGAACCATTCCGGAAAACTGGGGGATATCAACTTCCTCCGTGGTGTGATGGGTGTCGCCAACGCTCAACGTACCCTCGACTACATCCGCATCCTCGCCGAGTTTATCTCCCAGCCCGAGTACAAGGATGTCATCCCCTTCTTCGGTATCCTCAATGAACCCCAGGCGTCTGGTGGTGGCGATTCGGGGTACATGCCCAAAGAGTCTCTACGCGCCTTTTACGCCGAGGCGTACAAGATTATTCGTACTGCCGGTGGCTCTGGCGCAGGCAACGGACCCGTCATTTCGTTCCATGATGGTTATTATGGATTCGGTGATTGGACGGGCTTCTTGGCGGGCGCTGATCGCGTTGGGCTCGACTCGCATCCTTACATGGTCTTCTCCAGTCTTACACCCGGTGAACCAGCCGATTTCGCCAGTGCTCCGTGCGGCAGGTGGTCTGACATGTTTGGAGGCGCCATGTCTTCCTATGGTATCACCGCCGCGGGAGAATGGTCCTACGCCATCAACGACTGTGGGTTGTACGTCAACTCTGTCGGTCAAGGCACACGCTACGAAGGTACTTTCCCAGGATACTCGGGGGCTCTCGGTTCCTGTTCCCGCTGGAACGATTACACGACGTGGACCCCGGCGATCAAGGCCGGCTTGCGCGACGTAGGCGCCAGCACCATGGACGCATTGGGAGATTCGTTCTTCTGGACGTGGAGGATCGGTGAATCGGCCGCAACAGGAAAAGTCGAAGCGCCCTTCTGGAGTTACAAGCTCGCCCTCGAAGAAGGCTGGGCGGTCACCGATCCACGAACGACAGTCGGACACTGCCAGAGCCTTGGATCATCTGGAAACAGCTTCTATGCGGCTGGCGGAAGCTTCACCGGCGCCCAATTGGGTCAAGGTGTCACAGACGCCATCGCCGAGGTGCCCTCGCTCGCCAGTTACACATGGCCACCGCTCGAAGTGGGCTTGGTCGGAAACGCTGCGTTACTCCCAACGTATACAGCTACGGGACCCATACCGACGTTGCCTGTGCCCAGTCAGCCAGTTGGTACCCCTGCACCAACGGCTGTCACCGACTTTGGAACTGGATGGAACAACCCGGCGGATACGGTACTCATGCAGGTTCCGATTCCTGGATGTGCGTATCCGAACGCTTGGGATGCCAATAACGCCGCTGTTCCGGTTTGCTAGGCAAGGAGGAGGACGTAGTTGAAAAAGTGGCTAAAGCTTGGCTGTACAGGCACGGACCTTTCTTTGTTGGACTACGATTTGTTTTGCATGGACCTTGTACATTCGTACCATATTCATTTTGCATTTTCTCCGAGCGTCGCTATGTGAATCTTCCGTATATGGTTCTTTATGGATTGGCACTAGATGCCAAGAAGTGAAGATCTTGGAATACTTTCCGGTAGTCGGACAGTTAATGAGGCTGCTTATTTCCTGGATATACTTCGAACCAAGCGCGTGAGGCAGTGCTGCGCCTTGCCGCCTTTCCATTCATGCCGGCCGGCCCTTCATAATCCGCCCTCAAACCGGTGGGAAATGGTTACCTCCAAGGCTTATTTCCCCCCACCACCGCAGTCTCTACCTCTTCCCGCCTTTCCTTGCATCTTCTGTCGCTCCACGCATATATTTTATTATTTCCATCGGGTCCAACGCAAGAGAAAAAGCTCCCTAAAAGGCGAAGTTTCGAATTTCGCTAAATTATAAATGTCGCAAAATCGCGTACCCTACGATCCTTTGCTTGATAGTAAGCATTTATTTCTTGATTTTCTGGTGAATAAGGCCGTCGCTGACCACGAAACCGTCTCTGCCACTCCTCCCACGCACAGGTCCATATGGCTCAAACTCAAACTTGAATGCCGGAAACACTGACTTTGGCGCACCAGCTCCCCATTTTGTCGGTACTGCATACACCACTTCGACGTTTGGCGCGAGCGAACCTCCGTCGGCTCACGGTAGTGTCTCCGCATTAAGAGACAACAACGGAGGATATGCATATCCACCAAAACTCGCCGGTGGCGCACCGTATCGGGATGATTTCGCCAACTCGACTCGTGAACTCAATGAAAAGAACGATTTCTACGAACCCCCGCGCAAAAAGACAAAGAAGAAGGGTGTCTTTTGGGCCCTTGGATGTTGTGCGTTGCTCATCATCGCAGCCGCCGTCATCGTTCCAGTCTACTTTTTCGTCATCAAGCCAAAGACTGGTTCATCCTCCTCCTCGGGAAGCACCGGCTCAAGCAACGGAAATGGAGGCAGTTCGACAAATGGTGGCAATGGCCAAACAGTCATAACGACCGGCGGGGACGGCAGTACCGTTACGAAAGCAGATGGTACAACGTTCAAGTATAACAATACATTTGGAGGATACTGGGTGTACGATGTCAACAACCCCCTCAACAATAGTGCCCGTGCGCAGAGTTGGTCGCCGCCCTTGAGCGAGCAATGGCAGTTTGGCGTTGACCGGATTTATGGGTGAGTAACCTATTTTTTGCACATGGCTCGTTCTGATTCTCTTCAGTGTCAATCTTGGCGGCTGGCTTAACCTCGAGCCCTTCATTTCCCCTGCTTTATATGAGCCCTTCTATCCCCTTGCCGTAGACGAATGGACGCTGTGTGAACAGCTCATGGCACGGGATGGAAATTTGGATGCGATCGTCAACCACTACGAGACGTTTATCACCGAAGAAGATTTCGCGCAAATCGCCGCTGCCGGCCTCAACTGGGTTCGTATCCCCATCGCCTTTTGGGCTATCGAGGTCTACCCCGGTGAACCCTATTTGCCCAAGACCTCGTGGACGTACTTCCTTAAGGCTGTCGAATGGGCCCGTAAATACGGTATCCGTATCAACTTGGACCTTCACGCCGTACCCGGTAGTCAAAACGGATGGAACCACTCTGGCAAACTGGGAGACATCAACTTCCTTCGCGGTGTGATGGGTGTTGCCAATGCTCAGCGTACACTCGACTACATTCGCATCATCGCCGAGTTCATTTCCCAACCCGAGTACCGAGATGTGATCCCCTTCTTCGGCATCCTCAACGAGCCCCAGGCGCACAGCTTCGATACCACATTACCCGATGTGATCCCCAGGGAGACCTTCCGATCCTTCTACGCCGAAGCGTACAAGATCATTCGTACAGCCGGTGGCTCGGGCCAAGGCAACGGTCCCGTCATGTCCATACACGATGGCTATTTCGGACTGACAGACTGGGTCGGTTTCCTCGATGGTGCAGACAGACTCGCACTCGACACACATCCCTATCTCGTCTTTGGTACCGTCACCGCTGGCGAACCAGCCGCTTTCGCTACGGCCCCCTGCGAGCGCTGGTCAGCCGACTTTGGCACGTCCGCGTCCTCTTTCGGAATCACCGCAGCCGGCGAGTGGTCCTATGCCATCAACGACTGTGGGCTGTACGTCAATGCTGTCGGAAAGGGTACACGCTACGAGGGCACGTACGCCGAAGGTTTACCCAATCTGGGTTCCTGTGGTCGTTGGAATGACTATACGACATGGGACGCCACCGTCAAAGCGGGCTTACAGCAAGTATCTGCGAGTACGATGGATTCCCTCGGCGACTGGTTCTTCTGGACCTGGAGGATCGGTGAATCGTCCGCAACAGGCAAAGTCGAAGCGCCCTTCTGGAGCTACAAGCTTTCGATCCAGGAAGGATGGGCGGTCACAGACCCGCGTACCTCCGTCGGCCAATGCCAGCGTCTCGGCTCCGTCGTCAACGCGTTTTACACAAACGGTGGAGCGTTGAGCAGTGCTCAAGTCGGACAAGGTGTCACGGATGCTATTGGGGGTGTTGCCTCGCTCGGCACGCACCCATGGCCACCAACGGAGGTGGGACTGTTCGCCAATGCCGCGTTACTCCCTACGTACACCGCGACTGGTCCGATACCGACTCTTCCCGTACCCAGCCAGCCAAGTGGTACACCGGCACCTACCGCCACGACAAACTACGGATCGGGCTGGGCGAACCCGGCAGATACAGAACTCATGCACGTCCCTATTAATGGGTGTGCGTACCCGAACGCGTGGAACGCTACCACGGCCGATATTCCGAGCTGCTAGGCGGCTTAGAGGAGTGTGGGCCAATGCCTCTCGTTTTTATACAGACCCCTCTTTTGTTGGACTACTACTTTCTTTACTGGGCCCGCGCACATTCACGTACCGTCGCACGTTAATATCATTGCATTCCTACACACATTTTTCCAGCGTTTTTGAGCGCCTCTACGGGATATAGAGGCTTCTTTAAGTTGTTGGCACAGGATGTCAAGAATCGAAGACTTGTGAAGCAGGCCCGACTGTCGGACTCTAGTCTTTCGACTCCTTTGCGTAGTTATTCCGGCACATCTCCACCCCATTTAGGATATAAAACGCGTAAAATGCGGTGCGGCGCTACCACCCTACATAGCCGTCCTCGACATTTATGAGATCCCTATATCTAAGGCGCGTCTTATCCGCTTTCTAATCCTCACTCCCTCTCCCTCCTTCATCGTTTCTTGCTTTCTTTTCTACTAATATTTGGGTCTACACCCAGCATATTTCTTATCGGTTCCTACACGAGAGGAAAGCCCTCAAGTTCACTAACTTATCATGTCGCAAAGTCAAGTACCATACGACCCTCTACTTAATAGTAAGCATCATTTTGGCCTTGCATGTAGTCCCTGCCCAATAAACTCCTTGTTGACCACGAAACCCCTTCTGCCACTTCTTATTCTCTCTCTCCCCCCATTTTCACAACGCAGGCCCTCGTGGCTCAAATGAACATCTGCAAGCGCCAACACCCCGTCCCATTGGTTCTACGTACTCAGCTTCAACCCTCGGCATGAACGACCACCATTCGCCTCATGGTAGTACCGCCCCTTTGAGAGACGACTCATACGCTGGGCCTCATGATGATCATGCATATCCACCACAAGGGTCCCCACTCATCGCTCCTGCTGCGCCGTATCGAGATGACTTCGGTGACCAGCCGACTCGCGACTTGAATGAAAAGCAGGGCTGGTACGAAGCCCCGCGTACAAAGTCAAAGCGAAAAGGTGTCCTTTGGGCCATTGGATGCTGTGGTTTGCTTATCGTCCTAGTCGCCGTTATCGTTCCAATCTACTTTTTCGTCATCAAGCCAAAGACGGGTTCCTCGTCCTCGGGAAGCAACGGCTCAAACAACGGAAATGGAGGAAGTACCACAAATGGCGGCAATGACCAACAAGTCCCGACCACCGGTGGTGATGGTAGTACCGTCACGAAAGCAGATGGTACAACGTTCATCTATAATAATACATTCGGAGGATATTGGGTATACGACGTCAACAACCCGCTCAACAATAGTGCGCGTGCACAGAGCTATACTTCACCGTTGAGCCAGCCATGGCAATTTGGAGTTGACCGGATTTATGGGTGAGTACCATAATCCCCTTGTACTACGTCCTCTGATTATCCAAAGTGTCAACCTCGGTGGCTGGCTTAACCTCGAGCCATTCATTTCCCCTGCTCTATATCAGCCTTTTGACCCAGCCGCCATAGATGAATGGACGCTGTCGGAGCACCTTATGGCGCGGGATGGAAACCTTGATGCAATCGCCCACCATTACGAGACGTTTATCACCGAAGAAGACTTTGCGCAAATCGCCGCAGCAGGTCTCAACTGGGTCCGTATCCCAATCCCTTTCTGGGCTATCGAGACCTACCCTGGCGAGCCCTATTTGGCCAACACCTCGTGGACGTACTTCCTTAAAGCGATCGAGTGGGCCCGCAAATATGGTATTCGGATCAATCTGGACCTTCATACGGCAGCCGGTAGCCAGAACGGATGGAACCACTCCGGAAGGCTGAATGACAAGGACTTCAGCTTTCTTCGTGGTGTAATGGGAGTTGCAAATGCTCAGCGTACTCTCGATTACATTCGTATCCTCGCCGAGTTCATTTCCCAGCCCGAATACCGGGATGTTATCCCTTTCTTTGGCATCCTCAACGAGCCGCGAGCGCACAACTATGATGCGACAAAGCCGGATTTTATCCCCAAGGAGACCATAAGGTCTTTCTATGCCGAAGCTTACAGGATCATCCGTACAGCGGGTGGCTCTGGCGCAGGCAACGGTCCCGTCATATCCATCCATAATGCATACTTTGGAGTGGCTGACTGGGTTGGCTTTTTAGAAGGTGCGGACAGGCTCGCGCTCGATGAGCATCCTTATCTCGTCTTTGGCGGTTTAACCGCGGGCGAACCTTCTGCCTTTGCCACTGCCCCATGTGAGCGGTGGTCAGCCGACTTTGGCACGTCCATGTCATCCTTTGGGATCACCGCAGCTGGCGAGTGGTCCTACGCAATCAATGACTGTGGGTTGTACGTCAACTCTGTCGGTATGGGCACCCGCTACGAAGGTACTTTCCCAGGATACGAGACAGTCCTCGGAGATTGTGCTCGTTGGAATGACTATACGACATGGGATACGACCATGAAAGCTGGTCTACGTGACTTATCCGCGAGCTCGATGGATTCCCTCGGTGACTGGTTCTTCTGGACATGGAAAATCGGCGAATCCATGTCTGGAAAAGTGGAGGCGCCTTTCTGGAGTTATAAGCTTTCTATTCAGGAAGGCTGGGCAGTTACTGACCCACGGACGTCTATTGGTCAATGCCAGCGCCTTGGGTCAACTGTAAACGCTTTCTATGCAAACGGTGGCGTTTTGAGCGGTGCTCATGTCGGACAAGGTGTTACTGATGCTATTGGGGGTGTCCCTTCTCTCAATACCTATCAGTGGCCACCCGCTGCAGTAGGCTTGTTCGCCAATGCCGCATTACTCCCAACATACACCGCTACGGGTCCGATCCCTACACTTCCCGTACCCAGCCAGCCAAGTGGTACACCAGCACCTACGGGCACAACGAATTTCGGATCAGGCTGGGCTAACCCGGCAGATACGACACTCATGCACGTACCTATTGCTGGGTGTGCGTACCC
>KN824301.1:247888-313871 GCA_000827415.1 Serendipita vermifera MAFF 305830 | reverse complement strand
CATGTGATAGAGTCGTAATAGAAACCCAAAAAGCCATATTGTGTTAGCGCTATCGGGCGTTCCCACGAATTTTCATCTCCCTGATCTTGTGCTGGAGCCTATCTGGTAAGGCTGCCTTGTCTGAATTATCGAGGCTCAACCAACAGAAACGGGTGGATGGCCGTATTTGATATCGGAACGAATAGCGAAGTAGTATACATCATTGTTAATGTGGGGTTTGATGGCTCCGGGGACGTACTCGTCTAGCCGAGCGAAAGTGGTCGGGATCAAGTGTCAGTCACTAATGAGGACAACCTTCGTCTCGTCAACACATTACAAGAGGAGTATAATATACATTCCATTTCGCCTAAAACTCGAATACAAAAGACAGTGCACGACAAGAACGAACGTGACAACCACAGACTCGAAGCACGACAGACGCGAAGCCCGCAGGAGCGAACTGACATGACGCAAACTCTACATTAGTGTGGCCCTTGATACTACGTACCAATTTCGTAGCCGTTTGTCGGTAACCCTCGACTTTGGTCCACTCAGAGGGGTAAGACCCTTTTGGTTTTAAAGTCACCTCATACCAAAGACCGCGCTTTCGACTCTGTTGTATGCGCTACACTTTCTGCCGTAGCGGTATGTGCCAACGTACTATCCCGGTGAGGATATGCGTCGTGCAAGTCCTCCGCCGTAGCGAGTTCAATATCCCCCTCGGAGAATACATCGTCATGATGGCGGCGCGCCCGTACACGCCCTGTTCCACCAATAGTGATCACTTCCTTTGGGACACTACCTCCTCCGGAACTACCACTGCGGCTCTCGTTGCTCGTAATATGGAAGGTGGCAATGTTGGCGGTAGTGTATTCAGTGAAGGTGGGCCCTTGGACCATAACGCGCTGGAGACGGATGAAGAGGCGATTGACGGCCATACTGGCGATGGGGACGGAGAAGTAGGAGGGAAGAATGACGTTTGATATGGGAGTGGGGAAGTAGATTGCGCCAACGATGAAGAGTTTGGAAATAGTGAAAGAGAGGTAGTACCCTATGCCGTCTTCGAGAAGGAGGGTGAAGAGTGGTGTTTGAATGCCGCGCTGGCGGGCGATGGGCCAGGCTTTGTAGATGATGAGGCCGATGGAAAGAGCCTCAAATGAGAGCGTGTTGGCGAATACCACCCACATGACGTTGGATTGTGCAACCAAACAGCATCCTGTGAAGGGAGCTTGACCGAGCTTTACGGGTGCTCTGTAGAGAGCGCCTCCGTATATGAACAGGTAATTTAGGATATTGGCAGTCATGACGAGGAATAATATGCCGAGAACGATATAGTTGCCTCTCCATAGGGCGAAGATGCGGCTTGCGAGAGTGACTGGCGGAAGGTGAGCTTTGTGCCCCAATCTCAATGGAAGAAGGAACTTACAGGCGACAATAGAGATGATGAAGACTGACAAGACAAATTGAATCCAGGTTGCCACGATACAGCTGTTCAGAGTGAGATAAGAGGCGTAAACATGACGTGGTGACCTACTCGTAGCTTGATTCAAATGGGGCAAAGTTCACTACAGAAATGCCATTAATGAAGTGTTTCTGAAGAGTGGGAATAACTTACCAATGGTGACATCTATTACAGTAAGGACGACTGATATCCGGTTCTGTCAATGGTATGAGTTGGGCTGAGGAATGGCGGCGAAGAAGAGTACGCACGACGAAGAATAAAATCTTGAAGACGCTCCAACGGTTGTGCATCCAAAAGAGGTCAATCTTTGATGAGAGCTAGAGTAAGCTCCGGGTCGCCGGTTAGAGAGTCAAGGGGAACGTACACTATCGCCCATGGTGGAAACTACAGGAGTAGAAGATAAGTCGCAAACATCTAAGAAACTGTTTTGATAGACGTACTTATCTCGTACATTACCCAGGCCGTGATGGACACTGGTGTAAGATTGTCAATACACGGTTGGCGAAGTAAAAAAGTGGTTAGACGTACAGGTAACATACTTGGATTCTATATGTGTGCTCAAAAGAGCAGGATCGATCGTTGTCGTACTCGACGACGACATCGAGAAGAGTGAAAGGGAACCAGAGAGGCGAAGGGATTGTCAACAAATCCGAATGAGGCGGAAGTATATATCAATTCCAGGGAAATCCAGGCACTTGGACGACGGAATCACACGAGAACGCGGATTAATAGGGTCCCTGGCGAAATGAATTCAACGTCGGCAAAATCTAATAGATTTACGGCGGAACTCAATGCCCGCAGCCCATCGTTAGGTGATGAAAAAAAGATCGGCTTTGACATTTGAGTTTGTTGGGGCTCGATGGTTGGTCGACGTATCGCTGGCGAAAGACAGCTCGGTGTTTTTAATGCTCACCACGAATTTACGCCTTCGGGGGTCGACAGCAAGCTGACGAAAATAGGTCGCGATATTACCGGATGGCTAGGAGGTGGGTCCCTAATCCGACTCTCGCCTCGTCAGCGCATTACAAGAGGGATATGATGTACATTCTATTTCGCCTAAAACTCGAATACAAAAGCAAGTGCAGGACATGAACGCGACAACTACATACACGAATTCCGACGCGAAGCCCGTAGGGGCGAACCGACACGACGCAAACTCTACGTTCTTGTAGTCCTTGCTACCATGCGTAGCCGTTCGTCGGTGATCCCGACCCGACAATGGGGAGTATGCTCCTTTTGGTTCTAAATCGCATCATACCAAAGACCGTGGTTTCGATTCTATCGTATGCGCTATGCTCTCCCCGGTAACGGTGTGTGCCAACGTACTATCCCGGCGCCTAGTTGCATCGTGCAAGTCTTCTGCCGTAACGAGTTCAATATCCCCATTAGAGAATACATCGTCGTGATGGCGGCGCGCCCGTACACGTCCAGTTCCGCCAATAGTGACCACATCTTTTGGGGCACTACCTCCTCCGCTACTACGACTACGGCTTCCACTGCTTGTATTGTGGACGGTGGAAATATTGGCGGTAGTGTATTCGGTGAGGGCAGGCCGTTTGATCATCATCCGTTGGAGACGAATGAAGAGGCGGTTGATGGCCACACTGGCAACAGGGACGGAGAAGTAGGAGGGAAGAATGATGTTTGATATGGAGGTGGGGAAGTAGATTGCGCCAACGATGAAGAGTTTGGAAACAGTGAAGGAGAGGTAGTAACCTATTCCGTCTTCGAGAAGGAGGGTGAAGAGTGGTGTTTGAATGCCGCGTTGACGGGCGATGGGCCAGGCTTTATAGATGATAAGGCCGATGGAGAGGGCCTCGAATACGAGCGTATTGGCGAACATTACCCACATGACGTTGGATTGTGCGATTAGGGCGCACCCTGTGAAAGGAGGTTGCCCGAGGAATGGGACTGCTTTGTAGAGGGCAGTTCCATATATGAACAGGTAGTTGAGAATATTGGCAGTCATAACGAGGAATAGTATGCCGAGAACGATATAGTTGCCTCTCCACAGGGCAAAGCTGCGACTTGCGAGTGTGACTGGCGGGAGGATTGGCTGGTGAGCTTTGTGCACATACCCCAAAGGGAAAGATATCTTACAGGCGACGATAGCGATAATGAAAATGGATAAGACGAACTGAATCCAAGTTGCCACGATGCAACTATTCAGGGTGAGACACGGAGGGGCAAATACGGCGTGATGACCTACTCGTAGCCTGATTCGAACGGAGCAAAGCTCACTAAACAGACGCCATTAATAAGATATTATTAAAAGAATGAAAATTGCTTACGAATTGTGACATCTATTACCGTAAGAATGACTGATATCCGGTTCTGCCAATCGGTATGAGTGGGACGGAAGAATAGCTGCTAAGAAGGGTCGCACGAGGAAGAACAGGATTTTAGAGACGCTCCAACGGTTGTGCATCCAAAAGAGGTCAATCTTCGATGAGAGTAAGCTTTTGGCAGTGGATTCGAGGGCAAGGGGGAACGCACACTATCGACTTCGGTGAGGACTACGAGAGCAGAGGTTGAGCCACGGAGATACCAAAAAAAGTCGATGGACGTACTCATCTCGTAAATTGTCCATGCCGTGATGGACACTGGAGCAAGATTGTGAGCACACGTTTTTCGACGCAAAAGGTGAGCAAATGTACGGGTAAAATACTTGGAATCTATCTGTGTGCTCAAGAGGGCAAGATCAATGGGTGGCGTACTCGACGACATCTCCCGGACGGGGGAGAGTGAAAGGGATCCAGAGGAGAGGCGAAGGGATCCACAGTGCAGATGACGCGGAAGTATATACCTATTTGGGAGAGGGAATCGGGGCACTTGGGCATAATCACACGAGAAAGCGGATTAACGGGCCCCTGGCGAAATGAATTGGGCCTCGGCAGAATCCCATAGATATACGGCGGACCTCGTGTGTAAAGCCCATCATTAGGTGATGAAAAAACGGTCAATTTGACATTTGAGTCTTGTTGGGACTCACGATGGTTGTATCCCTCGCAAAATAAAGACGGTTCGGTGTCTATAATGCTAGCCTTGAATTTACGCCATCAAGTATCGACAGCAAGCTGACGAAAATAGATCTTAATTTCGCCGGACGAGTATAATAGGTAGTAGTCAGGCATAAAAAAGTGTGGGAGAGTGCACACAAGGGCCCACAAAATTGACAGCCAATTCGAAAAGGCTGCAAACCTGATGACATTTCGAGGTGGGACTCATTTCCTCAAGTTATTCCCCGAAACCGTTATGGCTCTGGCTCTCGAGGCTCGTAAAAGGCGGCCAGAGACTGTCTCACAGTATGATAGTGGCGTGAAGAAGCCGTCTGGTCGTACAACCGGGCGCCTTTGAATTACGACACGTTGTACACGAACCAACCTGCGTAATTGAAGGCTCGGACGCCGGTTGGGGTGTGGCTTTATAACGGCGGTCACCCCAAACGAGGATCTCTCGTAAACGAATAGAGTGACCAGGGGCGGGATACCAGAATATAAGCCTGGGCCTCAGAGCACGCGACGGGCACAGCGCCGTCTTCACTCACAACGGCGGCGTATTGTACATCCCGTTCCAATCTATGCTAAAAAGAGAATACACGAAAAACGCGACAGCTCGACCACGAGTCGAGTTCCTCATCAAGGCTCGACCTTCACTACACTACATGTCCGAGTTTTGAATCGATAGTAAAGGTGAAACTGTCCGTCATTGGGGTCTCCACGAGTTCACTGCCACTACTCTCGTTACGGTCATGACGTGGAAGCATCGGTACGTCTAGCTGGCGGTCTCTTGCTGAGCCAAGCTCGATTTCCATGTCCGACAGGGGGTCCGCCTCGCTATACTTCTCCCGTCGACGGCCTGTTCCACCGATTGTCACTACATCCCTTGGGGTCGCCGGTTCGCCATTCGTGCCGCTACGAGTCTCTGGTTTCCCAGTCGAGAAATCCGCCGAATTGAAATTTGTGACAACGGGTTTGTCGATCATGATCCTCTGGAGACGGATGAAGAGTCGGTTGATGGAGAGAGCAGCGACGGGAACGGCAAAGTATGAGGGGAGGATGACGGGTGTGACAACTGTCGGGGCATAGATGGCGCCGACGGTAAAGAGTTTGGAGGTGGTGAATGCAAGGTAGTATCCGACTCCGTCTTCGAGGAGCAGCGAGAAGAGTGGGGTTGCAATTCCGCGTTGGCGTGCGATGGGCCAGGCCTTGTATATGATCAGGCCGATGGAGAGTGCCTCGAAGGTGAGGGTGTTGGCAAATGTCACCCATAGGATGTTCGAACTCGCCGCAAAGACGCAACCCGTAAAGGGCGGCTGGTTCAGGATGGGGAATCCCTTGTATAAGGCGGTGCCATAGATGAACCAGTAATTCAGGATATTCGCGAACATGACGAGGAAGAATACTGTAAGGATAATGTAGTTTCCCTTCCAGAGGGCATAAACACGACTCGCAAGAGTGACTGGAGGGTGAATTGAGTCGGCGAGCTGGTCAGAATGGAGGAACTCACAAGCGACAATGAGGATAACGACAACAGACCCGACATATTCGGCCCACGTTGCAATTACACAACTATTTTCTAGTGTGAGACGATCCACTTTTAGCGGAAAGAGGGCAGCTTACTGGTAGTTTGAACTAAATGACACGAAATTGACTGACCAATAGTGTCGTTAATGAGTATATATGTGTTTAAATAGATGGTTACCCACGAATGTTGATCACCACTACTGTGAATACAATCGCTATTCGATTCTATTTTCGGACTAAGTCAGTACTCGAACAGTGACGGCCCCAGTGAGCCACGTACGAGCAGGAATAAGACTTTGGAGAGACTCCAGCGGTCATAAAAGATGAAAAGAGTGATCTTTGAGTGAAATAAGCAAAGGTGTGGCTAAGATGCCGAAATTGGATGGCTCACACTGTCGCCTGTGGTGATTACTGGAAATGAGTCAGTAAAAGAGACGAACGGGAATGCTTTTTGACATACTCATCTCGTGGAAAGTCCATGCGCAAATGGCGACTGTTCACTCGGATGTCATCACAGTGATTCCCGATTCGGCAGCGGAAATCTGACGTACTGGAAAAGTATTTTGCGTCAATGTGAGTCTTGAGAGCCTCGATGTCGATTGCAGGCGTAGTGGACGCCATTACAACGGCGGGGAGCAGACCCGTTCAAGGGTCAGAATAGGCGTGGGGGAGAGAGTTAACACCGCACGTCTCCCCAGACAGGTACCGAGGATATTACGCTCAGAATAAGGGAAAGAAGGTTGGATTCTGGTCACCGGGACACCCTTCGGCATCTCCGAACTGCCAATACAAAACGCTCTGCCCGAGGAAACTATCGCCTACTGATGTTGGGGAGACGCATGTGAGGCCTCATAATAGCATCAAGTTACCATTTTAAACACCAGCGACGATGGACATTTCGAATGGGATTTTGACAATAATCGCCAACAATCATTGCCGAGAAAGCCCCACGAGAAGCACCCACAACGCCCCAGATGGAGGATGCCATCTTTCGTCGAACGCGCCGCACGTGATTCTTATCGGAGGCCGTCCTTGATGATTGCGAGGATCCTGCCTCCTACGTCAGGAGGAAGGATCCTCCAGGTCAATCCTCTCGGAAGAAAAGCCTTTTTTCGCAAATAAAACAAGCATTTCCGTAATAATTTTCAATCATTTTCCATAGCGCTCCTAAGTATTTCTGCGCAGAAGGTAATCATAAGACTCGCCCTAAGCTCATTCATCTGCGGGAGCGGAGACTAACTACACCTGTAAAAATCCGGGAGTGCAATTTGAGGCAATGAGCACACACCAAACATATTGAGGCTACTGGTAGCGTACGGCGGCGCACGGAAGCTGTGGGGCCGAGACAGGGGTGACTCGGGGTCCTGGGTGGGCAGCATGCATAAACATCGGAGTCCTAAAACGCGATCACGCAGTGGCCCATAATATGCACCTAATGCTCAAAGGAGGGGAAAAAGATGTGCAAGAACCAGTATCGTAAAAAGAGTCCATTCGTACGAAATCATGACATCAAAAGAGGATACGACGAAAAAAGAAAAAAAGGAAAGGGTCATGAAATGTCGTTAGAGTACCACTACGTCGTGATGATACCACGGTCCATCCTATACAGCCTTAGTATAGGGCCTATTCGTCGTCACTTCAGCCAACCCATTCCATCCTAATCCCGTCCGACGTCAAGGACTTAACTTCATTCGTTGGAGGCCTCATAGCCCGCAGTGTGTCGGTCAGCTCTGACGGAAACCCTACCAGTTCCAGCCACTCTAATTGACCAATGATGGCGAGGGGCGGGATATGGAGAGGCTGGAAAGGGCCATCGAGACGTAGGCGGGTAAGCATTGGCGCAACTAGCTGGGAAAGGTCCATTGAATGATCGGAGTAAGGGTTTTTTGATGTCACATGGAGGTACGTAAGGTTCGGCAAGGCCTCCCATGCTGAAAAGTGGGTATGGCTTGGGAGCTTGAACTCTCTGATACGGACCAGAATATCTCCGCGATCCAATAGTCTTCGCACTATATGAGTGTCATAAGGGGAGATCAACTCGAGCCGCCGAAGATTTGCTGCCGTGTTGGCGATTGCATCCAGGAATACATCTAGTGCACCCCGGACCGTGAAGCAACCCATGTCGTGCAGCACTAGACACATCAAAGATGCAAACTGGTATCCAAACGGACCAAAAATGGCGTCCAGTATAGCTGTGGACGACCCAGGAGGTACAACTAGCATGAGCCGCCTGCAGCGAGAGACCCAGGTTTCATTCCCGTTGTTCACGGTCAAGGAAGCCCAATCGTCGTTCCTGAAATCGAATGGCCTAGCGGGGTACGCCGGAAACTCGAGGGTGATCTCGAGGTTTCCCCTTACTGCTCGTCTTACGGCTCGCGCAAATGAGGAAGAACTGTGGCATCTTATTGCCCCAGGAACTTTTGCCAAGCCCGTGGACCAAGATATGTTGGTCCATGCCGCCACGAGCCCAGTGAGGATGGCCCTCCAGCGACGGCACACGCGCATGAGCCTTTTCCTGGGGTCATGTTCCGCGTTTACATCGTTTATAAGCATGATAAACACCATGCTCATAACTTCGACTGGGAGACGGTCTATGGTCATGCTGCCCTCAAGTGAGATTCAGCATTACAGTCTGGGATTCTGTGTACGACGCGCACCTTAATCTCTTTCTACCAAATTAAGTGCAAGAGAAGCGTGTTTTGGACTCAAGCCTTCCGCTGGACTGCTTGGTAGGGAAGAGGAATCTGCTAAGCGATCTGGCTGGGATCGAGCTAGAAAATATTCGAAATAAAATCGAAGAATGAGCGCGTTGGCGAGAGACCGCGTGTATAGCACGTAAAAGTCTTACTGTGGAACGATTGGGGTCCATCAAGGGTTGAGAGGCCACAGTCAAGGCAGTAGTGGTGATGCAGTAGCGTTGAACTTGAGACCTCCGGTAGCGGCCTTGCAGAGGAGAATTCTAGTGCTTTTTAGGATTCCATTGCATGAATTAAGCGTTCTGGAACTCCTGAAATGATGGGCCGATTCGATAGAAGGTCTGGCACCTAGTCGATATACCAAAACCCCTCGCCATACTAAGTGGATAAGGGTCCAGGGGTGCTTCCGTAGGTATAGAGAGGTCCTGCGGTTCTAGTAACGAGTCAAGTTGAAAGGGAATCCTCCTGGGCGCAACACCTAACTGAATCGAACGAGGCCGTCGCCGCATGGTTCGCGCAATCGAAATTTTGAAGAAGAACTGAAAGATTATCTTCATTCCCATAGGAAAAGTGAAGAAGTTTATGGTCGTAGGTCTCAAGTTTGGAGGCCAGCTATCTGACAGTGGAATAATTCATGCGCGCGTGAATGCGAATGCGGAAGGAGTGGGCCGAGCCGGCGGTTCCGATTCGCCCATACAATGACAGGCCTAAAACAACGGATTAAAACCCCACCTTCAACTACAGCACGAAACTCACATATTTCCACCTCGATAAAGCCTTATATGGCGATCATTGACCCTGACGAGCACACCGAGCGGGCAAATATGTCTACTCGGACGTCTACACAGAGGTTACGCCCGTAAAGATGGAGGAAAGCCTTTATTCCAAGAGAACGTGACGGAAAGTCGACTCCGAGAGGCTTGCCGAACCTACTTGTTATAATGGCTGGGACAGTCTACGGAGGAACCAGGTACCTAGACAGTCTGAGCGAAGCATCCGGGCAAGAGAGTGATATACCTTTATTACTACATCGTTACGATACTAATGTGCGCTTTTGGCCCAGATTAAGTGGAGCATAAAGTTTTTCGTCCAAAGCGGAGAACTCCAAAAAGGCAGCGAACAGATAATAAATGTCGACCAGATGTGGTAGTAGTCAGAGAGTATTGTTCCGACTAGCCGAAAGGCAATTCATCGCATTTTGGTCTCAGGTCGAAATGACGTTCACAGCCGAAGCGGTGGTGTAAAAGATGAAAAGTCCGATCCCCACCGGCAGCATGCACAAATTTTCATTTTTGGACTCGTCGAGATCATGCCTTCGTTATCCGTTATCGACATGCTGCTCCGCCAGCCAGCCTTCATAGTCTTTTGCACCAATCCATGCCGCGTACATTCCACTCATGCGACTCAATGGAGTGATGCACAATTAGCCCTCGGCCTCTTTTGGCAGTTACCTGGTGTCTTTGTGATCTTGATATATATTCGTTCATACTCCTCAACCACAGGACCAAGCCTTTCACCATTCTCAATTGACCCCGTAGGTGGACTAAAAGCAACCACGCAACTCCAAAGTTTGAGTCATCACCTGATGATGAAGAACAAGACATCTTACCCCGATTATAGCCCGAAGATCATACGAGTAATAGCTCCCAATGCGATCATCGAGCTGCCGAGCGCGGCAAGTAGCGCGAACATGTCCGTCCAGGCGACCAGATGGAAGCTACTTATCTCTCTCAATGGTATTTGTCTGGAAATTGATTCAGATAATCTACCGTGCGGAGGGGATAGGAGCGTCCAACGTGGCGACAACCTTAGAAACCACCATTTCCACGCTCGGGGTCAATTTTTTGACATTTTTGATTAGGATCGTAGATATATAAAGTTAGTATAGAGTGACTCCTGTTCGAATATACTGGGCTAATTTTACCCTCATTAAATTAGGTCTCCATCAATCCGCAAAAAATGCCGTTCAACGACCTTCCAACGGAGATCGTCAGAATGATCTTCTATTTCCACGTATACGTCCATCTTCAGCCGAGACCCCCACTGCTCTTTACATGTCGCCTTTGGCATGACGTCGCTGTCAATTACAGTCTACTATGGGAGACAATACTCTTAGGCCATCTTCAAAAGCGTGAACCCCCATTCGAAATTAGATGTGACAACCTCAAAAGCCTTGGTAGTGTCATTCATAGGACTGGCCAGGGCTTGAGTCTCAGGATCTCCGAAGATAGCTCTCAACCCACAGACGAGGATATCGCTCAGTTCTTCGAATCCGCTGGAAATAAGTGGTTGTATAGCATTCGATTACTTTCAATTGGACGCTCAGAGAAGGCGGTAGGGACATCTTTATGAAGACCCTAGGGAAGCTATTAGGTCACACCTTTCAGTCATTAACTGAACTCGTATGTGATGGCCTAGATTCTCATGAAGCTGTCACACGTTTGTTTCGACAAATGTAAGGCTCTGCCATGGGGTTAACGAAGCTGAAAGTATACATAGGGAATCCGTCCCCTCCGATCTTTCAGCACCCGGGACTTTTGAGGCGCATATCCTCTTTATCCCTTGCACGTTGGATTCAGCCGAGAAAGCCTATTCCATGGATTGAGTTGACCAATATGAAGCATCTCGAAATTCATCTAGAACGATTCGGTGAATACCCAACTTTGGGACTTTCCAGCATCGTCGCACCACACTTATCCAGCCTTTCCCTGCGAGGCGTATTCGGTCACGACGATTTCTTCACCCATGAAGTATTGAAGAACCTCTCCCAGTTGATTCTACATCTTGAAATACCCGTGGAGGACATGCTTCCGCAGAACTTTCCAAATCTCTCCTTTCTGAGCCTTGGCGCATTGGATTCAGGAATTCTACAACGGATAAAAGCCGACAGCCTCGTCAAATTTACTCTAAGCAGTGTGCTATCATACGCACCCAGCGAAGAATACTTCAATGCCTCAATCAGTCCCCGTATCGTGCACCTAAACATCGACGATGAAGGAGAACGGTTTTCATCCTTTATAGGTGGGGACTATGGTCCCTTTGCCAAACGTGCCCGTATTTGGAGCATAATGGAACAGCTCCATTTGACGTTTTTCGAAGGCACCGATTCTCTTCCACTCGTCATCACCGATTTACTGCTGGGTGATCGGTTTGATCCTCCCTCTTTTCCAAAGCTTTTCCATCTCACCGTCCGATACTCTACTGCAAATAGAGACGAACCGACAGAGTGGGAGAAGCGTGCACAAGCTCATCAACTACTTTCAATCATGTACGCTAGAATGAATTCTGGCTTCCCAGAACTCGTAACGTTGGAGGTCGGATGGCATCCAGCGGAAAGCATGGACGAGGTAAAGTTTGGTGGGAAGGAATGGTGGGTAACGGAATGGAGGAATTGCCTTCAAGTGACTGGAGTCAGGTAAGCGGATACTGAACCGGTCCGTTTGTGAAGCATTATCTTGTCTAAAGATACACAATTAGCCTCTTTTTCTGGATATCTATACTAAGTGGTCAGGGAATGGTCATTTGGCGAGAGCTAGCAAAGCATCCAGAAGGTAAAGTCACACACAAGGTCACATCGTAAAGGGAAATGCAGGAATATAAAAGTACGAAATAACAAGGTAACATATAACAAATGAAACTAAGCGACCATAACGCACTCAATACGTGGGCACTCTAGCTCTGTGCTGCGGGAATGAGGGCCGCTATACCACGATGCCGACGACAACTTGCCTCAACTACCGTGTCACAGATAGTGAGTAGCAGATTCAGAGGTGAGTTATTTACACACGCTTCCGGCGAATAATATGCCACTTCTGTGTGCTTACGGTGAGAGGTGGAGACTGGACATAAGCTCCACCACGTTGGCACTTGAAATTAGTTCGCCGATATTCCTTCGTCATAGTGGCCATAATCTCGAGAGTCCAGAGTGAGTATACTATTTCTTATTATATTTCAGTTGGGTAATGTCATCCTAACCAGACTAAATCGCCATCAATCAAATCAGCAAGGAATGCAGTTCAACAATCTTCCAACAGAGATTATCAGAATGGTATTTTATATCCACGTCTACGTTCACCTTCAATCAAGGCGCCAATTGCTATTCACATGTCGCTTATGGCATGATATCGCTATCAACTATGGTCTCCTATGGGGGAAAGTGGCCCTACGTACTGTGAACAGCCATAAAAAAAAGACTGAAATTAGATGCGACAATCTCGATGGCCTCGCTCGCGTCATTAATAGAGCCGGCAAAACATTCTCTGTTGAGATAAGCCGTGGTAGAGATGATGCCAAATCGACCGATGAGGAGATAGAGCGATTCCTCAAGACAACAGGAAGTAAATGGATGTCTGGCATTCAGACACTTTCAATTCGGACAACTTCGTATGACGAATCGGATCCCTTCATCGAGACATTGGGAAAGCTACTGGGACACAATAGCTTTCAATCGCTTAAAAGGCTTGCGTGTGATACCCTTGCTCCGCATAGCGTCGTCACGGATTTGTTTCGGCAAATGGAAACCTTTGCTTTAGAGTTGGAAACTCTGGAGCTCTGTATATGGACTTCGACCGCCTCAATTTTCCAGCACTCGTATCTATTGAGTCGTTTATCGTCTTTTCAGCTGGATTTCTGCGAACAGCTCGAGATCCCCATTCCCTGGGCCCATTTTACGAATCTTAAATACCTCAAAATTTATCGAGAGTGTCACTCACCTTTGGGACTTTCCAATATTGTTGCGCCACACTTAACCAGCCTCAGCCTCGAAGGATTCTTTGCACAGGACGATTTCTTCACCCATGAGGTATTGAGAAATCTATCTCGACTGGATCTAGAGCTTGAATCATTCAGTAAACGCATGTTTCCACCAGTTTTACCGGCCCTTTCCTTCCTACGCCTCGGAACATGGGAGACACAAATAATGAGATGGACAAGAGTCGAAAACCTCATCGAACTTACTTTACGCATTGGAATAATACCTTCAGGGGTCGCTGACCTCGACGTACATTCAAGGCCTCACATCGTGCATATAAACATTGAAGATGAAGATAATCCAGAAAATCTCTCACCATTTATAGGTGGAAACTATGGTCCATTTGGCAAGCATGCCCCTATCTGGAGCATGGTGGAACAGCTCCATTTGTCGTTTTTCGAGGGCGTCCGTTGTCTTCCGGTATCCCTTACTAAGTGTCTGCAAGGCAACCAATTAGACCCCCCTTCCTTCCCAAAGCTCTCCCATCTCACCGTTCGGTACGCAACTCCAAGTGAGAAACAGCCATCCGAATGGGAGAAACGCACACGAATGTACCAACTGCTTTCAGTCATGTACGCCAGAATGGATGCTGGGCTACCACAGCTCACCAAGTTGGAGGTTGGATGGCATCCTGAGACCAATATATATTCTATGGAAGTAGATGGAGAAGAATGGTGCACGACGGAGTGGAGAGATTGCCTTCAGGGGATCGGTATCGAGTAAAATGATAACGAGGACTTCCTGTTCGAAAGTAGCATTCTGTACACTTTATTACTTCGTCTGGAAGCTTACACACGCGTTTATGAATGGTCATTTCACGGGCTAGTAAAGCATCAAGTGAGAAGATTCACATGCAAAAGGACGAAAATAACGATAGAACAAGCCAAATATTGAGAGGAGAGCGCCTATGCAACCGCATCAATGGCACCTCAATGAATCCACGCGCCAGAGACTGTTGGTCACAATTATACAAAATTAGCTATCTACACTTGAACATAGTGGATGAGATGCCATAATGCAACGACGTTGCTCACCTGGGTGCATGTGGTGACGGCCATAGACTTTGCCCTTCGACACTCGAAACTGGCTCGTCGATTTTCTTTCGTCCGACTAATCAGAATCGAGTCAATTCGAAGTGAGTACGGTACATTGGCTATCCTACTTCTTTTCAATCCTTTGAGAGAAGGCGTCTTCACATTATCTCATCATCGATCCGTAGGAAATGGCACTTAACACCCTTCCAACTGAGATCATAAGAATGATCTTCTATATACACGTCCACATCCACTTTCAGCCAAGACTCCCGCTGCTTCTCACATGTCGCTTGTGGCATAATATTGCCATCAGCTATAACCTCTTGTGGGAAATAGTAACCCTTGGACATTGTATCAGATTTGGCCGTCCATTCGGTATCGCATGTGACAAACTCGGCACTCTTGCCTCCATCATTCGTAAGGGTAACCAGGCCTTGAATTTGAAGATATCTAGTTCCCGAGATTATCGAAAAGCTACAAAAAAAGAAATCGAGCAGTTTTTCGAGTCAGCGGGAAACAAATGGATGTCCGGCATTCGGACATTGGCGATTCAGGTATACCTCAAAGACGAAATAAAAACTTTTGTAAAGACGCTAGAAAAGCTCTTTAATACCAGTGACTTTCAGTCGCTGACGGAGTTCTCGTGTGACGGCATCATTCCGCACGAGGTTGTTCTGCGTCTGCTCCAGCAAATGGAACACTCCGCTTTGGGGCTGACCACACTGGACATACGCAAAATAAATATCCCCCCTTCAATTTCTCAATACCCTTCTCTTTTAAGACGTATTTCGTCTCTGTATCTTGAATTTTGGAGCAAATCCCAGGGGGGCTTTCCTTGGATCGAATTGACAAACCTGAAACATCTCGATATATATCAAGAGAAGTATGATGAATCCCGACATCTGGGTTTTTCTACAATTGTCGCACCATACCTATCCAGCCTCTGCATCGAAGGTGACTTTGCTCGAAATGATTTCTTCACCCACGAAATATTGCAGAATTTGTCCAGGTTGGCTATAAGTCTCGAACAGGCAGAAGAGGGCATGTTCCCACCTAGGTTTCCAATCCTCACCTTCTTGACCCTAAAGAACAACAGTTCGATGATAGCTGGGTGGGTACAAGCAAATTCACTCATCGACTTGACTTTAACCCCTTCCTGGGGAGATGAGGACACCACGGATTACCCCGATGCGTCGATTACCCCTCGCATCGTGCGTATCAACTATCACAGCACGGACTCTGGCAGTCTAAAATCTGACATTTTCTTCGACGATGTCCCTCTCTGGAGTCTAGTAGAAGAGCTTCAAATCACCTTTTTTGAAGGAACCCGTCGGCTTCCGCACTTTCTGGTTGACGTACTGCAAGGGAAACACAAAAAGAGGCGACTTTTTCCACAACTCCGTCACCTTGCCGTACGGTACTCTACTGCAGGTCGTTCAAAGCCCTCTCGTGTGGAGATGAATGCAAGAGTCCACCAAATGCTCTCTATCATGTATACGAGAATGGAAATGGGATTTTCCAAGCTCACGACGCTAGAGGTTGGCTGGCATCCGGCTCAAAACATCGGTGAGGTGAAATCAGGTGAAAAAGAATGGTGGGTGACGGAATGGAGAAATTGTCTAGATGGAATTGAGGTCGTAGAGATAGAGGGCGAGGTCGAGGGAGCAGAGACCGGGGAGAGTGACTTTGACAACGACTCGGACAGCTCGTTGTAAAACTGTAAAATGACCATCTTTCCCAAGAACGAATGTTTACATGTCCTTTCGCCCTTTATGAAACTTGAGTCGACCTAGCAGGGCAATAATGATTGCTTTATGAGCTAGTATTGCAAGGACGGCCTTCCGCTCACGATGCTAAACCAGCCATCAGTATTTGAGCTATCATAACGCGGAAGGATCAAATTCAGAGTAGGTATCCTGTGGAGAGTTCTCATACTCGATAACTGCTCCTTATTTCTAGCCCAGTAGAGATGTATCGACTGTCTGAGCCAGGTACGTACCTGTCTTCGTGGAGTTTTGTCCCGAGAACAAAGTTAAACATGTGTTCATGCATACGTAAACTCCGCATCAACTATTCATTTAATACATAGAACATAGACGGGGAACCGGAAACGGTCGTAAAGGGCAATATACGTGAGGAGCAACGAAAGAACATAAAATACACGAAAGACATGATACTTGTTGCAGTTTTTGTTCAACAGTGTTCGACTTTTAGGGTACCACCGCGTCGACATTCGTCCTCATAGCGGAGAGAGCGTGCACGAGGCCTTGAGAAATGCGGACCATTTCGAGGCGCCTCAATTGACGAATGATCGTCGCAGGTGGCAGCTGGATATGGTGAAAGGGGCCCTCGAGACGCAGACTCGCAAGTTTAGGCGCGACAAGTCCTGCTAGGGATGTACAAGAGCACAGGAGGGAATCAACGAAGACGACGTCCAGGTGGCAGAGGTTCGGTAGGGCCTCCCAGGGCACATGCCCAATACTCGTGGGGATTTTGAGCTCTTGGATGCGGCGGAATATACCGCTTGTTATGAGTGCTTGAACCAGGCCCAGCGGTACATCGTCGTCGTAGTCGAGTTCGAGACGATGGAGGGAGTGGGCCGAGTGTCCTACGCGAATCAAAAATGAGCTTAAATCCATTTTACACCGGACAACGTCAACGTGGCTCAGTATCAGCGTACGCAACGCGTCGAACCCGCTTGTGGTGTTGAGGAGGAGGCACGCGAGAGGCCCCTCCAATGAGCGGCCGTAAAAATCGCATGTTGTGATTATTTTGAGGGACGTGCATCGAGATGGCCAGGTAGGATTTGCACTTGAGAGGAAGGATTCGAGTTCGGTAGGAGGTGGAACGGCGTTGGGGATCTCGAGAGTCACATCCATGGTGGCTTGAGCGG
Organism: Serendipita vermifera MAFF 305830; assembly: GCA_000827415.1. NCBI lineage: Eukaryota > Fungi > Basidiomycota > Agaricomycetes > Sebacinales > Serendipitaceae > Serendipita > Serendipita vermifera. The sequence goes on along the minus strand of KN824301.1, from coordinate 296,531 downwards.
TTCGGTTAATGGCACGCGCCAGCGCGTCAAGAGTTCGACAGTTTACCGATGGGTGGGGTGGTGGTATAGTAGGAGACCAGGATACCCTCGTCCACAGGGCAGGAAAAGAGATTGCTGTCGCGTTCCAGCGCTTGCAAACGAGCTGGAGGGCCGTTCTAAACCCACACAACTCGTATACATGGAAAGAAAAGATGATTTCTAGAGTTTCATTGGGAAGTGAGTGGATGGACATGCTGTTTAAAGGTCAAATTAGCAATAACGCGAGAAGCCTGGTGAGAGATGAGGGGGTTTTTGGGGGATACTATACCTTTTTGTTCAATTAAGCGTTTCACAGGAAGATTTGGTTATTTTGGCGGTACAGAGAAGGTCGTCAGATCAGTCAACATTGGATGCGAGGTTGACCAATGAGGGAACGCAAGCGGGGATATCCCTTAGGACACCAAATAACCGCATCAATGTCATTTTACGATGACATATAATCCATAATTGTTCCTGTTTTTTATTTAGAATATTCCAACGAGATTAAAAGCGTCCTTTGCTTTAAGAGACGCGTCTGCGGTCGAGAATATCGGATTAGAGGGGATATTCGACCCACATAGGAGCAGATATAAGTGGTAAATATAAGTTAGGCGAGTTTACGGGACATGTTGGTATGCATGATGAGAGATTTCGAGGCGACTTCAGAGCAGAGACGGTTTTGATCGGGATGGGGTCCGATTATACCGCGTCGACCGGAGATATAGGTGTTATAGAGACTCGGTGATTGTAAGTAGGAGTTAGGGATGGAAATTATGGCCACCCCGGGTGTGTGGAACGTGGTCGATGGGGTATCAACGTTGAAGGATGAGGGCCTTAAGATATTCCTCGACGGGACTATTTAACCATACTAGAGTTCAAATAGATGGATGTGTGTTAGCCAGCGTGCCATCGGGCTGTACTCACCATCACTGCGAGACAATCTGATATAACGTGTCTTTCCCTTGACCTGGTGAGCGTGTATATGTCTAAAACATTGCATTAATGACTAAGAAGATCAATACATATGACCTTTCGTGTAGCCTTGGGCATTTTGCTGGGTTGCAACTCGTTGGGGGAAAACGGAGAACCTCCGTTCCTACGGCAATAGCATCGTGAGCAGGTCCAACAACATTTACATTGGGTTTCTTTCGCAGATTTCTTGACGTTGGTCCATCGCGACCTGGAGGTGCGCCATATCTTGATGTGTAGCTGTTATGGCGACGCGATGGTAGGCTTAATGATGGTTTGCGAGTCTCTAATTCTCCTATTATCGTTTGATATGGGCTTTAGCATGTATTTTAGCCGCAATGGATAAGGAGAGATTCAGTGAGCTTGAAGAAGTTGCATATGATAACCCGTGGGAGGCTGTAGATGCCTTAGTGTGAAAGACAGCCACGTTCTACGTTTTTTAAATATTAAAATTGCATCAAACGATGGAGTAGGGAGGAGGAGAGTGACGATGGGCAGGCGATGGGAGTCCCCATCAAATTCGGTCGACTGTGATCACGCGCGCTTGTTTAGTGGGATTTGGGAGGTCTTGTTATTACCTTATCTTCTAAATCTGAAAATATTTTATTTTATTCTTCAGAAATTACCTTTTTCACAAATCTCATCTCGACACAGCCGCCTCCCTCGTTTCCCCGGCACTTCGGCGATAGGACATTTCCCACCCAGCGTCATCGACGAGGATCCTAGGCGGCCGCTTGATCCGGCGACTTTGAGCTCCAACGCTGCAAACGGGAGAAGGAACTGTGAGCACATTGTTTCACGTTTCACGCGAAACTACCTTGGACACGACCACGACGATCCCCAGCTTTTATTTTGCTCTCTTTATTTCGCGACAGGACACGGACGCCACTCCAATCGACCCATTCCATCGAAAAAAGCATTGTTAAGGCGCGCCCGCGTTGATTACAGCGACATCAAAAGACACTCGTTCACCTTGTTGTATTGAACATGCAACAAATCGTCCTCGTCTTACTCTCCCTCCTCGCCCTTTCCTCGGCCTCTCCACGCACCTCGACCTCCAAGCGTGAAAACACCCGCGAAGGAATCACATTTCCGCTCCATAAACGCTCATCTCATGGGCCCGTTCGTCCAGGGCTCTTGAGCGCCAAAGAGCTTGCGAGCAATAAAGCAGTCACCGATGTCGACGGCCTTCAAGCCACCCGTAACGCGCTCATCGACAAGTACGTAGAGGGCGCTGCTGCTAAACGTGCTTTAGCAGAGAAGAGGGCAGCGAGGGACGCAGAACACAAGCGAGAGGAAGAACGACTCGGAAAGAAGAGGGCCGTCAAGGATATTGCGATGACGAACCACAACTTTGACACGGTCTACTCTGCTACCCTCCAATTGGGCACTCCTCCAAAAGAGTTTAGCGTCCTACTCGACACAGGCAGCAGGCAAGTACCTCGTCCGCATTTACTTTCCTCGAATGCTAAAACCTTTCTCTTCTCTATTTACAGTGATACATGGGTGACTGCTTCTAATTGTAACTGTATCTCGGTCGGCTGCACTTCATGCGCCGCAGGGGCCTCTTGGGATCCCTCTACTTCCTCCACCTACTCTGCTCGTGGCAAAATTCTCGCCATATCGTAAGCCGCTCGCTCACAGTCGTCCGGAGTCGCACTGACATCTTGTAAAGGTATGGCAGTGGGACGGTTGCGGGATATACTGGAAGTGATGTAGCCTCCCTTGGAGGGTTTTCGATTGCGGACCAGGTGGTGGGAATTGTCAACCAAAGTGCAGCAGTCTTACCTGGGTCAGTCGAGGGCCTTATGGGGCTCGCGTTTGGGTCGATTGCACATGCCGGGGGGACACCTTGGTGGCTTCGCGTTCTGGCAGGCGAGGCGGGCGAAACATTGGATAACCCAACGATGTCGTTTTGGCTCTCACGTTATATTGAGTCACGAGACGGGTCGGATAGTACGCAGCCTGGTGGCCAGTTCACCATCGGTGGGACCAACTCGTCCTTGTACACCGGGGACATTGCGTATTTCGACGTGATTCAACCTGCCAAGTGGTGGGCGATTAATTTGGAGGCTGTAGGACGGGATGGCCTAGACAATGTTTCTGTGGATAGCCCGTAAGTATTTTCTTACCTTTGTCCAAGCGCAGCCTAATTCCCAAAAGTTCTGCAATCTCCTTAGTTGACTCCGGGACAACTCTTATCGCTGGTAAGTCCCTGTATCTTGTTCGACGATGTCCGCGCTGGCTCCAGTCGGCCGGAGGCTGTGGACGTCTGATTTCCCATTCTCACCTCCCATTGCCCTTCCCTTGATACCACGACTACAAACGCTAACAAACTCGATTTCCGCAGGCCAAGATATCGTGGTTGACGCCGTTATTGGTTCATTGGAGGGCGCAATGAAAGCCGAAGCCATTGCCGCCAAACTACGAGGCTTCTACGCACTGCGTACGTCTAACATGTGATTCTCTCCATAAATCACGCATACTAAAGCTTCCTCTCAACCAGCATGCGACTCCAACACGACCGTTTCGTTCACCTTTTCCGGCCAAACCTACACCATGTCCTCCCACGACCTCCTATACACGCGCATAGACGACCTCCGCCCAAACTACTGCCTCTCCTCCCTCTTCGTTTACTCTTCCGCCGACAGACACTCGATCGACTTCCGGAATCCTTACTCGCCCTATTGGATCATCGGCGCGGCCTTTCTCAAAAACGTCTATAGCGTCTACACACTTGGTGATAGCGCAAACGACGGTACGCCCGCTGGTATTCAGGGTATGGGAAACCTGGGCACCACGGCCAAAGTTGGCTTTGCGCGCTTGAGCGACGTAAAGGGTGAAATTGGCATGGCCACTCGTGCCTCTAACGAGAACGATAGTGGTTCGACGGGGAGTAGTACGGCCGCGAGCGTCACGCTTTCGTTGGACTCATCTACCAACCTCCCGCTGGGTGTTATACCCGGTTTAACCACCGAAGTTGTCGTCGTCACCGCGACGAACGAGGGAGCTGCACCTGGCCCGTCAGCGGGCTCGAATGCAGCCGTTAAGGCCGTCGGGTCTGCTTCCGCCGTGGCCGCTGTGTCAAGCCTGTTAGTTGCAGGGTTGGCATTGCTATAGTTGGTTCGACGTGTCGCCATTTGAATACGTCATTGTCGGGTGATTGCTTTCTGGCGATTAGGACCCACAGGTCTTCTTGACGCTGCATCGACTCTCGCATTGCATGACCAGGATACCCAGTGTATCTCCGCCCATGCACGGACAATCTGATCGAACCTCACCTTATCCCTGTTGCTGTTTATACCCTCCTTCGCTAATAACGAACTCTCAACGACTCGTCACGTTTTTGACTAAACACGCGCACACAGTACTCACTGCACCCCGTTTAACGTCTGGTTACACTCTCGTAGGCTGTGGTCTTTGTCGTGTTTCTGACGTATCCCGTTTCGGTTTTCCCAATGTACATAACAAATCCAAATGACTATTTGAACCTACAAGAGGCCATCTCCCCAGCAAGTCCAGCATCGTCATCGTACCTCACTCTCCATATCCATTCGATTTTTTGCATATCAGTTCTTCTTACCCCCATTTCCCGCAGCTGCAATTGCATCGTGTCCAGCAATGGTTTCATTTCGTTCCCCAGAGAATGCGTTGTCGTTATAGTAAAGCATCGAAGACGTGGGCAATATGGCTGCTCGTGTCCTGCACCCATCAATGCATCAAGCAAGACAGGGCTTGGAACCTTCGACGGATTATACCAAGATCGGCGGTAAATGCAATGTAGCTCCTCCACAATGTTGTGGCGTAGAAGCGTCATCAACTCTTTCTCGGGGATCGGGCTGTCAATAGTCAGAGATCGAGGGTGCAGAGCCGAGAGAGCTAAGATATCTTCATCTGATTGCTGTGACAAATCAGAACCACGAAGAGCTAGCGTGTCCAATTGTGGTGTATTGATTGTAGCAAGATAGGCACATGGGCCACTAAGCTCGAGGTGCTTTACCGACGGTAAATAAAGGCTCTCTAGACTCGCCTTCACTGATGGAAGCGTCAGCGACGATAATTTGGGAAACGTGTAGGATTTCAACCCGTCAGCTCTGTCGATACGTAGTGATTGGAGTTGTCTTGAAATATGACGCAGACCTTGAGGAACTCTTGGCCAGCGAAGGTCCTCCAGGTTGATTAGGAGGCGAAACATATCTTCTTCCTCCGAGTCTGACACTTGGTAATCAGTATCCACTATGACCAGTTTGCGAAGGCGGCCAAGGAGCAAGGAATAGCGGGGTAGAGGTATTGGAAAGGTGCTCAAGTACGTGAAAGCGGTAAGGTGAGTACTTTTCTTCTCCAGATTTTGGAGTAATAACTCTAAATCAGAATCTTGGGTCCACCCTATGCGTATTGATGGACTCTCTAGACTGGCTAGACTATGAAATGTCCTCCAAAATTCAGACGACCAATAAGCAGTTTCATCAATGTACAAGGCTTTGCAGTAATTAGATAGCCAAATGTGCGTATCGGGATTCTCCGGCATATTTTCTGTCTTGATCACGATCGTTGCCTGCCCTGCTCGTCTGGCAGCAAATTCCAGTTTGGACCAGGTGACACATGTCACTGGCATGTGAATTGCCTCTTCTATAGACCAAATTTCGGTCCAATGTCAAACAAAGCGTATGTTTTCCCAGAGGGAGGGTATCGATGAGGCAATTTTATTCCACCTCCGACATACGAGGAGTAGTAGGATTGGAGCACGTGTACACTCATAATGGGTGATAAAAATCACGCGCATGAGCTCGACGGGCAAAGTATCGATAGGCGCCATATTGTCTCTTCTGGTATCATCGCGCCTCTGAGCTCGTTCCATGTAATTAGATTTTCTAACGAGGCGTTCAGTATTTTTGGAGATTTACACTGGGCGATTGACTCACGCAGTAGCCCAACTCCAGAATTGGGGGCTGATGGCTCGGGTTCAAGTGCGATATATACAAAACCAAAATTACTAAAGACCAACGCCTGCTTTCAAGAGAGCCAAATATTTCACCCTCACGTTTCCCGAGATATACCGCTACCGCTGATTGACGACAACAAGGCACATAACCATGCCTCTGTCACAGTGCCAGTGAACAAGTTCAATAATTCTACGGTACAGATACTCCATCCGCCACGAGGAGCTATATAAAGTCTGTCCATTCTTGGTTTGGCCAGCTCTCCATTCCCCCTTCGTAAAGCCTTCCTGCCCATTGCACCCAACCACACCTCAGAAGATCAAGGTTACCGAATGGCCGTCTTCCCTTCTCAATATCCCGCATAGACTGTTTCATTTTCTCTATAACGTCAGCGTGCATAGCGTCCGGTTTGAGTGACAATATGGTGATCGCGCATAGTTGTGGACAAAGGATGCTTTCACCGGCGTTTCCCGAAAGAGCATCTGTCATAGTTCGTCTCAAGTGGTCGTTTCGACTGCTCAATCCGAGATGGAGTTCCTTGATATCCTTCCAGGTTCTGCGTAGGATGGATACAAGCTCCGGCTCTCCTATGCATCTATCCAACCGTAGAATACTTGGGAAAACGGAGGTATTTTGCACGGCGTCGAGTCGGTTCTTCATCGGTTCTGTCGAACGACGTAATGTAAGGCGGGTTACTCCAGGAGCACGGATGCTTTTCAAGGCTCCCCACCTCCCTTCCAATGTAAGCGTTCGTAGCGCGGGCATTTGTACTTCGAGATCGGTCTCGTTGAACTTCCATGATCTATTGTTGGTGAACTTGATATCCAAGTCGATCACATGTGCGTAAGTGACGGTTGGGAAGACGGACATCCCTGAGTTTGTCAAGATGATGTAGATCATCGACCTTGAGGAAGGTATCATTGGATTGACGTACTCGGATCGGGCAGTTCCGTCCCAATGCAGTTTCTCTAAGCAGCTGGAGCTCTCGAGGATACGACTAAGACAAAGACTGGACCGAAAGCTTGACTCTATCGAGAGGGTTTTAAGTCGACCTAGAAGTACACTGTGGTACATTAAGCTTTCGGGGAACCCGCCCTGAAGCTCGAGCGTATGGAGGTTGGGACTTGACTCTTCAAGCTGGTGTAGGAACCTAAGATAGGAATTATTCATTTCGGAGACAACAAGTTCTTCCAGAGCGGTCATGTTGCGGAACATGTGGGGAAAGCGATCGAGCGAACCCTCGATGAGGAGTGATAAGGCTCGACATTGTTGCTCAAACCAGATTGGATCCAAACCCTCCCAGTATGTCTCGTCGGTGGAGCAGAATTGCGGAACGAGGCAACATACGAGCTCAAACTTCGTCCCTTGGAGGCGGCGTATGGCACTAGCCAGTTGCTGAGAGGTTATACAAGTGACGTAGGTAGCGAAACGGTCTATATGTAGGCTACGAAGTTGTCGGATGATTTCCCACGGAGCAAAGCAAAGCCTACTCCATAAGGCAGAGGTTGACACTACAATGACATGCCACACGCGGCATACGCGAAGAAGGGTGGTGGTTGAACCGTTGCTCATTCGGTGATATTGAAGAAATATTTCACGAAGAACTTCATCGGGCAGTCGATTGATCCTGTTCATATCGGCCGGCGCTTGATTGGACGGTCGGAGAACGGCATGGCGTGTGACTCGCGTGGACCGTCTTTGGATATTGCATGTCAGTCTTTCATTTGGTTCTCGCTTCGGCGGTTCTAGCTCACCGGAGACTACTTGACATAACGAGGTAGAGGACAAGTGTGACTAAATACCTGCCACCATAATAAATAATACAAATACGACATTCATGTTGTATTTATCTTTAAAACGACTCTTGGTGTTATTCAACCGATTCATTATAGCCAGGTCTTTGATTTACAAGGGTATAACGAACCGTTGGACTACTAGTTGGCAGGTCGAACGGTTAACCCGCGATTTATAAACTACAAAACCATAATGTCTCTTTCTTCGGCCTATATTATGTGTAGCTTTCCATCTCTGATCACAAGTGACGCGCCTCCACTTCCTTGGCACCAGAAGTGCGCCACGAGCAAGCTATTCGATGAGAAGCCTCTCCTGCCATTTAAAATGCTGCCAAGTTCAGAAATTATGGTGCATTTCTTACCAGACCTATTGTTCAATGGATTGACGGTTGTCTGTACTCCAAGGATCCGCATTGAAGGGCAAAAAAGGACGCCATCTAGATTGCCTGCTAGAGCTTGCACCATTTGCGGGTCCAGCGAGTTTAAACACCCTGGGCTACATATCCAATGTAATTCTTCTAGGTTTCTCCATGTCCCTCCGAGTAGCTGTAGTAGTCTTTTCGATGAAATGCTGTCATCAATGGTTATCTTCCGTGGGTGAATATGTGTCATAGAAGAGCCTTCACCGTCGCTCAATAGATGTAAATGGAGAGATTCGAGTACCGGAGCGTCGAGTGAGACGAATTTAACCCAGTGGCCTGTAAATTTAAGCTGCTGCAGTGCAGGCATGTGTACGGTATCGAGGTCATTTTCTACAGGATAGTATTCTGCGTACTCGAGTTTGAGGGATGTGAGGCACCTAAGTGGCGAAGCCGGAAAGGACTGACATCCAGTGATTGTCAACGTCCTAACAGATTTGGGCATGTGATTTGCTCTGGTGAACGAGTCCTGTAACAGTCTCAATTCTTCCACTGCAGCTACATGGGTTAATATCGAAGTATTGGCTGCGAAGTCCAAAATCGAGTTACCAACCAACGTGAATGTACGAATTCGTGATAATAGGGATAAAACCTGCGACAATGTACCATTAAAGCTACAATTTCCTTCCAGAGTAGAGAGTCTTCCGCTCTGTGACTCCACACATTTCAAAACATGAGATATCACCGAGTCTGCTCCTGTTTCGTAGCCTCCAAGGATCAACTCCTCTAAGTTTGGGAGGTTGTCAAACGATTTCTGGAAGTTATCCGCTAAGCTGTCTGAGCGGTTGATCCTCAGATACTGGCATTTTTGAAACAGCCAGTGAGGTGCCTCGTAATCTACGTTGCTGTTCTCGTCGAAATCGGCAAGGTCGCAAGTAACCCTGAGCATCAGCCGCCCAGCCCGGCGGACGGCGAATTTCAGTCGAGTCCAGGAGAGGCAGATTATAGGGAGTTGTGCCGTCCTCTCTATCGGTAGGAGAGTGTATTGCTTCCTCCACGGCTCAAATCGAATGGTGTTCCAGAGACTCGAAATGCTGAGGGCGATGCCGTGCCAACGACGACAGACAAGCAGCAATACAATAGGTGCTTTCGTAGTGTCGTAGTACATTCGAAAGATGATAATCATTAGGTCCACATTCAGCATAAAGATCGGCGTCTTTATCTCGGCTGGAAACGATTGGACGGTTGTATTGTTGGGATACCGAGAATAAAAACGATCATATGCGCTGCCCATGTTATTAGATATATTCGGAAGCGTCAGCGCGTGAGTATTTTAGTATTTACCTGTGTGGTTTTGGTGGCATGAGGGTAAGGGCGTGTAGCCACCTTGTTCCGGCCCCATCAGCGGTTGGTAGCTGTCTATCTCGTGTTGTTGGGGTTTCTGCTTGGGACTTTGACGAGTATACTGTCGCCTTCTTCTCTTTAAGTTCCGGCAAGATCACGAGGCTTGGTTCACTTTGACATTCTCCGAGGACGTTCTCGCCAGTCTCGCAGCTATTTTCCCTATTTAAAGGCATCCCCTTCATCGATTGGCCGTCTGTACTCAAGACTAGTGGGATTTTGATGAAACCAAGACCAAAACATGCACGTGTTATAAATATCGGTTTTGATCAGATCACCATTTTATTTGTTCTGTTTCTTATTCTACCATCGGTTTGGTGTTATAGCATCCACCTTGACGCGGACAATGAGCTGTTAAGCGCCAGAAAGGTAACGTTATGTGCCATTCCTATCGCTCCAACTTACGCTTCTTCCAAATAGTCTCTGCCCTTGGACACTTCCGAATTAGGCCGTCCTTTGAGGATTATAGAGGAAATGAAATACTCCAAACGACAGGGTAATGGCCCAAGCGGGGTAATTTCCGTGAGCCAACCGGCTTCATGCCCTTCTGTAAACGCGTCAGGTGCGAAACTTCTCCTCTGCTTTTCTGCTTCTACTCATACACGTGCCCGTGCGCGAACTCATACAGCCAAAACCACAGAAACTACAGGACCAAACGGGTCTCTTTTCTTTCTCACCTGTGGCATCTCGGACACGGACCAGTACAATGGAGGATGGTCACCTCCGACGATCAGATTCGACCAATTAGTGGTGAACGCAGACTTTTCGTCGGTGCAAGCTGTCAGTAGCAGCGTCTTTAGACCATGTGCGCCATTCTACGACATATTCCGCAACGCCAGCGCAGACATAGGAGGTAAATAGCTACCCCTTTTCCTTCATATGTTTCACTCACAGCGTCTCAGTTCCTTCGGTGCTTCTTGCGGCCTTTGCCATGCAGGAGTCTAGATGTAACCCATACGCAACCGGCGCTGGAGGATCCGCAGGCCTCCTTCAACTGTCTCCCGTATGTATCTGACCTCACTTTGACTCTTTTACTTATATTTGGTCCAGGACAAGTGCACGAACTCCAACTGCTATGACCCATGGGCGAACATCTACATTGGCGCACGATATCTAAAGTCGCTATTGGATGCGGATCCGAACATAGTACAGGCAGTCGGGAACTGGAACGGGTGGTACAAGGGCATGACTTTCGCCAACGTGAGGTCTGCCCTAGATTGGAACTGTTACGCTCAGCAAAACTTGGATTAGTGAGTCATACCTTATAGTCATAACGTAGGTCTCATAACTGACATACTCCAGTCTCCAACAGTACTTCAACGGATGGCTCCAGGATATCGATGCCTACGGTCGACTCGAAGATGGTGGCCGACTTGGATTCTTTTTCAATCTGGATGAGTGTGATTCAGGAGGATCCAGTGGCTCAAGTCGAAACACACCGATTCCATGGACCGTTTATCTATATGGCCTACTTCTTTTCCTCCTCTAACTTTTATGGATCAATCCGACACGACTTTGTCACGAACACGGAATAGAAGCCCATTAATGATGTATATACTACAACGGGGATCATACTAATTAGGGACACGATAAATTTATGGTTTTTTGCTAATATGCACGGATAAGTTAAGGGATAGCCTTGCGAGCATATCATCAAACGCTTCCTGTGACTGCGTACTAGGGTCTTCATCATCTCCACTCCATATTCCTTCCGGGTCTTCGTCGTCCCAGAAGGTGCAAGACTCGATCTCCAGCGCCGCCAGAGTAGCAAAGGAGCGCGAGCCGACCAACCATCGAAGAGTCGCAAGTGAGAGAGTACATCTCTCTAGTACCAACTCCCGAAGCGAGTACGAAGGCGTCTTGTAGGGTGTACAAGGGCCGTTTTTCTGGTGTCGCAGCGAGTTCTGAGAGGTGACAGCCAACGAAGGGTCTGGATTCCCAGGAATCACCAAAGAATTCGGTGAGATACGATACGTCATCCCCCGAAGGCTGAGCCTGTTCAAAGACGGTAGACAGCTCCAGAACTTTGCCCCATCGAGAAAGTTTTGGCCGGGAGTTACGCCGCGCAACAGGTGCTCAGACATGGCGGTAATCTGAAGGCTCTGAATACGACTAAAAGGGAGCGTATTCGTGGGCGATGGAAAGGGGCCGCGTCCGGCTTGGCTAAACCCCAATAAGCCCTCGGTGCCCCAGCCAAGTCCAAATATCTCGACGTGTTGTACATATGGAAAGACGTTCCATAGGTTTCGGAGAGGATATGTACTAGTATTCGGCGAGAAGATGGATGCCATGCCACCTCCCACCAGAACCAGCCGCCTCACCCACTCCTTCCGTCTTGTACCTCCGGTTGGCTTTCGCTCGGTATCTTCAGTAGAACTGGACGCATCTTCGGCGCCTGTGGCGTCGGGTCCGCTGTCCCAGCCTTTCCATTTGGTGAGCTCCTCTCCCAAGTGCTCCAGTTCTATCACAGCCGTATATGATAGGAACTTGACTGCGGCGGCATACCAAGCCTTGGAGACAAGAATACACGCTTGTAACGTATCAAGTGAGTTGTTTCCGTGATAGGGCTCGGCTCGAAAGAGGCTGGAGAACGATTTCTGGGAGGTGGACGACGAGTCAATAAGTTGGTTAAAGATGGCGGTGAGAATGTCGTGATTGAGGGTCGGTCGAGAAAGGGCTTGGGACAACTGGGAGGGTTGCCTCCAACCGAGCAAGGCTTCCCAATCCTGGGATTGTTTGATAGAGGTTGGTAATATATTGTACTGGGATATTATGGGGTTCCCATGGACGTATTTCAGGATATGATTGTGTGTTTCGTCCTTTGACGCTGTCAAACGCCTGTCGCCTAGTTCCCATATCCCTATATGAAGCTTGGGCATATCCATAGGGACAATTATGTTACGTCAATGTGACTTCTTCCTGGCGTCTTCGTGGACTGTCGCAAGGTAAGGGTCAGCGCGTGAAGCAAAAGGGATCGTGGGGCTACGTACCCTCCTTCCATCTTTAAATAAGAATCCGAAATATCAAGGGAAATTTGGTCCATTGCGGAAAAGTTCCGGCCCGATCTGACCCTAATGCCCAAGGCCTCTTGCCTGTCTAGACTGCACCATTTGCCTGTGCATATTCAGAAATCACAGGATTCACCGTCGGGCGCTACGCTACGTGGGCTGCGTATTTTGACTGTACGTGTGTTTCATTTTGATAAATATGTCACGATCAAGATTTCCGACTGACCGGACGAGTACCTGAGCCATTGAGTACTGTATTGCTTCTGGGGACTGTGGGAATGGCTGGATGGGGAAGCCGTGTTTACGAATAGGGAGGACGGGAAGGGGACTATTGAGCCCGAAATCTGGTCGAAAATAGCCGTTCTCATCCATCCGACCCAACTATTGCCTGTACGCATACGGCCTCGTGCATAGTGGTGAAGCGCCACGAGCGTTATCTTATCTAGGTTGTAATCGAAATTATTATGCTCTAAATGATCGAGTTTTAGTTTATGTCAAGGCATGTGCTCTATGCTGCTCACCAATGCTGCCACATGTCTGTGGACGCCGCGCCCCTCAAAATCCTCAAACCAATGTGATTACTAGTCGAGGAAGAACGCTTCCCTGTTGAGAAAGGAAACTTCTCCCGATATTGGCCACAAGCCATACATGTCGGCGCAGTTTGAAAACAGGTCGAAAAAACCTTCCCACCAATTTCGCTTCAAAGGCAGGGCAGGGCTAAAAAAACGTCGAAATCGAAATCACCATCGATACAATCCACTCGCAATTCGCCGATAATATGGTAAAAATTTCGTGTGTGTGAGATTATATGACAATTATGCACACATCAAAAGAGTCCTATAGATCCTGATTATTTCGTGAAATCTGTGTTCGTGAACCGTCAATTACATGATGATGCATCCATCATCTTTCTCCTTCTTCTCCTTTCCTTTACCCTTCTTGTCAGGCAAGGCGCCGGGAACAGCAGGTTCCGCAGGGGCCTCAGAAGGAGAGGCGACGGGAGGAGCACCAGTGGCAACACCAGCAGGCGCACCACCCTCCGAGGGAGGAGCAGCAGCATGTCCAATCTCTTTAGCCACCCTCGCCTCCTCCTTGGGCAAGTGCTTTTCAAACTCGGACGCGTCAATGACGACCACGTCGCCAGACTCGTGTTCGACCTCGAGTTGCCTCTGACGCACTTCTGCCTCGAATTTCTCTAGTTCGACACGCGCCTCGCCCTCGGCTTCGTCCAGGATCTTGATAAGCTTGCCCACACCCCAAGCTGCCACGGTCAAAATGGCCTCTGGGCGCGGGATCCCCTGTGCTTTGGCAAATTTTGTGACGCCGGTGATGACGACGGGATTCTTGATGGCCTTGTCTACGATGACCACACAGTCTTTCGAGTTTTTGAGGACGGTATGTTTGAGTTGCGGCGCGTTTGCTTCGAATTGGGCGCGCGAGTTTAACAGGGACGTCGTGACCACCACGATTGCATCTTCACTGTACTAGAATCAGGGTTGTTTTATAGGTGTACAGGGCGTGAAGACGTACCCAGCGGAACGAAGGATATCTGCCGTTTTGGTCGTCTCGTCCTTTCCAGTACGGAGCTTCTGGTCCACAACGACGAGAACATCTTTCCTGTAACGATATAAGCACTTCCAGATACAAGCAACACGAATAAACGCGACTCACGCCGAGACGCCTAAAATGTCACGGAGCTCTTCAGCCGCAGAGAGCATTTCGCTAGTCCCCTTTTTAAACTGACTTCCTACTTTCTACAGGGCGGAGTCATAATCAGCTTGCGGTTCACTTTTGCGCCGCGCCGCAACACGTGCCCGAGGCCGAACTTGCCTTGCCAGTAAGAGCCTCCCCCATGAGCCAAATAGGATGCATTCCGACCATCGTACGTCCGTATCCTTTGATCAGGTTCTTGCTAGACTGGCCCTCTTTCGATTGGATCATCTTGCTCGCGGAGCGCTTGATGCTCCCAAATGAAAACTGGGATTTGGTACGTTCAGGAGCTGCATTTGCAGATGTAGATGCGACTCCTTGTCCCTCTGATGCTGGCTGCGCCGTCGTTTTTGAGTCGGACATGGTTGTAGTTGAAGGGAGAGAGTGATGTCAGGCAGGGTCGACGAACATCACCTATGATTCTCTTATGGAGCCAAATTCTCAAATAATCACAATAAATTCCCTCTGAACAAAATCCTGTAATTTGAAAAAGAAATATCTTCTTTGAGAACCATTTTGCCCTACGAAAAGAGAGCATGTACAAAATGAGCATCGAAAATCGGCTCATTTTTCCCTGGAGCTTGTAACAAGGTAGTAAACACGACAGAGTGACGCGAATAAAGCAAATCTAATAAACAACTTTTCTCCCCTTCTCCTCTAGCTTGTAGGCGACTGCGGCGGTATCTGTGGCAATCGACGAACGGGACGTGCACCTGCTGGAGCAACTCGTTGTCCTGCGTTCGTTGTCGTTGTGACTGGAGCAAGGGGTTGGAGGACGGGTTGGGCGGCCGGTGGGTTGGGTAATGGGATAGACGGCTGAGGTCGCGGTTGCCCTTGCGACACAGGCGACAGGGCCTGGCTCGCCGCCAAAGGTACAAAGGCCATTTGGTTGGATTGTGTGGAGAGTGGGGCGATAGGCTGGGTAGCACCGATTGTTGGTAGCTGCCTTGTCACGGGCAGCGTGGAGATGCTTGGCAGTGCCCGTGTGGTTGTTGCTGATGGCGGCTGGACAAGGTCGGCAACTGGCCTTGACACGGGCTGTGGGTTTGCAAAGGCTGGTTTTGTCGATGGGCCAGTCGTGTCCAACAAGTCTGTGGCAGACAGCTGTTTGCGGATAGTCCCGGTCTCGGTGGCGGAGCCTCCAGAAGCTAATGCGTTGAGTGATGATGTAGAAGAGTAGAGGGCTGCAATAGGTGTCCGATAAAATGAGCTTTGCTGCTGCTCTGCCGCCGTAGACGACTGCGTCCGGTTGCGTTCATATGCAGGCATAGACGGTCCCGCAGCCGCACTAGGTTGAAAGCCCGGTCGTTTTAAACCCGCGTCGGGCTTGCTAGATCCAGCAATAGCGGTATTCGACATAGGAACCGTCTTGTTCCTCGTCAATTCCGCCTTGGCCGCATCTCCACCAGTCCAAGTGCCCCAAGTAGGAACCTCACCCCTCTTAATTATTTCGAACCATTCCGCACTAGGAGCGACTTTCGGACTCGGCGTACGCGTCCCATCACTCAGGATACCATAAACCCCACTCGAAAGGCTGGTATTCGCAGCGATGCTCAATCGAACATCATCACTGCCCCAACCACGCTGCTTGCCTTTCCCGCGCGCCCCACTCGTCTTCGAGTGCCCATTACCATTCCCGCCATTCCCGCCGGTACCACTCCCACTCCCACTGGTACCCGTGGCCGAACCAGTGATATGCCGAATCTCCAACGCAGCAAGCGACTCGTCATCCTCACCCATGTCCTCCGTCTCCACAGCCGACCCAGCATTCGCCTTTGCAGACGAATCACTCTTCGGCACGGGTTTCCGTGCAACAGGGGCGATAATGGGCCGACTACTCGACGATGCCTGCGGCCGACTACTCGATCCCTGCTGATTGGCGTTTGGGTTTGGGTTGGACGAGGACGAAGCGGGGGCGTCCAATTCGCCTAGACCCCGCTGGCGCGAGGGCGTCTTTCGTCTCGGAACAGTCCCATCCATCAACGACTCATGCAACACAAGCGCAGTCTGCCCTTGTCCACCCGAAGCAGGAGCAGGGTGCATCTCGCTCCGTCGTAACGAGTCTGAACGACGGGGTACCATCTCGACATGCCGTTGCATTTGCGCAGGGTTCCGTTCAATCGACACCGTACGCACGAGGTACGGTGATTCCTTCGGTTGCTGCTGCTGCTGCTGCTGTTGCGGGTAGGGTGATCGCTGCTGCTGCGCTGGCCCAGGTGCCCCACGCGTCTTCCCACTACCCCGCTTAACATCCGGCTCTCCGAGCACGAACAGCGTCCCATCCTGCGCAACACGCGCAAGCGCCAGAGCCTCCTTCGTCAACGGCATCGGCACGGGTTTCTCATTCCCCAACGGCGGCGAATTTGAATGTGTATGCGCATGCGAGACGTTCCGTGCGAGTTGCGGGTGGAGTTGTTGTTGGGTGAGTGGGTGGGCAGTACGTGTATCCAACATGGCGGTTGCTGGTGCCGATTGTGTCGAATGTAGGCCTGGTCGAGTGGGTTGGTCGGTGGAGGTAAACGGTACTGCGAAATTGGCAGTTTCGTCCACGCTAAACGGATGCGTGTGCCGTGTGTTATTATTGTTGGGACTACTGGCGGCAGGAGCACTTGAAGCATCGGCCACGACCGCAGCCAAGGGACTCGTCCGTCCAGGCTGAGAGAACCGTCCCAGTCTGGCCAATGACTTGCGCACATTATTCTGTAACCGAGCAGCCATCCCTTCCCCACTACTCGTCCGTGGCTTGGGTGAATTCCGTGTAGGCACACCAGCGACTCCACTAGCAGGAGCTCCCAATAACTCGTTGCCACCACTACGACGACCTTGGTTCGCGAGCAGTGCAGGGAGCATCGCTTCACGGCTGATATCCATGGTGAGATCACTATTGACACGGCGTGCCCCGACGACGACACCGCCCTTGGCCGAAACAGGGCTGGCCAGGGCGTCTGCGTCATCCTCGTGTACGAGGTCCATTCGAGCCAGTGCATTCGAGTTATGTCGACCTCCCCCGCCAATGCCCTTTTCGCGCATGTTGACGACGCGTTTTTTGCTGTGATGGGAGGAAAAGAGCATGGATGCCGAACGGTGCCGGAAGGCCTCTAGCCGATGTCGTTGTTTTTTCCGCATGCAAAAGACGGTAAAGGCGAATACGAGGATGCAAAAGAAGATGAAGGAGCCGATGGAGATACCGGCAATGGCGCCCGGTGAGAGTGATGGCTGTGACGGCAAACGTCGTAAATACGTTAGTGAGTTTCGATTCGATCGAGGGCGGCTAAACGTCGCGTACGTGTGATACTTCTTGGGCGCTGGAAGACGCCAAGGAGGCTGTTACATTGGATTTCGCAGACGTCTCGTCCCTATTTGTGAGCGGTTAGCCGCGATGGGCGGAAAGGATAGGGTGAATTCACTCACCATGTCTCGTTTGATCTCACGGGAAGGAAAAGCCAGGGCGGTAAGTGGATGTTGGCTGCCGTGAGCGCCGACTGCACTGCCGCGGACAGCGTACCGATCCGCGCCGCCGCTAGTATGGCCGAAGTATTATTGATGGAAGTGGAAGTAGGCGTTGGGGTGGTGGTATTTATGGATGAACACGTCGAGGAATAAGAGTCCCAGGTGGTGCGAACGTAGCCTTGGACGGGTTGGTCCCATTGACAAGCCCAGCAGGATGAAAAGAGGGAAAAGGAGACGGAGGAACAACAAAAGTCGGAGAGTTGTCTGGACAGATAGGTCGTCGTGTTTGTCTGGTTTGATCCTCTCGGACAGGCAAAGGACAAGTCGAGCCATGTGAGATTGAAGCTAGGCTCGAATTGACGAATGGACGAGTCGAGTATTTGGCCTGATGAGAGGATTAGTAACTTGTGCAGTTTCAGATTGGTTAATCGGCTCCGAGCCCAAAGTGGGAATATTAACGGTACGGGGAGGACGGTGAGACGATAGATAACGAATGTGATACGCACAAGGAGTCAAGTCTTGATCATTGTACATCCATTTTGAAGAATCCACGTCTTTGCAAAGCTGGGGATTTTGAGAGCTCATTCGTGAGAGCGAGTGTAAATTAGCGGAAGACGGTCGACGCCGTCAGCCGACGACGACGGAGGACAGTCGAATTTTAAGAAAAAAACGACGAAATGTCGACGACGGTTGGGACCAAGATTGGATTTCACAGGCAGTGTCCGTGGTCGGGCTTTGGAATTCTCCTTGTCAGCGACGAGGCCAAAGAATAAGAGTTGAAAGAAGCGCACCTAATTGTGTTTTTACTGGTATATTTGTGCTACAAAGACTGGGTGATGGGGGCAGTGTAGTCTCACAAAGAGAAGATCCCACGAGCAGCTATTGGGTTATTCGCTTCTTCGTCGGTTACTTGTATAGAATGAGGGAATTCTTGCGAAGATGCGAGTTCAAGCGTGCAGCGTGTGGACCGTGGGTGAGGGTGGTTATTGAAGACCTCCAAGCCGTGGTGGTCGGGGTGATGTATACGGCAGTGGCGATGACCCTCTACGGCATCTTTGGGCGCTTGTGATATATAGTGACAACGTTGATCCACTCTATTGTTTACCGAAATTGCCAGGGACCAAAGTCACAAACGATTATGAAAGTGACTCAAACGTACATCAACGCTCTCACGTGTATCCTCAACAACGCGTTTTATCTCGACGGAGATTAAATGGCTAGGGGCTAGGGCCTCGGGCCTGTCACTCATTCTCCACCAATGCCGCGGTACACTCCTCCATTCCCTCCATACGATCCACTCGATCCAAAAGGGTGCGTAAAGTAATACTCAGTCAAGAAAACCCTAACGTACACTCAGATTCTCTTACGATACCGTGCGCATCCACGCCACATTCAAACTGTGACTGAACGGCACATAGGTTCTACGACGATGGCCCGTAATCCTAACCGGTATCATCAATGACATTCTCGTCAAACAAGACATCATACGCGCCGATGAGGGAAGAGAATCAAACGAAAAGGAGGTGGCATTGAGAGAAGGGAGTGATATCATTCGCGAGATTAGTCGGATCAAATACGAGATGTCTCGCGATTTCGCTATGCCGTGCGTCTAGTTTGGGAGAGCATAAAAATTGTGTGGTCTGATGCCTGGCGAATCTAGGAAGATCGAACAAGATGACGGCCCGAATGTAGACGAGTTTAATCGACAACTAGAAGGTCTTGGTGATAAGGCTTCATGGTTCAAGGCTCCATGGCTTTTTGCCGAGTGAGTGATCTGCCTTGCGTACCAAGGCCAGCTATTCACGCCGTCATCTAGGTGCTACTTGTGAGCCATACATGATCCACTTGAACAATGGAAGAGACATCTCACCTTTGGATAGGTATCGTCTCCTCCGGACGCTCTTCTCCAATACCAAGTATTGGCACCAACACGATCCGTTTCTGGAGCAGAAGAACAAGACGTTTCGCTCGAGTAGTGCTGCAGTACACAGTACGCCCTTTGAACTAGTGGTCCCTCATTACTCATCACACCTCCAGAGCTCGCCGCCTCCCTTCTCGACTTGGACGCCCAAAAGGAGAAACTACTCAGTGATGAAGCAACGCTCAAAGCCCTCTTTGGAGAGATGATACACATGTGTCTATGGGGCAATGCAACAGTGAGCATACAGTGTCTACGACCCGCCCCCCCCCCCCCCCGAGAGACGGCTGACGCCTCCAACAAGGATCTATCCCTTCTCACGAACATGACGCACGAAGATATCCAAAAGCTTCAAACCGTCACAAAAGACGAACAAGCCGAACGAGCGCAATACATTCTCTTGGACAACGGCGAGCAAGCATGGGACCAACTACGAAAGTCCCATGATCGCGTCGATATCGTACTCGATAACGGTATGCCCTTCAATATCCCCCGTACGATTTCCGGTCTGACGCAATCTGACTAGCCGGCTTCGAGGTATGATGGTTCCCTTGAAAACCCGGCAACTTCATCTCATTTCAAATTCTAGCTATACACAGACCTAATCCTCGCAGAATTCCTCGTATCATTCATGGGTGTCAGCAAAGTCGTATTCCAGTACGCGTCCACGCTCTTCTCTCCATTTCAAATCTCACTCTATTGGCCGCCCTGTCCAGTCCAAAAGCCATACCGTGGTTCGTATCAGACGTGACACCACCAGACTTTTCACAAGCCATCACCCTCCTCCAAAAAGCAGACGAATGGAGTTCAGAAGCGGACAAAGCCTCCTCCAACGCCCTCGCCACGATTGCTGCCCGGCTCCGAGACCGCGTTTCAAGCGGGACATTTGAACTCTCTGTACCCCTCGACACCAAACTCGGTGCGTTTGCGGGTCACGCCTGGGAATGCGCGGGTCTGGGTACTGATGATTGAGCGCAGGTCAGCCGGTGGATGGATCCGATTACGAATTCTGGACAAGTCCTTCTGCTTATTATTATATGAAGGATGAGGCCCCTAGATTGTTGGAACATTTGGCCGGGAGTTCCCTCGTCATCTTCAAAGGTGACCTAAAGTGAGCAACCTCGTTTCTCCCTGTCAAAAGACAAAAGCTAACCACTGGTCAGCTATCGAAAGTGAGCACGATGCATGCTAGCACTCGATGTTCGTTAATGGTTCCTGGCAGGTTAACAGGAGACGTCAAGTGGCCCGTCTCGACGTCATTTTCCGAAGCAATAGGTACGAAAATCTCTCTTCTCTTCAATACACCCCGTCCTAAACCCCTCCTCAGGGCCGCTCAGAGGAGCCTTCCCGATCCTCTCGCTCCGTACGAACAAGGCAGACGTGGCAGTTGGAGTGAAAGAAGAAGTGGCTGCTAAATTAGATGCCGAAGGGATCCCTTGGAGGACAAATGGAAAGTGAGTCGACGCGTGTTCACTGGCCAGCCGTCAGCGTCAGCAGGCGACTGGCTCACAGGGTTGCTGCGGCTGCGGAATATGATGCTAATGTGTACTTCTCAGATATGCGCTGATCTCGTTTGAACCAAAGGCGTGAAGCGCTGGCGGACAGACTGGGCGTTCTTGCCCCCCTGCGGAAGGGTGTGTTCTTGGCAGTGTCATTTCGGGTTTGGATGTTGTCAGTTTCTAGAAGTAATACATTGCCTTCAACCCGTCATCTTATTGCTTTGTCCGTTTATATCCCTAGTGAGGCTTCCATGTTCGTGGGCGCTTATTGTCAGCAGGGGCCAAATGCTTGGTACGACTGCGTAGTCCTCTTCTGGTAAAGGAGTCTCTGATCAATACATGGTAGTATGCAAAATATACATCTCGTTTCATTTCTATGCGACAAGAGCAAATCTAGGGGATCTGGTTAGATTTGATAGTAGTATAGACGACAAGTAACTCACATATTACATCTTCTCGGACGGTTTTTGAATGCCTCCTTTGCCGTCTCGCATCAGGCCAAGACCGCCTTCTCCTCCTTCAGCCATCTCTCCGGGTGCGCTCCGAAACCGGACAGCAGAGCTCGAACCTATGCCATCTTCGTCTTTCTTCAACTGACCAGCTCTTCCAAGTCCCTCGCGCGTGGTGGCTGGATGTGCTGGTGAAGTAGACGAACTGCTAGGCCGATTTGAAGCCTCCTCAATCCCGTCGACGACTTCTTGGTCGGCGGGAGGAAAGTGTTCGTACATTTTGGCAGAGGAAGACGAAGGGAATGGGCCTGGAGGTACACCATGGTCTGGTGGGCTGATTCGATCGTCTGGGATGGGTGTGTACGTGTCCTTTGGCACGCTCGCTTGTACGTGTGTCCGTGATTTTGCACTGTTAGAGGCAGCACGACGGGCTTGAGAGACGACGGAAGTGATGATTACGGCCCGACTCATTTTGTGGTTGTGGTTGAAGGTGATGTCACGTTTGTGGAGAGAGAGGGTGCAGGTGGTGATCCATCGAGATCGTCCGAAAACCGGTTGTGACCATACGACTTTTCCAGCCCGATTAGGTCCCAACTTATTACTTGAGTACTAAAACTAATTAGCCACGAATCGACCCATCTCATGCGCCAATGTTTAGGCTTTATGAAACCGCTAGGCTTACTCACCCGTAAGCATGGCAAGCATGGGCCGGTAACCAACTCGGGTTTAATGGGCTTCTAAGCGATGAACCCTTTCAAAAACCCGACCCGTGGTCGCGGTCGGGAAACTGCGGCGCGGCGGCGGGATTCTAGCGGCGTTCGAATCAATGCCCCCGAGCCAGCTCCCTGGCATCTGGGTGCTTAGTCTTTTCCGACGGTTGTGGTACGCGTGGATTATATAAGGGAGATCGTTAAGCAAACGAGGGCCGACAATCGCCCAGACAATTATCTGCCCCACACTTATATAAAGTCCTATCAAACTCATCCAAGCCCCCTCAACCAACCCAATCACATCCAACTCTTCTCCATACTCGAACATGATGCCTACTTCCCGACTCAACGAAGAGTACCCGTCTGCTCAGGTCACTGGCCTACGCCTCTCCTGCGTCGCTCGTCATAACCGCAGCGCGACTCCAGAGATCCTGGACGAGAAAGAATGCGTATGTCGTGCCACTTTCTCAGAAGAGATCACATCGCAATACTCCGAAGAGCGGACGGGGATCAAACTGCATTTGTGTGTCTGCCATATTCAAGGTAACGCGCCCCGTTATCATCTTGCCTGCCTCTTTTACTTATGCACTTTCTCATAGACACAGCCGAGGATCCATGGTTCTCTCTTGAAGAGCCGCACACGCCTCAACCGGAATATCTTTCCGTTCCCGCCTCTAGCTCGTAAAACCCACGTAGTGGGACATGTGCCTCATCTGGCATACGATACTGCTGCGCATCTTCACGTGGGCTTTTTTGATCATTTTGCATGCATTCCATTTTCTACTCGGTCCATTGTGTAACCCTAGTCACTGCATCCCTTCTTCGTACACTCTACGTATCATTTGTTTCGTCCTAGTATATCAAAGCTTTCACTTGTTTTGTTATCAGCGCCTAAGCGCATTTCAGCGAGTGAATCACCGAATGGTCCTGCCAGGCCTGCCTCTAAAGACAAGACGATCGATTTCTGTTCTATGTATTCTCTTATTTAATGACCTTAAGTTGTTGCACATAATTTAAACTATTATCTGGCTCACAGTATCTGGTGATCAGGCTCACGAGCGAACTCAGGCTCTACCTCATTTTGTCGAAATGCCATTGCCTAAGCTCACGTACGGGTTTTCACCGGTATCACCACACACCAAGCTAACATATAAACTACAATAGAGACTCTACAAAATGGAGCGCTGACTCCTTAAAACTGCCTCTGAAGCCTCGTCGAAAGCCATGCGTCATCAACCGCCTCCCAGACGAAATTTTGGGTATAATATTCACGTTTACGTTCAACCTTGCAAGTGTTCCGATCTCTTTGTTTCTTGTTAGCCGTCATTGGAACGAAGTCGCCTCTGGCGTGTCCCTCCTTCGCAGCGTCATTTCGTTTGGAGAACCAGAGACGCGCGCAGAAATAGAGATGGGTGAATACGAGAAACCCATATTCTGCACCACATTCGATCAAATTTCCCAAGCAATAAACCGTATAGGCAATGCCGAATTTGAACTCATTCTATACGATATACCAGACCTTGTCCAAGAAGCTTACTCTTTGAGCACCCGGTGTCGCTCTTTGGATATTTCCATCAATCCAGCAGCAGATATTGCTCCTTGTTCTCTCCCTCGTATGGACGCATTGCGGAAATTGAGCATTAGCCACTCGGCAGACCCTGTGGAACCACCATTGGACGAGCTTATCCCTTTGTTCGCGAAGATAGAGGCTGAGTCTCCACTCCTGGCAAGCTTGATCGTAGAAGGATGCTTTCCAAGCTCTGTTCTCAAACATCATACTCTCTTGGAAAGGTTGACGCAATTGAAGTTGTCTGTAATGGCAAACACTCTCACAAGCGAGGACTCTACGACACTATGTTCTAGACTTCCAAATGTAGAAACCTTTACCTGGGAACTTTTCTTTCCACCACCTGAAGGACTCACTGCCGTGCCAATTTCCACGAAAACACTCTCCTTTATCAATGTGTTTGCGATACCACTTCAAGATTACAAGAACGTAGTGAGCCTGGAGGTTAGCTATTATGGCATTGTTGAGCCGGATACACCGTCGAGCATCCTCCTACAATTTCCAGTCCTACAGAAACTGCGGATATCCGGAACTTGGTACCAGCTCCCCCTAATACGTGCACCAGTCCTTCAGCGACTTGTGCTGGGACCTACAAAGCAGGGCGCAACGGCAATTGAGAGGCTACTCGCGTCAATACAGCTCAAGCCGAAGGTTGTCTACCTCAGTACCGACGTCTTCGACGACAGTCTCCACCTACTACTCACAGGCATCTGGTCAGGGATTCAAGAGCTTCATATCCTGAGATGGAGCGTACCAGGCGTGGGTCTTGCGCACGATCTTTCAGGGACTACTCGCACACGCCCGGTGTGTCCAGATATGTGGTGCCTTACAATGCAACTGCGTTCATCAGAGGCCTCAGATTCTATTATCGTTCGAAATGCAGTTCAAAAGCTGCGACAGGCCGTGAAAAGTCGAATGAGCAATGGTTGTACCAGCTTGACACGCGTACGATTTGGATGGATTGACGAGAGCCGAGATGAGGGCAGTGACGAGGAAGAAGAGGAGAAGGAACGACGTGTGATTGAAAACCCTGAGGATCCTCCCAGTGGCTGGATTGATGTGCTTTGAAGACAAGACATCTTGTCATAAAGAAACCGAAGTGTGCTAGCATTGTATTCAGTCAATTATATTCATTTTCTTGAGTACTATTTCGAAATCGCTAAATATTATCGGATTACTCAGGTTGCTGGTCTCGAGAAGCCAACTTGATCGCTACTTCATTTGTCGCAATGCCCCCACCCAAGCTCAGGTACGTTTCACCGACGTCTTTTAATACTCTAGAATCTCAAATGCGATAGGAAATCCACGAAAAGCACGGCTTTTCCAGTGTCTCGGCCTCTACAACCTCGTCAAAAATCTTGCATCATCAACCGCCTTCCAGACGAGATTTTGCGTGAGATTTTCGCGTTTGCATTCGAAAACGCAGCCACTCCAATCTCTTTCTTTCTGGTTAACCGTCATTGGAATGAAGTCGCGTCTGGCTTGTCCCTCCTGCGCAGTTTCCTTTTTTTGGGAGAACCAGAGGACCGCGCAGACCTGCGGATATCTGAATATCAAAAACCGATATTTTGCACTACTTCCGATCAACTTTTTCAGGCACTAGACCGCATTGCCAATGCCGAATTTGAGCTCCATCTCCGGAAAATACCAGACAACCTCGACCTAGAAGCCCCCCCGTTCAGCACCCGATGTCGCACCCTGAGTATCAGACTCGGGCCAGAAGTAGGGGGAGACTCTTTTTGCCTTCCGAATATGGGAGCATTACGGGAGTTGAGCCTTGGCATATGGCCACCTCATTTTGACCTGTCGCTAGACGAAAATAGCCTTTTATTTGAAAGGCTAGAGGCTGGAGCCCCGTTTCTGACAACCCTTGTTATAGAAGGGTTCTTTCCAAGATCACTTCTCAAACGTGATGCTCTTTTGGGAAGACTGACGGAGGTAGAACTATCCATGTGCACAGAGTCTCTCACGTTCGAAGATTCTGCAACATTATGCTCGAAACTTTCAAACGTGGAAGCATTCACCTGGGACTTTTATCCGCCGCTACCTGAGACACCTTTTTACACGCCCGTCTCCACGAAGACGCTTAATCTTTTCGACATAGCGCAGATTCGGGCTCAAGATTATAAGAATGTCGTCACTTTGGTGGTGAGCTACACTGGCGTGCCATACACCTACCCAAACAACCCCCTACAGTTTCCAGTCCTACAAAAGCTCATGATGTACGGAAGCTGGTATCAGCTCCCACTGATTCATGCACCACTTCTCCAGCAGCTCGTATTGGGCAACTCAGATCAGAATGAAGAGGAAATCAATGCGCAGCTCGCACTCATACAACTGAAGCCTAAGGTTGTTTACCTCAGCAGCCGCATGTCCGACGCCAGCCTACTACTGCTTCTCAATGGCATCTGGTCGGAAATCGAAGAACTTCACCGGACATACGTCCTGAGCAATGACGTACCGGGCGTGACTCTCGCACAGGCCCTTGCGGGAAATGCCAATCTGCGCCCGCCGTGTCCACGTATGTGGTGTCTTACGATGCGAATTCGTTCATCGGAAGCTCCGGATCCCGTCCTTGTTCGAAGATCCGTCCAAACGTTGCGACAGATAGTAAAAAGTCGAAAGAGAAGGGGCTGTATTAGCTTGACACGCGTACGATGTGGATGGATTGAAGAGGGCCGGAATGATAATAGCGGTGAGGAGGAGGAACCGACGGAGGACCCTGAGGAGTCCCCTAGAGCTTGGATTGACGTGCTTTAAAGAAACCACGTAGCTTATTCTTGGGCCTTGGAGTAATTGTTATATTAATTTCCAATATCCTTTGTCAATTCACATCTGAATCTTAACCCGCAAAAGGTGTACTTTTGTGAAGCATGCCTCTTAAATAAGACGCGTTATCTCCAATCTCTCATATGCTAACTTCGGTTTTCTATTGTAATCTGCTACTCCGTACTCACAAAGGTTGTTGTTCGCTAAGAGCCATCTTAGTCTCCGCCTCATTTGTTGAATGCCACCACCAAGGCTCAGGTACGTTTTACCAACATCTCCATGTGCTATATCTGAATTTAATCCAAAATAGAAACTCTACAAACAAAGCAAATGTGCCAATCTATCAGCCTCCAAAGCCCCGTCAAAAGCCTTGCGTCATCAACCGCCTTCCGGATGAAGTTTTGCGCGAGATATTCACACTCGTTTTTGACTATCCAAACGTTCCAGTCTTCCTATTTCTCGTTAGCCGTCGCTGGAACGAAGTCGCTTCTGGCCTGTCCCTCCTTCGCAGTGTCCTTCATTTTGCAGGACAAAGGGACCGAGAAGACCTGTGGATAAATGAATACCAAAAGCCCGTATTCTGCACTACTCCCGATCAGTTTTCCCGGGCACTAGCTCGTATCGTCAATGCCGAGTACGAGCTCTTTCTTTGGAAAATGCCAGCTAATTTTGACCTGGAAACTCATTCGATGAGCACCCGATGTCGCATGCTGAGTATAGACTTTGGTCCGGATGCTGAGGTTACCCCTATTTCCCTTCCGAGCATGGGCGCGTTGCAGAAGTTCAGCATTAGCCTATGGCTACCCAATTTCGAAGGTTCATTGGACAAAGTTGGTCACTTATTCGAAAGAATAGAGAGTGGATCTCCACTTCTGACCAATTTGATCATAGAAGGCTTGTTTCCAAAGTCTCTTTTTCAGCGTCATGTTCTTTTGGAAAGGTTGACGGAGGTAGAGCTGGCTATGTTCTCAGACGCTCTTACACTCGCCGAAGTCACAATACTATGCTCTAGACTTCCAAACGTGGAACGATTCACCTGGGAGAACCTTTCGGCAGAAACGGATGCCTTTGTTATGGCGCCTGTCTCCACAAAATTCCTTTCTTTTCGCGATATACTGGAGGTTCCCAATCAAAATTACAAGAATGTCGTCACCCTGGTGGTAAATTATGTATGCAGTGGCTCGTTGTATGTCTCGTCGAGCAAGCTGCTACATTTTCCTGCCCTGCAGAAGTTGTGGATGTATGGAAGCTGGTACGGACTTCCACTGATTCGTGCACCAGTCCTCCAGCGACTCGTATTGGGCAATACAGACCAGAGTGAAGAAGAAATCAAGGAGTGGCTCTCACTAATCCAGCTCAAGCCAAAGGTTATTTACCTCAACAAACAGATGTCCGATGCCAATCTAATACAGCTGCTGATTGGCATCTGGTGGGAAGTCGAGGAGCTTCACAAGACATATTTCCTGAGCAGCGATGTACCAGGCGTACTTCTCGCGCAAGCTCTTACAGGCAGTGCTACCACACCCCCACTATGTCCAGATATGTGGTGCTTTACGATGCGAATTCGCTCATCAGAAGCTCCAGATCCTATTCTCGCTCGAAGATCAGTCCAAAGGCTGCGACAGACTGTAAAAGGTCGAAGGAGAAATGGCTGCACCAGCTTAACACGGGTACGATGCGGATGGATCGACGAGAGCCAGAATGGCAACAGTAATGATGACGATGCAGTGGAAAATCCTGAGGATCCCCCTAGTGATTGGGTTGATGTACTTTAAAGACATGACATCCGTATCTGCTTGCTACCAAAAAAAAAAAAAAAAAAAAGGGATTGTACATAGTCGTTCAGTTTTATTCATTTTCTTGGATGGAAATTGTAAATTTCAATGGAGTCTGACTACTCTCTACGTTCGCGAGGCTGCCGACCTCTAGGAGCCAACTTGGTCTCAACTTCATTCGCCGAAATGCCCTTGCCTACGCTCAGGTGCGTTTTCACCAATAGTATCATATGCTATGCTGATATCCAAATTACGATAGGAACTCTACGAAATGGAGCGACGAGTCTTTGTACCCACCTCTGAAGCCCCGTCGAAAGCCTTGTGTCATCAGCCGCCTTCCAGATGAAATTTTGCGCGAAATTTTTGCGTATACGTTTACGTTCGAACGGGCAAATGTTCCAGTCTTCCTTTTTCTTGTTTGCCGTCGGTGGAACGAAGTCGCCTCTGGTTTGTCCCTCCTTCGCAGTGTCATTTATCTTGGACGACCAGACGATCGCACAAAATTATATAATGATGAATACCGGAGGCCTGTATTTTGTATCACTTTCGACCAGCTTTCCAAAACACTAGCTCGCATTGGCAATGCCGAATTTGAGCTCTTTATTGTATCCCAAGCACCAGAAGACCTTGACACAGAACTCCACTCGCTGAGCACCCGATGTTGCTCCTTTGGCATGAAGCTTGGTCCAGATGCACCCATCTCCCCCTTTTCTTTCCCGAGTATGTGGGCACTCCGGGAGTTATTCGTCGGCTTGTGGCCACCTCATTTCGAGTTATCGTTGGACAAGGACGATCTTTTATTCGAAAAATTAGAGGCTGGATCTCCATTATTGACTAGGTTGAAGATAATGGGATGCTTTCCATGGTCACTTCTCAAATATCGTACTCTTTTGGACAGATTGACAGAGCTAGAGCTTAGTGTATTCTCACAGACTTTCACACTTGAAGATTCTACAGCACTCTGCTCCAGACTTTCAAGCGTGGAATCATTTACCTGGGACCTGTATCCACCACCAGCTGAAGCACTTATTTGCACGCCTGTCTCTACGAAGACGCTTTTCCTTATCAATATACAGGAGATCCCTGCACAAGACTATAGAAATCTCGTCGATTTGGCGGTTAGGTATGGCTCCACTGGCGAGCCGTATGCCCGGTCAAACAACCTCCTGCATTTTTCAGCTTTACAAATGCTGCGGGTGTACGAAAACTGGTCTGAGCTCCCATTTATTCGTGCTCCACTCCTCCAACGGCTCGTACTGGGCAATACAGACCAGGAAGAAGCAGTGATCAAGGAACTGCTACCACATATGCAACTCAGATCTAGAGTTATTTACCTCGGTAGATACATGTCCGATGACAACTTAGTATTTCTACTCGCTGGCATCTGGTCAGAAGTTCAAGAGCTTCACAAGACATATGTCCTGGAGAGTAATGTACCAGGTATGACTCTCGCACAGGCTCTTTCAGGAAGTGTCAATACACGTCCACTGTGTCCATATATGTGGTGCCTTACAGTGCGGCTCCGCTCATGGGAAACCCCAGATCCTGTTCTCATTCGAAGATCAGCCCAAAGACTGCGACAGATCGTGAAAGATCGAAAGAGAAATGGCTGCACTAGCTTGACACGCGTACGCTGTGGATGGATTGACATGAGTCCAGGTGATGAGAATGAGGAGGATAATGAGGGAGGTGATGATGAGGAGAAGGTGAACGATGATAATGAGGAGGAGGGAGATGATGAGGAAGAGGAAGAGGTGGCGGTGGACGAAGAGCCGGATCGCGGGGTGGAAAAACCTGAAGAGTCCCCCAGTGGTTGGGTCGATGTGCTTTGAAGACGTGGTATATCGTATTTTCTTGCTGAAAATGAACTGTGTTGGCACTGTATTGGCACTGTATTGGCACTGTATTGGCACTGTATTGGCCTACCTCGTCGACTCTTGAATTATCCTTATTGGGCCTGATTCGATGATTATGGCAGTCAACTTGTGGGTCTGTTACCCATGTCTATGATGTGGTCTTGTGAGATGATGCGGTGACGGTGATGGGATTGTGATATAGGGCCTCATGGGCTCGTCAACCAGTATCTGATTCACGGTTGCAACGAGCAGAACAAGAAGAACACGCACAAACAACATAGTGAAGGATACTATATGAAATACAAGGACTAAAATGCCTTTAGAGATATCTGTGGCTTGGCAGACGACTGCGAGGAGGTTTGCTGTCTACTCGCAAGGGCATTGCGCACAGCGGTCTCTAATGTCTCACGGACGGCTGGCTCCAGCTTCTCTGTCACTTCCTTAAAAGGTACTGGAGCCGAAGTTGCCAGATTTAGAACGATGGGAACTGTTTGTGTATGGAGAGATGAGGGCGGAGAGCGAGATGTATCCAACAGGAGCGCCAGCGTTGGCAAGATAACTCCCAAAGCGGCAGCACCTAGTAAAAAGGCATCAAATTCAGGCACAAAATAATCCGCCTTTCGTTGGCTGTAAAACGTACGCGAGTCTTCTGGGACGCCGGTAAATAAAGCCGCAAGTGCCTTCAGTGCCTCGTCCAAGGCTGGTGTTAGGGCTGTCAATGGGGACGGGTCATCAACATGCGCAGCAACTGTGGAGACAAGAGTAATCATGGAAGGAACCAATAATCCCGCGCAATGGCGTAATGCCGGATTAGCGTTTGGAGCCAACGATGCTGTGATCAACGTTCGGGCGCAGTGCGCAGCAATGACGGTGACCTGATAGAATACTTTAGCAAGCTACTTAATCATACTATTGTACCGACCTCTGACTGCTCCATAATCCTCTGTGATATTAGATAGCAACACTGTTCTACTAGCGCCCTACTTAGTTTAGTAGTAGGCGGTATAATCGTGAGGATCAAAACCGCGGCCAAGAGGTTGTTCTTTGTTTTTATCGTCACAGTAGGCCCTGACCGTCCACTACATAAAGTGAGCGCGAGTTTACCAGGAGTCGGATCACTTACACTGTTTCTTCAATATTTTGAAGACAGCATGAAATAAGGCCATGGATAAGCTTTGCATATGAATCAGCACCGTTGGATGAAGGTTTGATATCAAGCATGGACTTTAGGGCCGGAAGTGTTGGTCCAACCAGGTCGTACTCGGATATCTCGTCTTTCAGCAGTTCTACAGATGCCGAAGTCAGGGTCAACTACCTGGCGTATCTTATTACTTGCCTGAGTAGAGAGCTATCGATATTCCCCGAATATCTTCACGATTAGCTGCACCAAATGCTCCTCCAATCTGAGCCAGCGCACCGAACGACGTCTTCAGAAGCAGGACTCGACTGTCGGAGCCTACAACTATCGCCATTTTGATCAGAGATAGTCCGCACAGGGGGATAAAGGGATACCTTTTACGCCGCCACCTACAGATGGCAACGCTCTACGAAGTATATATGCGCAAATGCGGAGGCAGTGTGTTAGCTGGCCATTGAAGGAAGTATCACCATTTCTGCCATTCCAAAATGTATAAGAGGGCGGGAAAACGTAAGGTATACACTCACGATTTCCCTGAACGGCTGCATTGCGTACTTGCGAGACTCGCAATAGCGCGTACCAACGGTACATGCACGTCATCTGTTTCCATCATGGCCATTCTATAGCACAAACTCGTAAACTCGTCGAAAATAGTCGAATCCATTATGGCATCCCCAGCATACTCGGGCTTGACTAGACTCTCCAACGCCTCCAGGGCAGCTGTAGTAACCATTTCGTTGGAAGGTCGTGATGCTGCGTTGGTAGAAGATTGGGCAAGGGCTTCATACACCAGTCCAAAAATGACGAAAAAGAATGCGGAAGGACCATCGCGTGACGCTGGGATATCAGTGGCCCCTTCTTTTCCATCCATTGCAGAGAGAATGTATTTATCGCCAGACTTCATCATTATGGCAACGGCTTTGAGAATCTTGAACCACGATTCGTCATAATACTTGCGAGAATATCAATCATGAGGAGCTAGTGGTGATGACAAGTAGCTTACCGGTAGTAAAACCTCCTTCCCGAGGTTAAGATATAGAGTATCAACGGCATTCGAAGATGACTCTTGCATGACCTCAGAGTCACCACGAATGCTAGCATAATCTCTGAGAGCGCCGATCCAGAGTGTCGCAAGGGTTGCTCGATAGGGCTCTATAACCGCAGTTAGATACTCCTGAGACAGACTTGAAATGAGGAGCTCTGCCCAGGCTGTGAGCGTAGATATTTTGAGCATCACAGCGGCGTTTGGTGATATTTGCTGGACATCACCAATGGAGAAGGATCCGGAAGCTAAAATTAACAGATGGAAAATGTAAGTTTTTGAATCGTATATTGTGATATACAAACGAACATTTGCATTGATCCAAAGCACCGGTGAGTAACTTGAGAATCCTTCCCATTTTACTGACATCTTTGATAACCCCACAGCCTACGAATATAGCGCAAACTTGGACCGCAGAAGAAAGGATCTCCGGTGTAGAGTCGGACGAAAAGGCGGGTGTGAGCGCAGCGGTTATCGGGGCTTGATATTGCTCCAGCAAAAGTGCTTCGTCATAATCGGGGTCAGGTGAGGATGCGAAGATCTATTGGTAACGCAATTAGCGTTGTAGTAAGGTGTATGGGTTTGTCAAACGAACCCGTATGATATCTTTGAGAACCAAGAGCCCTCCAAGCCGAATTTCCGTAACGTATGCCGCACTGGCAGTGAATGCCATCTTTACGATATCTGGAATACGGCTCACAAGAAGCCCTTTTACCGGGATTCCATGCTGCTTTGCGACCCTTAAGTCGAGCTGTTCAATCTTCCCGGATTTTGCAACTACAGTGCATATGGTGTGCAAGCACTCCATAGCGAAGAGTTGTGTTCTCCATCTAGCCGTCGAATGGGCTTTATTGGCGTCACCAGACTGACCACCAGGTAACGCTGCCCCAAGCGATTCGGCTTCGTCGTCTTGGAACCCGGTTGCTTTCGTTTCTGTCGATGGCATGTTTGCTTGTTGCGAAGAAGCTGTCGTTCTGGCCATTATTCTTTGGCATAGATCAATCCAAGCCGAGGGTGCCGCAGTCACGGTTTGGCTTAGCCAGCTTGTGATAATGTTTTTGACGCCTTCCATACTGGAAGAGTCGTCCTGGTCCAGCATACCGAATAGAACTTCCACAAGCTTATCTCCTCCGATTTTGGACATGAGAAAGGCGTCGCGTTGTACTAGCTGGTAGATGGCATTGATGGACGCGACCTTCATTGGTCTGCGCGGGGATGATAGATAGTCCCTGAATCGCATTACAAGGTCGGGAATGTCAACCAGGCTAGGCGCGAACATGAGCACCTGGCGGAGGCATTGAATAGCCTCTACGCCTACCCCTTCTTCCTCATTGCTCAGAAGCTGGTAAACCATATCCATGATCTTTGTACTAGATCGAACCGAATCGCTCAACTCAGGGCCAATTGCCGATATTAGCCCATCGATTGTGCGACAGAGGGCCTGGTAGGATGGTAGGTCACCACTAGAGTTGGCCTGGGACAAAGAACCACCCTCGGGCTCGTGTGTTTCCATCATGTATATCTTTAATGTCATGGTTATCGTGCTAGAGATGTATGGGCCATAAGAGAGGCTAGAAGCTGCGACGACGTCTCCGAGAGCATCGAGTGCCCAATAATGTACAACAGGATGAGGGTCGTTGCTGAGGGACATTAAAACATTGAGGACGGTCTTCAAGTACGGCTGCGCTGCGAGACCACCGGCATAGAGGAAGATGGCACCGAAAGCAGAAGCGCAACCAGCACGGGAGTTTGGGTCTCGATTATTGATGACCTCTTTGACGAGATTATTGATTTGGGTACCCAGAAATGTTGTGCTACTGATGCTGGCGAGGCGTCCAAGCGCTTCACTACCCGCTTTGCGGACTTCTTCATCGGGGTCGAGGACCGCTTCCTTGGGTACTCGTTAGATTACAATAGATGACGAGATGGCCTAATGCTCATGACTTCCACACATACCTTCAGATAATCTCCCAGGATACTTCCCACTTGTGCTCCCCCAAATACCTCTTTGGCCATTCGGGTTGTTCCTCCTCGAATCATAACATGTCGTAATGCGATCAATATAGACCAGACACTATTGATAGTTACGGCCATTTTCCGCCCTATACTTCCACCTCCTGTCGTTCGAGAACCCAATAACGGCTTATCACCTAACATATGATGAGGATGTACCCAAGTACTGGTCTCAAGGAAATACTTACCATTCATTCTTGCTGCATCTAAAAGACCCGAAATCGCTTTCAATGCCCCATTTGAGTCTTGGGAGCAAAGGAGGAGTGCGAAAAGATCAATGGCGGTATTGACAACAGCGGTACTGGGAGGCGCGGCTTCTGTGGTAGACACTTGCGTTGATGATATATATGCAGAGGATAATGCAAGGGAGTCGTTTTCGGCAGAGTTGATGATAGGTCGGACCAGCTATCATTCCAGATAGTTAGGAGAATGACGCGCACTCAAAAGCCGAGAGACTTACCATATAATCGATGGCTACATCAGCTGGATCCCTGGACTGCTTTTTTCCTTCGGTGGGTAAACCGCCGCCTAAAGATGCCATTCCGAGACCCCCACCACCGGCATTGCCATCTCCTTCATTGACATCATCGAGGTCAACACTATTGACCCCATATGCGTAGCCATCTTCACATTTCCAGACACCCTTGAATGTTCCCTCCCTCGCCGCGATTGCGGCTTGTAGGCCACTACCCCCATAGGAATCTGCTCCCGCGAATAGACCGATTGTGGACGTGATGAGCTCTCTCTGTACCGACTCGGTGACTGTGCCAAATCCGAGCAAAGAAAAGGCAACGTGGACGTGAGAGCGTAAAAGAGACTCGTATGCTTGCAAGTCGAATCCATCCTCGTCGACTTGGCTCAGCATCATAGTGGAGGAGGCGGAAGGGGACGTTGGATCTGGAACGTCCTCCTTTTGAGCGGTGATGAAAAGATTGGCAAATCCAAGCGCATTGGAGAGCAATGTGCCCAGCCTTCTGGAAATATCCAAGGTGACCAGCATCGGGCCGGTTGACCTATCCGTTCCAGTACCACCATCTCCACCGGGTACCCCGTTATTCCAGCGGAGGAATGCGCACATGGCGCCTACTGCCCATCCTCTTACACCCAACAGAAATCCCCATTCTTCCTTTCCAACGGAGCCCGCACTGTCACGCACAGTGGGCTTGGGAAGTGCATTACGCCAAAGCACCATCAAGGCACTAAGGTTAGGTTTGACAAACTGGGGACCAAGGGCCATAAGACCGCTGAGGAGCGTCCAACCAATTTCCGAGTTGATGCGTGCAATTGGAAGGGGTTGGTCGAGCGTTGATTTTAGAAGACTAGTGGCGGTGTGCAAGAGAGTGGGTGAAATGGGTGGGAGATGGAGATGAAGGGAAATTCCTAGAAGTCTCGCTTGCGAGGGCGGACCCGAGCTTGGTGCAACCGAACCACCAACGACGGTAGAATTCTCGGATGTAGCTAACAGTACATAGATGCCATACATGGAGTACGCATGGCCAAGCGCTCGCGCCTTGACTTCTTGAAGGGACGGCATGCTGCTGGAGCTGTTGGATGCGGTCCCCATTTGAGTGGCAAGAGTGCCAAGGGTGGTGACATCCCGCTTAAGACCTTCGTGAAGAGTTTCCATGATCACTGCCATACGTCCAGGGCAAGCGCGAACAAAAGCGCACAAAGCGCTTACCTAAGGAGCGGTTTAGTGAGCCGTACACAGTGTAAGAGCTTATGATCACTACTTACAGCTGATCCCCTAACGCCGGCTCCAAAATTGGAGCAAGCGACGGTAATAAGGACTTCACCTCCGCCGAGTAACTCTTGGACAACTGGTGGGGCATTTCCGAGCTGCCTCAGTAATCCGGCCAGCTCTTTGAGTGCTATCATCATAGTGTCGGCACTAGGGGATTTATCCGACGATTGGCTTCGAATAAAGGCGGCCGTATTCGATTGTCCTCCACCAGTCGGGGACATTGGTCGTGAATTCGACTTGGCGAAAAGAATGGCTGAAAGGAAAGGGCGTATGATCCCGTTCACCACGTCCATGACAGAACTGATGATCCCTTGTTCGCTCAACATTCTCTCGCCGATGACATCCCGCAAAAGAATCCCAACGGCCTTGCGGATCCACGCCTTGTCTACTCGGGTTCCCATGCTGACTTTGGGGGCATTGATGAGGTCCTTGGCCAGATGGGTCAAGATCAGGGCATAGTTGGACTCTACCCATGACGGTCCCAACAAGTTGAAAAGAGCGGAATACACGTGTAAAAGGCCAACACGTTGCTTGCGGGTCGTAGATTGCTTGCTCATAAGGGTCCCAATGATGGTCATCATTTCGATTGGTTGGAGGAGTGGTCGGGATACAACCTCCGCTTGGGGCTTTGCAGCGCCAGCTGTCGAGGCTTCGTCTGCAGCAGGGCCGTTGGATTGCTGAGGTCCTTTAGCGGTAGCAGATGTTGCACGAGGGACCTGCGTCAGGCCTAGTAGGTGTCCCACTAGCTTTGCGAGGACCAACCGAGTTGCCGTGTCCACTTCTGCTGCATCAAGCGCTTTCATAGCCTGGGCTATGATTGCTTCTATCTCTGCTAGCGAAAGAATGGCGACGGACGGAGACAAACTGGGGGGTGGAGGCATCGTCGTATTGGGGAATAGGTTGGTGAGAACTTCACATGCAGCCCTTTGCACTGGTAGTGCTTTATCGACCAGAGCGGCACGCATATTCTTGTGGATATCTTTCGCTGCTTGATCGGTCAATGCTTTCCCGGCAGCTAGCATTGCTTGCGATAGACCATGAAGGGCATGGTATCGAAGTAACGGCGACTTTCATACACAAATTAGTTTTGTTCTCTTCCACAAAGAAAATGAAACGAACAGCAGATGATGTCTTGTAGACTTTGATCGACGAGGTAGCGAACTCCATCATGAACGACATTGCCTGCAAGATGTTAGTGTTGGTATCACCAAGTCGTACCCTGATCACATACCTGTGACCCATAGTGTCCCATGAGTTGCCCAGCACAATAAAACGCTGATCTAATATGATGCATGAGTAACAAGTCGTTTCACCGATGCCCGATAACTCACACTCTAACCCCATCTTTCTCTTTCAGGTCACCAGCAGCGCCTAAAAGCTTGTTAACCGCATCGAATAGGCCTCTACTTTCGCCTCTTCCATAAAGCAATATTAGGCATTTCGCCACGAGGGACCGGATCGGACGGCCAGGAGGTGATGGGAAAGGCGATGAAGATAGCGCGATCGAAATAAGGGTTGGCTCCAATGTGGAAATGTGTGGCTTTATTTCGTCCTGCATGACGGGGTGAAATGGCGCCACCTCAGTATCCTGGTAAGACGAAGAGATAATAGAAACTTACAACAGGCAAGGACTTTAGTGCCCTCTGCACCCCGGAAAGATACTGAAAGAGGTATGTTTCGCTTCCATCGACTCCGATTTTGGACTGGTTGTGAAGGCGGCCATGCCGAAGTTTAGAACAGAAAAACCCCAACGTGTATTATCAGGATCGCATTTTTGTAATGAATATTGATTATTAAACGCGTTAAATAGCGCAGATATAGCGTGTATCGTCGTAAATTTGGAGGATTGTCAGGGCAAACTGGTCAGAACGAGCCCAGGCACGGTAGAACTGAGGCAATCACCTGATCAAGAATGAGCTGGCTATCAGAAGGTTTATTTTCCGCCATTTGTTGCGCGATAATCGCTAAAGTACCACAAGTGGTAACGGCGTCGTCGGGGTTCAAACTTGCCACCCAACTCGCATCTACTTCCGCGTGCACACGGTCCTGAGATATGGTCGTAGCACAGGATCAAACTGCGAATTTTATAGTGCATTCGACAACACTATATCTGCATTTCG
This sequence comes from Serendipita vermifera MAFF 305830, assembly GCA_000827415.1. Lineage (NCBI taxonomy): Eukaryota > Fungi > Basidiomycota > Agaricomycetes > Sebacinales > Serendipitaceae > Serendipita > Serendipita vermifera. The sequence goes on along the minus strand of KN824301.1, from coordinate 258,283 downwards.
AACACAGTTCGACTCGCTTTATCTGCCTTTAGCAATTGAAATGTCACGGAATAATGATGGAATCAAGGTCTAATCTATCAAGTAAGGCCCCATCTATTACAACCGCCGTGTAAATACCAAAGGAGACTCCGCAATCCCTAAAGTCATCTTCATCTCTGTTCTTTGCAGCACTCTCTCCTTCCAGGATTCGGTTGTTTCTCCATTCCTTAATAACGGCTTGACCTCGTAATGGCGCAAAACGTTTGCAAGGAAGCAGACCCCTTCAACAAGAGCAAACCGCCTTCCAACACAAGCCCGAGGACCACCTGAGAAGGCAGTGTAGGCCTCATCGGTAGCTGCATTATACCACCTGGATGGTCGGAAGCATTCAGGTTGAGGGAAAGAGCGAGGGTTGTACTCTACAGCGGTCATCAAGTCAACAGTGATCGTTAAAGATTCGTTCGAAGAATAGACTCACGCATTCCAATCATATCTCCCATGATCAACGTTCCCTTCGGAATCGGCACCGTCTCTTCGACCGCCTTGCCTTCGTCATTGGTTCCGCATGGGACTTGAAGCGTCGTGTCTTCATTTGTTTCTCGAAGCAGGATGTTCCCAGCCGGATACATTCTAAGGGCTTCGACAAACACGCTCCTCGTCTTTATGAGCAATCCGTATTGCTCAAACCCAAGACTCTCCTCGGCCGTCCCTCTGAGCACATTGCGTATTTCCTCTACTACAACCGCTTGTTCCGCCTTGTGAGCTGCCAAAAGGCAGAAAGCCGCCGCCAGCACCTTTGCCGTGGTATCGTGTCCGGCAAAGAAAAGAACCCACGTGTTTCCAGTCTACATAGAAAGTGAGTGGCTCGTCTAATAGCTTTACCCGCAAGTTCTATGCTTACAATTTCGCTGTCGTTCAAATGAAGGGCACTGTCCGTCTGACTCGCAAGAACTATGCGAGAAAACACATCTCTTTTGAGTAAAGCATCATCTTGATCACCATCCGTTTCGGCCAGAACATTCGCTATCTCGGCCTTTTTGTTAGCGATGGAGGTCCTGAACCACGATCGCATCGCCTCTATCCCGCGCCGAATGTATTGGAACTTGTCAATAAGGTATGGGCATCTTCAACTAAAATAAATAAACAACTCACTTCTTGAATGGAAGACGAAACAGCCACGATGGGGCGTGTCCCATCAAAGTGGCGTTTTCTCCTTGAAACTTGATGCCTTCATCCAGACCAAACCCGTCGTCTCCCGCATTCGTTTTATCACTCCAAGATAACGGAATACCGAACCCACACGAAAGAATGACGCATAGCGCAACCCTTTGTGTAAACGTTTGAGCGCGCTCAAACTGCTTGGATTCTTCAGGTATCGGAGGCCAATTATCCATCACAATCATCTCATTGAAGAACCTGGTCGTTTCCTTCCATACCATCTCGTACCTGAGCCGTATCGCCGGTCAGTCGAGGTCTATCAAGTCCAAGGACAAAAAGCCTCACGTTTGGTTATTAAAAGCCGGTTGAACAATCTTTCGATGTTTCTTCCATTCGGCACCATTCGAAGTGAGCAAGTTTTTCCCCCAGTAACCGCCAGGGCATGACACGAGTCTGTCCGTGTACAACTCGTACTCGCGAAAACGAGTATGTCTCCTTTTTGGAGGCTGCCTCGGACTTGTGCAAGTATTTTATTTAATTACTCGCATATACTCATGAGTATTTGTGAGTACCCGCAAGTCTTTGCGATACTCATGTGACTTGTCTGGATGGTTGCTCGCCACGCTCGTCGCACTCGTGTTTGTGAGTACTTGCGTGAATATCACAACCGTTTTCTCATTGATAAACACATTGGTGAACCTAAGAATTGCTATATCTAGCTACTAATAATCACTAAACACGATAACCTCTACCTCAGCTGGCTCTGGCATATCGGCACTGGGATCGACGTCCTCATCATGGATGGGTGTCTTCTTTCAAAAGTGCAAAGGTCTCCGCATCAAGGGGAAACCAGGTATATTGGCCCAGGATCCAAGTACAGTTGATGCATGTGTCGTGTTTTACGCGTAATTCCATATTGGGAAGCTTGGACTTCGCAAAAATGACATCATTTATCTATTGAGTAAACTAGCTCCTCTGACTCACAGACGACTCGTGTATCCTCTTTTAAATTTAATCCCTGACTTGTACTCGCGCATTACTCACGATGACAAGTACTCGTATCCACGAGTACGAGTACTTGCACAGCAATTAGCGAGTCCAAACATGAGTACTCACGAGTTGACTTGTACTCGTGTCATGCCCTGGTAACCGCTGGCGCTCTGAGACCTTTCAGGGACCGCTCAGCTTTATACGCGCGCTTGTGTGTGGAGAACGCTCACCATTGCGGTTTACCCCATGGTGCCGTAGCAGCTATTTGGCGCATCACTTCACTCGAGTTGGTATACAGCATGGGCTTTCCCCAGAACCTTGGCTCCAACGAAATGAGCTCCCTAGATATCTTCCGATACACTTGTTTGGCGATATTAGAAATGTAAATAACTATACTGTAACTACTTACGGGTGAACCTCTGGTCCCAGGTAAACTCGAGTCCGCGTCCAAAAACGACGCCAAGAGCCGTGAGAGGGGCGAAAGCAGGTCGATAAGTAGCCTCTCCATAATTACGTTCAAACTAGATTGGTACCTTGAATAATGATAACCTTGAACAATAACGCTTTCGCTACCTTTCGATGTTGATGTCCCCACCAAAGTTGAACAGCAACCAATATGGCGGTGCCAAAAGCGCCAGCTGAAATGGCTGTTGGCTCTAGTGTAACTATTTGCTGCACGTGGTTTAGAATGTCATCCATGGCCAAATGACGACGCCGTCGTGGTCACCCCTAAGCTGATAATCGCCGCGAATACCACAACTTGGTTGACTCTGAAGAGCTTGGTATTTGAAACCTATATGACATAAATGTATTATTTTTCAGCATAATTTTGGTTTTTCAAGCAAATTCTACAATTGGCAGCGTGACGAAAAGGGGCATCGAAACTCCGCTTTGGCTCCGATCAGCACACACAAGCGGAGCCTGGCATGACAGGCACCTTGCCCCCTGACCACAACATCGTCTCCCTATAATGACGCGAATCCATCTCTTGGACTCTCCTTCTTCCGATTCTCTCGACTATAATACTGACAACGAAATCTCGGATGCCTTCACCAAGCTCTGGACAAGCGCCGACGAGGATCCCCATCTCTATACGCACCTCGAAGAGCTGCTCGTGCAGCGGGAAGCAATGGCAAAGGCCGATGTCCAAAGAGCACAAAAGCACCTCAAGTTTATTGACGAGGAGACCGCACAAATGCGACGCCTTTTGAGAGAAAAGATCGCAGCTACGTATACGGTATATCAATCGTGCCATTCCTCTCCTGATGCTGATACTTAACGTCTCATGATAGGAATCAGCAATTGGTCACGAGATGCCACTCAGCGATCCCTCAGCCGACGATTGTATCCTCATTCTTAGAACAAACCTCTCCGCTTCAATCACTAGTGATGTATCAGAATCGGGCCATACATCCGAAACTTTGCGGCCAAGTAGCGTCAAACGGGCTGACCAACAGATTCAGTCTGCCAGCGACGACGCTCATGAATCTTTTCCTCGGGAAGATGGAATGAACGAAACGGAACATCTTCTACGGGAGAGATATGAGGATGAGATCGAGCGCATGTGGGAGAATGCTGTACAAGAGAGATCCTACTTGGACGCTCAAAGGCGAAGTCTGATCTCGGACTGGAGAGCCCATGTATTCGACACAAGAGACTTCACTAAACAGTCAAATGTACATTTGGGCAACAAACACGCTTTGCCTCTCAACGAAGATGACCTCTGGGAGGCCGCTCTCAGTATGGCGATCGAACAAAGTCGAGCAGAAGCCGAAGAGCGTGCCATCATAGAACAATGGGAGCGAGAAAAACAAGAGGAGGTTCGCATTCAGGAGGAAACTGCCTTTACAGAGAACATGGAACTAGCGGCAGAGCTGGCAGCTCCCGAAGATTTAGGCGTCGAACATCGCTTGCGGACATACGAGTCGAACAAGAGAAGGAAATCCAAAGAACACATAAAGGAAATGCTAAAGCAAAGTGGAACAGGAAGTGTACGACGACAAGGGAACCCCACAGTAGTGACTGGATCGTCCAGGATAGGAGTATTTACCTGCACAAAGTGGTATGTATAGTGGTACAGGCTTGTAAACTCGGTGATAACCATCGATCCTACAGCCCAAGTATTTTTTCTAGAGGCTCCGACTTGTCGACGCATATGAAGATGCACACCCATCATTCCTCTTGCTATTCTTGGTAAATAGACACACGGATTGATTTCTCTGAAATGCTCACTCTCGCATAGCTCCGGCGGCTCCACTACGGCAGCCAACCAGCGCCCTCGTGAGCGTAACGCACACCCCGCCAGAGAGCAGCTTCTGTAGTGATATGTTGGAGAGTTGCTGAAATTTCGAGAATCACGGTGTTATAAATTGAGCAGCAACCAATATGGCAGTACCAATAGCGGCAGCAGAAATGACTGTCAGCTCAAGTGTAATTATTTCCTGCAATTAGTTTAGGATACTATCTATGTCAAATGACAAGATCGTTGTGGTCGGCTCTAAGCTGCTGATTGCGCGAGTTAACTTCTAGCATAACCAGGTTACCGGGAAATCCTGAAGAGCCTGGTACATAAAGCCTATATGATGCAAATGCATTATTTTTTAAAATAAATTTACTTGACTCAACGAACTCTACAGCTGAGCAAAGTTTCGAAAAGGGGCATCTAAACTCCGCTTAAGTTTGGCTCCGATTATTACGCACAAGCGGAGCCTGGCATGACAAGCACCTTGGCCCTGATCAAGACATCGCATATCCGACAATGACGCGAATAAATCTCTCTGACTCCCCTTCCTCCGAAACTCTCGACCACAGCACCGATCATGAAATTTCAGATGTCTTCGCCAACCTCTGGACATGCGCCGACGAGGATCCACATCTGCACATGCTTCTCGAAGAACTGCTCGTACAGCGGGAAGCAACGGCGAAAGCAGTTGTCCAAAGTGCACAAAGGCACCTCAAGTTTATCGACGAGGAGACTGCACAAATGCGACGGCTTTTGAGAGAAAAGGCCATAAATGCACATAACGTACGTTATTGGTACTATTCTGCTCCTGATACTAATATTCAATGACTCGTGGAAGGGACCAGCACTTGGCCTCGAGATCCCAGCCGGAGATCCGTCAGCCAGTGATTGCTTCTTCACTCCTAGAACGAGTTTCTCCATACCAGTAGCCAGCATAGCTTCTGAATCAAGCCATACATCCGAAACCTTGCGGCCAGGTAGCATCAAACCCGCTGGCCAACAGGTTCGGTCTGCCACAAATTACGTCCATGAATACTTTCATCGTGAAAACGAAATAAATGAATCAAAGCGTCTTCTGAGAGAAAGATATAAAGATGAGATCGAACGCATGTGGGAGGATGCTGCACAGGAGAGGTCCCACTTGGACGCCGAAAGACAAACTCAGATCCCGTACTGGAGGCGTAATGTATCTAGCGCAATGGACTTAGATAGACAGCCAGATACACATACGGGCTACGAGTACGCTCTACCTCTCAACGAGGATGACCTGTGGGAGGCCGCTGTCTGTGTGGCGATAGAACAGAGGCGAGAAGAAGCCGAAGAACAGGCTATAATAGAACAATGGGAACAAGAAAGGCGAGAAGAGATTCGCATTCAAGAGGAAACCTCTTTCACAGAAAATATGAAACTGGCGGCGGAACTAGCAGCCGCCGAACGAGGTTTTTATTTCGACGACGAAGAAGATTACTATTCAGATTACCGCTTGCGGGTATATGAATCGAGCAGAGAAAGGAAAGCCAAAGCCCGTAGAAAAGAAATGCTAAAGCAAAGCGGAAACGAAAATGTACAACAGCAAGGAAAGTTGGATTGTCCAGACAAGAGTTTTTGCTTGCCCAGAATGGTACGTCAAATGGTACAGACTTTGAAACTCGCCAGCACTCACCGAATCTACAGCCTTATGGTCTTATATAGACGCAACGACTGGTCAACCCATTTAAAATATACATCTACCATTGCTCATGTTGATCTTGATAAGTCGGAACATGAGTGGGTCTCTCTCAGATGCACATTCCTTCACATTTTCGCCATCTTTACGATACCAGCCAACAGACACCGTCATGAGTGTAGAGTATAGCCATCCATTGGGTATCTTCTACGATGATATGATTGGTAGTTGCCGAATTTTCGACAATTGTGCTATCCAAATGGCAAAGTATTGAATAGGAGTCACAATGACATCTGTATTGGTTTAAATTCATTGATTTATTGCTGTCAAAGTGCCTGGACCCAGCTCCGATGACGGCTCAGCTTACCTGTGCCGGCGTGGAGCCTGACGGGGGCTCAAGGGCAAAGTTGTCGCCAACCACCACACCATTAGCAGCCACATGACTAGTATGAAGAACCCTGCTATCTCAGATTGCTCCTATTCTGAATACGACGTCGTCGACGATATCACTACGACCTTTGCGAAGCTGAGGACTATCCTTACTGAAGAGGCCATTACGCGAAAGAAGCTCAATGAACTATTCATCAATCAAAAAGAAGAAGCAGAAGCTGCGGTGCGCAAAGCACAAGAACATCTCGCATTTGTGAATGATGAGCGGGCAAATATAAGGGATATCATCAAGCAGGAGTCAGAAGCAGCTAAAGAGATATATAATATTCATCCGAGGAGTAATTTGACTTCTGACTGTATATTCGAAGGAATTTAACCATACCACTCCAGTTCAACCTGATGCCAGCGCCGAAGGCGAGGAGAGCGAGCTTATGGAAAAGAAAATGAAAAAGGTGGAGCTCGAGGAGGAGAACAAACAAACGGAAGCCAAATCAAAGGAAGAAGCCGAGCAGTTGGAGCGCGAGCATGCTCGACAAGCAGCTGAGGAGGCTGAACGCCAGCGCCTTGAGGATGAGAGATGCCAAGAGGATGATTGGGACACGTTCCGGGCCCCTTCTACCTCGGATAATGGATGCTACAAGCAAAGTGCACCCTCGATCCACGCCAGTTTAAAGCTTGGAGAGTCCCAATACCAGGAAACAAGAAGCTACGCAGGAAGAGGCACGTTCAGAGAGGGTATATGATCCTTATCAATACCCGCGACCCGATTCACGGAGGGATACACTGATGTCTTCTCGCTTCAGCATGTCGACGACCGCTGCTTCGATGCATCCAACATCAAAGATGCTGCGAAGACAGTCGCCTGTGGAGCCAGCGCCTGAACCCAAGGAACCTGCTAGGCAGCTGACGGATGCTGAGATGTACAAGATGGAAAGGCTCTTCCCTGAGCTTTTACTCATGGTAAGCCATACGAGAAAACAGCAACAGCTGCCGGTTATCCGTACATCGCCAGCCCGTAACCCTTTCCGTTTCTGAGGCACCAAGCCATCGTTAAACTATGTTGTCGTATCAGAATCCGATCCCGGGTATGAAATGACACCTGTATTTATTATGAATTCATTGAGTTGTTGCTATTGAGCCCGGTTCCGGTCTCGGCTCAGGTCACCTGTGCGGAGCCTGACGAGTGGGCTCAAGAGCAAAGTTGTTGCCGACCACCACATAATTGGCAAGCATATGACTACCATGAGAAGGCTTACTATCTCAGATTGCTCCTATTCCCAATACGACGTCGTAGAGGACATCACTGCGACTTTCGAGAAGCTAAGGAACATCCTTAGTGAAGAGGCCACCACTAGAAGGAAACTTGATGAATTGTGTATGAAGCAGAAGGAGGGCGCAGAAGTTGCAGTACGTAAAGCACAAGAACATCTCGCGTTTGTGAATGACGAGCAAGCAAGCATGAGGGATACCATCAGGCAGGAGTCGGATATGGCCAGAGGGGTCCGTAATGATTCGTCCGAAGAAAAGTCCTGATTGCTGATTAATTGTTCAAGGCCTTCAATCATACCTCTACTGACGACTCCTATCACCGAGAAGACTCGAAGGTGGCCGACGAGCCAAGCAGGATGCCCCTGGCATCAGAGCCAAGGCCCGTGGAAACATGTCAGCGGGATAAAATAGAGGAACTTGATGAGAGGACAAGGCGCATAGAGGCTAAAGCCAATGAGCTAGCTGAACGGTTGGCACGTGAAGCAGCTCGGCAAGTAGCGAAAAGGGCCTCTATTGAGCGAATCGAGGAAGCACTGTGTCAGCAGGAGTTGCAGTTGGAACACGAGGAACAGCGTATTCAAGACGAACTATACGCTGAGCCGACATCTCCACAGATCCCTATCCGAGCACCAGAGCCCATGTCTACATCTCCCAAACACGCACCCGCAGTCACGGAGCCTCCAATTTCTCCAGCATGCTCTACTCGTGGGCTCGATCCACCAATGTCGCCCGCTCGCTCTGCGTTGGAGCTGGAAGACCACCCACCAAGATCTCCTGCGCATTCTGCGCGTGGAATTGACGATGATGCGCCACTTCAATCACCGGCTTGCTCTAACCGAGGCCTCGACGAACCCTTTTTGTCAGCAGGGGGTACGAACCATGCTCTCAAATCGCCCTCAAAAGGATTTTTGTCGTTTGGCGATAACTATGGAACGGGAATCATGCCCAAGCAATCACCGTCACGTTTAAGCGCCGCTCTTCCTTCAGTCAACTTTACCTTTGCTGGTAGCGGCGGTGGACCTGGTGGATTTGGTGGCTTTGGACAAAGTCCCACTGTGAGAACGAACTTTAGATTCGGTACTAGTCCTACCGCTGGTGGTTTTGGCTTTGGTGCTGGTCCTCCGCCCTCAGCCACCGCTGGAGATACCATTGGATTCGGTGCCGCGTCAATGGCGGATACCGGATTTGGATATGGCGCTACATCACCACCATTTGGCTCAGTGATGAACACCGGTTACTTAACTACTGGTGGTCCTAGTGGACGTCTCGAGATGGCCGACACACAGCCGCCCACACAGCGGGTCCATACCCCAGCTCCAGAACCAGAATCAGTGCCGATTCCAGTTCATCCTGAAGAGTCCCCCATGGTCACGGTCGCGCCAAGAAGGAAGAAGAAAAAGGGAGCCAAACATGTCAAGGATACGCCTACCCCAGCACCAGAACCCACGCCTACGTCTCCACCTCCTGAAGAGCGATGGGCCAGTACCCCAGGCCCAGGACCAGAACAAGAACAAGAGCCGACACCAACACCTCCAGTGCCAGAGCCGGAGACATGGCCGGAACCTGATCCAGAGCTGGATTTGCTATTGGCACCGCCCGTGGCCCCGATGGATGTGCCGCCTGAAGAGCTCCCCACCGTCACTGTATCCGCCAAGAAGAAGCAGAAGCCGGTTAATTGTGTTGGATATGCGTGAATCTGGGCACCAGCCTAACCTGCTTTCAACGCCGAGCAAATGTAAGCCAATATTTTTCAAAGAAGTGAAGGAAATGGAGCTCACCGGTGGCAAGTCCAGCAGTTAGGAAGCGACCCGCCGTAATCCGCGACGAAGAGATAGAAATATTTAAAAAGAAGGGGAAAGGAATGAAGACGATCCGTAACAAGCTTCAGATTGCGTAAAGAGGTGGGAAGGCATGCGAGAAGGGACAAAGGATTCGTTTCTATGGATCGTCAATATTTAGACTGGCGTTCAATAAAAGTGTCTGTTACAATAACTGTTTCCCTTAAATCATTCAGCAACGAACTGAGGAAGATGTCGGTTTGGAACCATCGGTTCGCGAGACGGGTGATGGGAGGAAACAACTCGTTGACTTTTGAACACCAGCTTGGTCGCGACCATCATCCACTATCACACAATAACCTACCAGAACTAATACCAAGTCGTATATTCAACGCTAGTTCACATCACGAGGAAGCCAACCACAAACCCATCCGCTGATTATTTCTGCGTCACACCTCCCCCCGTCCAGAATATCTCTCGAGCCGAAGCCACTAAGCGTAAATGTACTCCGTGCAAATAATAGACCTCCTTTGTCCATCCCAGATACGTCAGTGGGCCGACACCTTCAACCTTCACACTCTCAAACACCGAGGTACAAAGGGTTCTAAAATAACTTTCGTCTAATCCCTGTAGTTAAATTCTCCCTTATCCCGTCTACAGGCTCCCTTTATGACGGAGCCTGACAAAGCCTAAACTTGGACACCGCCCACCACCAAACGGCTAGAGTACATGGATACCATGAGGAACTCAAGTTTTTCCGACTGCTCGTACCCGGAACATGACGCTGTCGACGACATTTCCACAACATTTGCCAAGCTCAAGTCCATCCTCAGCGAAGAGGCCACACTTCGGAAGCAGCTTGACACGTTATTCACTAAGCAAGAAGAAGAAGCGAGAGAGGCGGTGCGCAAAGCGCAATCACA
>KN824301.1:219264-230806 GCA_000827415.1 Serendipita vermifera MAFF 305830 | reverse complement strand
CGCGAAGAACAGCGAATTCAAGACGAGCTACGTGCCGAACGGGAAAAACTCGCCGCTGAAGAGGAGGAAAGAAGGGAACGCGAGTTCGCCGAAGAGCAGGCGTATTTGGCTGCTGTAGAAAGGGAGGAAGAGGCTCGACGGGTTCGCGAAGAAGACATCGCGGAAAGGGAACGCCAACAGGAGGCGGCTATGATCGCAGCTATCGAAGAACGACGCGCTGCCGAGGCTGAAAAAGCTCGCCAGGTACAAGAGGAGGCAGATATGCTTGCCAGACTTGAAGAAGAGCGCATAGAAGCTGAAAATCTTGCCGCTCAGGAGGCTGCTATGGTCGCTGCTATAATAGAGGAACGTCGCAAAGCAGAAGCTGAGAAAGCACGCCTCCACGAAAAGGCTCGAGTTGCCAGAGAAAGATTGATAGCAATGCTCGCCAAGAGGTCAATGGGTAAATAAAACTAGAGCAAAAGGAGAGTGAATTAAGCATGGGAGAGATGGTTACAAAGGAAAAAACGATCAGCTTCCATCTAGTGTTTAGGTTAGAGTTGAATAAAAGTGCTCGTTACAGTGATCATTTCTCTTGGGTCATTCGTGATCATCGTAAAGGATGTGTCGATTTTGGAACTACCGGTTCATGATACTGACGGTTGGAGGAGGAACCATTCTTTGACTTTTGACCACCAACGACAGCAACCCTCGCGCGTAATAATATGCGAACCGACCGGATCCAATATCAGAACATTTTTAGAGAATATTATATACAGTGAGAGATTGCATTCCGCGAAATAAAATGACAAATTCATCTGCTGACTATCACTTCCCGTCGAGCAGGTTAAGGTTCAAGAGGCCGACGCGCTCCTGGCTATTGGGGAACCAAGCATAGTGGAGCCTGAGCCTTCATGTTGTGTGGAAGATGTGCAAGGTTCCGTAGAGGATGAAGAAGCGCACGACGAAGATAGAGAGCGGGTTGTAAGAAAGGAGCAAACGATGCAAGAAAGATTAGCTAGACGTACAAGGGCACGACTGGAACGAGAGGAGGTAAACAGGCTGGTAATGGTGTAGGAGCTGAAGGCAGCAATCCTCCAATCTCAGGAGCATGAAAGACAGCAGGAGATGATGGTTTATACGGGGGCCCTACCAAGTGAATTATAGACGGCTGAGGAAAGCGTGTCATATGGCGGTTTCACTGGTGATTTTGCTCTGATTTGCATCTTATTTTCTACTGCGGATCTTCTTGATCACATTTTTCGGTAGCTCTCTGAAGTTCCGGTTGACTCCATGTCTAACTAATAGTCTCTGGTATTCGCTGAGGCAGGACGGGTGAATCATGTACAAATGAAATGGGCAATCCTGAATTTAATTTACTGTGTTCTAGCATCGCTCGAACTCCCAGAGTGCGGACGAGGGCGGTACATTGTTGGTCAAGAGTCTAAGTCCGCAGCCTTTATGTTCACGTCCAATAAGACGCTTGGTGTCGAAGACTGTCTCTCGGTTCGTGGTTAATTGGTTCTTTGCGGCATCTCCGATGCTATTTAAATGTGCCATTTAGCATTAAAAGATCTCGAGCGGGCGGCAGATACTCACAGTCTCTCTTCATTGCTAGAGAAGCTGACCTAGGAAGGTGTGATTCGGTTACCTCGGTCGTTGGCGATGATTTCGACGCGACCATTTTTGTAAACACTGAAAATAGATTAGTCTAGATGTCCTCAGAAAAGTATTTGGAGCGGCGCAGGGGCTTTTGAGAGACCCTTTGCGTGATGAGGCGGCAAGGTCACGACAACTCACCCAACAGGGGAATAAGTGGTACCCAAGTCTGTAATCACACAAGTAGTTGAAAAAGAGCTATTGGAGTGCTTTTGAGGTACTTACCTATTCCAATAACGACACCTATATCCTTCTTTGTTTCCTTTGCACGCGAGCTGCCGACTTGATTACCACGAGAAGCAGCAGCACCGTGCTTCATTGCGCCATTCTGGCTTTGTGGACGAACACCCACCTGCTTCCTTGCGGCTGGTGCAGATGCTGCAGCTTTCACGGCGCGCGCTTGGATTTGGTGATAGGGATGAAAGAATGAGCCTTCGGGGGCCACCTGGATGGGCCTACTATCAGCCGCGTGCTTTTAATTCACGGAGGGTCCTCTGGGAGGTGGGAAAAAGGGAGCGGATAGATTACTGGATTACGTACGTCGTTTGGTTCTTCTTTGTGAGATGTCAGGTCAAGGGTGGCGTGATGATCGGGAACGGTATGGCCGTGCTCCTTGGGTAGTGAGATAGCCTTCTAAGTGGTCAGACCAGATGCAGGGGAGTAGATAAGTGACGTACGGGTCCATTAAATGGATGATGGATTACTGGTACCGCGAGGGTAGACGTCGCCGCGACGAGCGTGATGAGATAGGAGGCTAAATGCATCCGTTTGCAAGTGGTTGTATGTTTGAAAGTTAAAAAGAAAAAAGAAAAAAACTTGAACATGAACGGTAAGAAACATTTCGATTAGAATCGGATGTTACTCACAAAAGCACCAGGCTAGAAAGAAAGAAAAAACAGATGGGGGATCCGAAAGAAAGAAAAGGATGGATGAAGACCCGTCCACGGACTATTTCGAGCTTTTATCTGACATGGGGGTCTCGATGCCCGCACCGGGCCTCACAGGGATTCACAGGTATTCACAGGTATTCACAGGTATTCACAGGTATTCACAGGTATTCATGTTGTTTGTTTGGCCCTCACCCGTCATGTATATAGGGAGGCCGATGAGTGGCTGTACGAACCCTCACTGGTTCGTCCTCCCACTCATCGTCCTCAGGTCAGTTTATACACTCACTGGTTCGTCCTCCCACTCATCGTCCTCAGGTCAGTTTATACACTCACTGGTTCGTCCTCCCACTTATCGTCCTCAGCGCTCGTACCTCCGAGAATTCACAGGGATTCACAGGGATTCACAGGGATTCACAGGCATAGCATCCGTCCATAGTGTTGGCAAAGGCGGTGTATGAAGGTCCGCTGTGGACAAAATTCAAGACAAAGTGGAGTCTATGACATTTGAATTCTTTTCATGAACAAATCAATACACTTTTGTTCATGAACACCCACGAACACTATGAACACCGCGAACACCCATGAACAATAACTCGCGGAATGGTGTTCATGGATTGTTCAGCGCTTATATCCGTTCATAGATTTTGTAGATATTGACGCAGTCATGAACAACCATGAACATCTGCGAACAACTATGAACGACTATGAACAACTATGAACGCTCATGAACAACCGGGAGCATCGACCACACTTCCATGAATATTCATGAACAAGTATAAGCAAAGAACTACGAGCTAGGAACACCATGAACAGGCTAAGCACAAATGGCCATAGCCAGGCACGAACACCGCGAGCATCTGATCATGAACAACACGAACACCATGAACAACACCAATTTCCTGTATTTTAGTCCAGGATTAGCCGTCATACTTCCCCATAGTTCGAATTATTCAGGTACATACGTATATGTTCCGAGAACCAATAAAGCAAAATGGGTCGTCTATGCAAAGATTCAGTACATGGCATAGCATATACAAATAACATATCCAAAAGGCTCAATTCTAGGCTGCAAATACTACGGACGCCACGGCCGTCACACCACGAACACCACGAACGCATGAACAGGCACGATCAGCCACGGCCAGGCACGAACACTGTGAACACCCATGAACGCCACGAACATCTGTGAACAATCATTAGCACTCGTTAGTACATGCGAACATCCATGAACATCCATGAACATCAATGAACATCCACGAACATCCGCGAACATCTAGGAACTCCATGAACAACTATTATGGAATCCGATGAAAATTCGTGAACTTTCATGAACAAATGCGGACAGTGCCATGCAGTGCTGAGCCAAGTTGCCTGAATTTTGTCCACGGCGGACCATCATAGCGGTGCATTGCCACACGTCCCGCGCGCGGTCCGATTGGACGGAGCTTCGAAGTAGCCTAGTGTCGCATATTTCTTGTGTCGAATATGCTGATAGCGAAAGGCAAAATGAAGCCGACAAACTCTCCTGCTTCCTTCTGCCGCATTTTTGCGCTCGGCGAGAATGACTGGGCAATATCGTTGTATTCAGTAACGCCTAGAAGTAGGATGAGACGGAAGCAAACGTGGTTGGCTAGCGCTTCACAGGTTCCTGCATGTTGAAATCACAGCCGCTCGGGAAGAGTGATCGCTGTCTGACTAGTGACGGTTGAATTGAGTACAAAAAGACGGTTGCTACCGATTTTACATCCCTCCGGGCAAGGGCGCCCAGGCGAGGCCGGCCCCAGCGTAAGATGATGCGAAAAAACCCCAATATATTTGACAGCCGGCTCCATGAACCAAGCGGGACGTGAGAAAACTCGAAACAATGGTGAACAAAAGCAAATATGAGGGACATGATTTAGCAGGAGCCGCACGTCGGAGGTGGCTGGAGGGGTTCGTAGCGATTCGATCAACGAGTAATTATGATGACTGGCCGCTGGTTTGAAGACATCTAATCAAACCAGCCCAGTCCAGTCTGTTCCCAACGCCGATGATGAGGGGCGCGGGCTTTTAGAAAAGAAAAGAAGGAAGAGGATGAGTATAAGCTTGAAGAAGAGATCGGGCAAATGGAGGCCGAGGCCATAGAAGACGCCGAACAATTGGCCACACGAGCTAGCCCAAGACGTCACCGAGCGGTCTCAAGAGAAGCTACATCATTTAATGGGAGAGATTCATCTTCAAGAGCAGTTACGTGCACAGCAGGAAAGGCGCGTGGTCGAATGAAGGGATAGAAGAGAACGCGAGGTTATCGAGGGGCGAGATCATCTCGCCTTTGAAGAAATGAATGACCAATTACACAAATCATGGAGGGAGAGGAAGAAGCTTGACGGATTCGCGAAGAGGAAACGGCCGGACGAGTGCGTCGACAGGAGGCGGCCTTGATTGCAGTTATTGAAGAACTTCAGGCCTCTGAAGCTCAGATGGGCTACTATGCCACGGAGCCTGACAACTGGGCGTAGCTAACTAAACTTGAACACCAACCGCCACACGACCAGCAGAGTACATGGAAACTATGAAAGATTCAAGTGTATCCGACTGCTCGTACCCAGAATACGACATCGTTGACGACATTGCCACAACTTTTGCCAGGCTCAGGTATATTCTCAGCGAAGAGGCTATGCTTCGGAAGCAGCTTGACGCACTGTTCATTAAGCAAGAAGAGGGGGCAGAGAGGTCTGTGCGGAAAGCGCAATCGCATCTCGCATTTGTAAAGAACGAACAGGCAAACAAGAAGGAGGTCATCCGTCAAGAGTCGATCAATGCCTACGAGGTATGCATATGCTTTTGACTCTGCAAGAAAACAAGAAATGACTCAGTCTTTCTTCGATAGATATATATGGCTCTTCCTATTGGTGATTCTGGTAGAGTAGACGTCAGACCCGTGTCAAGGGTCCCTACCCCGGCCATGAATACACCAATTGCGACTCTAATGGATTCAAATCTAAGGTGAGCATCTAATTGAGCATCTCGATCGTGGATTCAATACGTGGACTGCTCCATAATCCACCTGAGGATACATAAATTCCTCCAAAGAGTCCCACGCCTTCTATTCGTGGATTCTCTCAACTAGATCTGAACAAATTGACCCACACGTTTTCTAGCGACATCGCATCACCGAAGTGTCCTGCTCGCTCAATCGCTGAAATAGCAGGCGGTGGCCAGCAAAACAGTCCCGCGCGTTCGATTCACTCGTTATACAATGATGCAGCACCACAGATTGCTAGCAAATCTATATGTGATATTTTAGACGAGCTACCTCGGCACCGTTTACAGTCTAACCCCGCAGTCCCTACCAGCCTGAATTTGCCCCTTGCCGCAGTTCGGTCTCTGCGTGGATTACCCCTGACTCATCAAATCCTCCAACTCTCTTCACTCATGCATCTAGAACACCAAAATCACCCATTCGTTCCATAATGAAACTCGGTGACCCAACACAGAGACCTCCAGTGGGTTCTGCGTATACGCTCGACGCCGGTGCAGTAGACCGTTCACCCACTCTCTTGAACCGAGATTTTGGGGGCCCTGTTCCATCGGCGGCAGATAATAGCTTTCCCAAAAGGTCATCGGGATGCGACTCTATCGCCACTAGGGATAGAGATCAGAGGAAGCATGGGCTACGAAGTGCCTTTGGTGTTCACCTTTCATCTATGTGGCGATACCAAGCGCTACTCGATGAAGAAAGGCGTAAGGAGCAAGATCACCTTGAAGCCGAGAATCAACTCTTGCTAGCCAATATGGAGCGTGACAAGGAGGCAGAGCTCAAGGCCCGGCGCAAAGCAACAGATACAGAGAAGCAGCGTCAAAAAGATGAACAGTCGAAAACCGAAGTCAAGAAAGGGGGCAAGAAGAAGAAGGGACCAAAAGTGGAGGACTGACTGAAGGGACGATGAACTTGAACTATGGAGCGAGATATTTTCTGGTGGTTTGTAGCCACTATCATCACATCACCTACTTGACTCCTATGCTTGGCATTCTTGTATTTACACTGTAAATGAACTCGACGCGGTTACGCACTGATATATTCGGTTTGTTACTGGATCATCTTCTACAGCCATCGTGAAACTATGGGGTCTCAGTGGAGCTCAAAGGATATTTCTCTTTGCTATCGGGAATATTCTCCAAGAGTCCAGTCCTTCCTAGAATTCAGAGTTACTCGTGTAAACCAAAAACGGAGAAAACAAAGAGCAAACCTGAAGTAAAACGCTCCGATCCTTCACGAGTAATAATTGATGGGCCTGATTGGTACGGAATAGAAGGCCACGGGTCGATCCTATTATTAAATTTGAAGTCACGCCCTCGGAGCCTCTCCGTAGCTTCCCTGTGTAATTGTCCTGGACGGTGAAGTGCCCATATGTTGAAGAGACGGCCTATTGATGCAACTCCGGTTTTTCTCACGAATCGAAGCGAGCTGGAGTAGCTGACCGACACAATGACCAAGGAGCAAATAGTAATCATCGAGTATGGAATGACGGGGATGGTCGTCACCTTTAGCGATTCCATGATGACTTTATTGCATAGGGAGTTCGGATCGGCCTCAGTTGTGATGTTCGGTGCCCAAAGAGTGCTGTACCAATATCCGGTGGCGGATAGTTGCACGTATGAGGCCCACATAACCATCCCCGTCTTTGTGAGACGGCTCAGCTCTCCAAAAGCTGTAGCATTTTGGCGCGCGAGGGTGCCATTAGTCGTTACTTGGCCTGCAGCAACCGCCTCGCGGCTCCTAATGGCAACATAAATAAGCGGAGAGACAATCACGGCTTCCAAAAGCCTTTCAATGTCATTGAGGATAGCCTCTTGTCTGCTTTTCAGCCATTCTTTAAGGGCGTTGATTCCTCCCGGGGCAGAGCAATCCTCGCCAGGTTTACCTGCGCAGAACACATACTTGGTGTCGCAAATAATGGGTACCTCACTTTCTTCATATACATAATAAGAATCAGAACTTTTCGTAGAGAATATGGGGTCTGAACTCGACTCTTCCAGCGTTGGTGATTTTGGAAGGTAATACAATAAAAAGGTCGTATCGCCACCTTGAACAAGAGCTGAACTGGGCGACCAACCGCCTGGTATAGGCGAATCTTGTACGCTTTCGGCGTTTATGAAATAGGGAGGAGCATCATTTGGTCGTTCCGCCATGATCGCTTGCGTGTAATTTTGAAGAATGGTACCATTCCGGGTTACTATGGGGCCATAGTAGAAGCCGTATGTGGTGATATCTTCATTTCCAGCTTCCGTGGAATTGATACGTGAAGTTTCACGGTCCCAAGAAGGCCGATAGCATGACTCTGAGACACGAAGCGAGAATGAGCTTTCGACATTTAATCCAAAATGGTGGGCAGATAGACTGTAATTGCTTGAGAATGTGAAAGGATGCTTTGTCGAGCAACCGGACACACTTCCAGGGCAGTCAAAGACAATTGATTGTTGGGGATCTGGCAGCTTATTTTGGTCTGTTTCTGGCTCGCTATCGGGGTATCTATCAAGGATTGCAAAAACTGCCGTAATCCAGTTCTTCGATTTCTCAACCGAAGTTGCGGTTTGCTCAATCCATATGCCATCATGACCACCGCAATTTTTAGCCGCTAAGGGCCCTGTTTTGGTGAGAGGGACCAATGATATCAAAAGAGGCACAGCCAACTTGAGAATGACTGTGATGAATCCGATTCCCATTACTGATATTATGATATACTTTGCTCGGCGGTATCGTGGGGATGTGTTCCCGTGTAATAAAGTAAATCGGCCACTCCTATGCGGACGATAAACTTTCGCACGACTTCTTAAAATACCGTAGGACTCGGTCAACCCTTCGAGTGGGCTGGTACTGTTCACAATGAAGACATTGTTTTGACTCTCTTCCCAAGATGGGTTAGCAGTGTAGCTGAAATAAAAGAGAATCGCGCAGCTGATACGCCAGAGTCTGGAAATCGCCCATCCAACAAGGAGACCCAAAGCAATGGAAAGATAAGATGCGTAGAAATTGCTCAAAGTGAGCATGAGTCCAGGCTGATGAGTAGAGTTTTGAGCAAACCAGAATCCATAGTGTATCCTCACGGGTCCAACGAGGGAGGTAGATACTGAGAATATGGACATCTCGATTTCGTATCAGCCCATATTCCTTGAAGGTGTGTCTATATAGCGGCGCCAAACTGATATGGAGGTGGGGCCTCGCCTGGGCGCCCTTACCCGGAGGAATAGCAACCGCCTTCTGTATTCACTTCAATCTTCTCTCCTTCGTTCTCTCTTCATTAGTCAAACAGAGATCATTCTTCCCGAGCGGCCGATTGTGATTTCAACATGCAGGAGCTGGTAAAGCGCTACCCAACTGGCCACGTCTACTTCCCACTGACGTTGAGGTCTGCCTCGCTGCTAAAAGCAATTCACCGTTCTCCAGGATATCTCGGTGATGGGAATAATTTTGTGAATTTACGACTGCGGGTCCCGAAGGCGGAACGGTGTTAGTCGCGAGTCTTGCTGAACTATAGGGTCCGTATGTTCATGTCCAATAAGACGCTTGGTGTCGAAGATAGTGTTCTCTGGGTTCGTGGTTAATTGATTCTTTGCGGCATCTCCGATACTATTTAAATGTTTCAGTCAGCATTAAAGGGTCTCAAGTGGGTTACAGATACTCACAGTCGCTCTCCATTGCTAGTGAAGCTGACGTATGAGGGAGTGATTCGATTACCTTGGTCAGCTTGAATAGCAGATGCTTTGGCTGCGGGTGCTGGGTTCGACTCAGCAGGGGTTTTGGTGCGCGCACCCTTGGGAACCTTCATGAGTGCGTATTTGACACCCTTCTCGAGCGCGGATTTGGTACCCTTCGTAAGAACACCTTTGGAACCCCCCTTGAGTGCAGACTTGTCGAGCGACTTTCCGCGTGCAGAAGCCGTCTTGCTAGCCTTGGAATTTGTCAGAGTGCGCTGGCGAGAAGCTTTCGATTTGCCAGCAGCAGAGCTCTTGGCCTTCTGTTGAGCCCCAACTTGCTTCGAGCGCGAGACAGCCTGTTTCTTGGTGCCAGAGATGGACTTTCGGCCGGAGGTGGTGATCTTCCTGTTAGACTTGGTCCGAGCGGCGGCCTGCTTAGAGCGAGAGCCAGCCTGTTTCCTGGTAGTGCCAGAGGCAGTAGACTTCCTGTTAGACTGAATACGAGCGCGAGTGCCAGATTGCTTAGAGCGAGAAGCGGCCTGTTGCTTCCTTCGGGTAGCAACTCGCTTGCCGCGAGAGCTAGTTCTGGTTTTCCTGCCACCACTTTGGTTAGCACGAGAAGCAGCAGCAACATGCTTCTTTGCGCCATTCTGGCGTTGTGGGCGAACACCCTGCTGCTTCCTCGCTGCAGCTGGCACACCACCACGATTAGCCTGCTTTAAATCTTGACGCTTGGTGCTACCACCTTGTTTACGAGCGGTAGCAGAGCCGCCTTGCTTCCTCTGTCGGGTAGCTTGTGCCTTTAGGCCAGCAGGTGCCGCCTTCCTTGCGGCTGGTGCGGATGTTGTAGCCTTTTTCACGGCGCGCGTTTGAAGTCGGTGATGGGGGCGGGAGACTGAGTGTTCGGTGGCTACCTGGATGAGCGCGTACTGTCAGCCGTGTGCTTTTAATTCGCGAAGGTGCCTATGGGGGAGGTGGAAAAGAAACGAACGGATTACTGAATTACGTACGTCGTAGTTTGAGTCTTCATTGTGAGATGTCAGGTCAAGGGTAGCGTGATGACCGGGAACGGTATGGCCGTGCTCCTTGGAGAGCGAGATAGCCTGATAGGTGGTTAGACCAGACGTCGAGAAGTGGTCAAGCGACATACGGTCCCATTGACTGGATGGTGGAGTGTTGGTACGGCGAGTGTAGGCGTCGCCGCAACGAGCGTGATGAGATAAAAAGCCAAATGCATCCGTTTGCGAGTGGTTGTATGGTTGAAAGGTAAAAAGAAAAGAAAAGAAACTAGAACATGGTAAGAGAGACTTCGATTAGTTGTCGGACGTTACTCACAAAAGCACCAGGCTAGAAAGAAGAAAGAAAAAGAGGCGGGGATCCGAAAGAAAGCAAAGGATGGATGAAGATCCGTCCCATGGAAATTTGCGAGCTTATATCTGACATCGGGGTCTCGATGCCCGTCCCGATTGAGCTCGCAGGGATTGAAAGGGAAGAAGGCATAGCATCTGTTATTGGTTTTAGCGTCGCAAGGCGGTGCATTGCCACACATCCTACACACAATCCGGATTGGACGGAGCTTTGAAGTAGCCTTGTGCCGTACAAATTTTGTGTCGAATATGCTTGGCAGCGAAAGGCAAAACCACACTCGATCTCCTGCTATTTTCTGTCACATGTTTGCAGCCAACGAGGACGGCCGGAAGACATTATCGTATTCAGTGAGACCTAGAGGTGGGATGAGACGTAGTTGGGTAGCGCTTCACCAGTTCTTATTATGGACAATAATCACGGCGGGAAGAGTGATCGCTGTTTGACCAGTGAAGTGAAAACAAAGCAAAGACGACTGGGTAGAATACAAAAAGCTATTGATCTTTGCATCCCTCTGGGCAAGGGCGTCCTAGCGTAAGGCGGTGTGAAAAAAGCCAATATATTTGACAGCCTGCCCCATAGGGTGGCGTGCGAAAACTCGAAGTAATGACGAAAAATCCAATAATGAGGGACAAATTCAGCAGGAGCCACGCGTCGAAGGTGGCTAGAGAGGTTCGCAATGATTCGTTGGCTGACTGCTGACTTGAAGATACCGACCCAGTCGAACCCGTTCCCAACGCCGAAGATGAGGGGTGCGAGCGGTTAGAACAGAAAAGGAAGAAAGGGAAGGGGATAAGCTCGCTGCTAAAGGAGCAGACCAGAACTCACGAGCATCGCTAGTAGAGCGAGTATAGTATCCCTTATGTAGACGCCTGAATATGCTCGAAATATAAGAAAATTCAATGTGACATGAACAAGGCATGTTGCCAGTGTAAAGATACACGAATGTACATTGGAAAACGCTACCGACT
>KN824301.1:195015-217350 GCA_000827415.1 Serendipita vermifera MAFF 305830 | reverse complement strand
CCAGCAACTTGCTTGCCGCGGGTATTGGTTTGCTTGGCTCCACCTTGCTTGGCACGAGCAGCCTGGTTCTTTGCGCCACCCTGGCGTTGTGTGCGAGCACTTTGTTGTTTCCTCGCAGCAGCTGGTGCACTACCACGACTGGCCTGCTTGGGCCTGGCAGCTGGGCGTTTGGTGCTACCACCCTGTTTACGAGCGGCGGGAGCGCCACCTTGCTTTCTCTGTGGAGTAGCTTGTGCCTTTCGGGCAGCAGGAGCCGCTGCCTTCCTTGCTGCAGGAGCCTTCCTTGCCGCTGGTGCCTTCCTCGCTGCAGGTGCCTTCCTTGCCGCTGGTGCGGGAGATGCTTTTCGGGCAGCAGGAGCCGCCGCCTTCCTTGCCGGTGCGGGTGCGGCTTTCCTTGCAGCAGGGGCTGGCGACGCCTTTCTGGCAGGTGCTGGTGCTGGTGCGGCCTTTCTAGCAGGCGCAGGCGCAGCTGCTTTCTTGGCTGAAGCAGGAGCGGGAGCTTTCTTCACGGCACGTGCTTGAAGCCGGTAATGGGGATGGGAAGCCGAATCCTCAGCTGCCACCTGAATGGGCGCGTACTGTCAGCCGGGTGCTTTTTTTCCTTCGCAAAAGGAGGCTATGTGGGAGAGACGGATTAATGGATTACATACGTCGTCTGATTCTTCATTGTGAGATGTCAGGTCGAGGGTGGCGTGATTATGGGGGACGGCGTGCCCGTGCTCCTTGGGGAGCGAGATAGCCTGCTAGGAGGTCAGACTAGACATAGAAGAGTAGGAAAGTGACGCACGGGTCCATTGACTGGGTGATGGATTGCTGGTACGGCGAGGGTCGACGTCGCCGCAACGAGCGTGATAAGATACGAAGCTAAATGCATCCGTTTGCGAGTGGTTGTATGATTGAAAGTAAAAGAAAAGAAAAGAAACTAGAACATGGTAAGAGATGTTTCGATTAGGAGTCGGATGTTACTCACAAAAGCACCAGGCTAGAAGAAGAAAGAAAAAGAGGTGGGGGATCCGAAAGAAAGAAAAGGATGGATAAGACCCGTCCACGATAGTTGTGAGCTTTTATCTGACATCGGGGTCTCGATGCCCGCACCGGGCCTCACAGGGATTCACAGGGATGGAGGCATAGCATCCGTCCATAGTGGTTGATGTCAAAAGGCGGTGCATTGCCACACATCGCGCGCACAGTCCGGATTGGACGGAGCTTCGAAGTAGCCTAGTGTCGCATATTTTTTGTGTCGAATATGGTTGATAGCGAAAGGTAAAATGAAGCCGACAAACTCTCCTGCTTATTTCTGCCTCATTTTTGCGCTCGGCGAGAATGACCGGTATCGTTGTATTCAGTGACGCCTAGAAGTAGGATGAGACGGAAGCAAACGTGGTTGGGTAGCGCTTCACTGGTTCCTGCATGTTGAAATCACAGCCGCTCGGGAAAAATGATCGCTATCTGACTAGTGAAAAAGGAAAGACGGTTGAATTGAATACAAAAAGACGGTTGCCATCGATTCTTGCATCCCTCCGGGTAAGGGCGCCCAGTCGAGGCCCTAGCGTAAGGCGATACGAAAAGCTTATTGTATATTTGACAGCCTGTGTGGCAAAGTAAAAGACGAATGAAATATGCACTGGAAGGATTTTTCAATGTTTCCTTCTTGAGCGCGTACATAGTCGTTGCATGTTGCGATTCGGAGGATGTTGGTTGGGAGCAACAGTGACGAATGAGTCCCATGAACCAAACTTGATGTGCGAAAAACTCAAAAAATTGAGAATTCAACTAGTTCTAACTCAAATCCTTTATCCCAAAAAGTCGTCACGCTCACTGATACATACAGTATGATTTGCGCGCTTGGAATTTGTGCACATTGTATTCATCGTCTATTATATACGTACAGTTTATTGTATAAACAAGATAACCAGCAACATATCCCTCGCCTCTTTATCCTTCAGAACGTCTCCATACCGTCTCAATTTGACCTGCCCAGCGGGTGTACAGAGGTTTTATATATTGTTATGCCGGGTATAGTTCTCCACTGTACGTCCGGCCCGTCGAACGGCAAGCGAGTTTGACCTGCTGGGCGGATCCGGTTAATTTTCTCGCCATCCAGTCTCTAAGTGCAAGCTTATTCAAAACAGTAGAATGAAATGCGGGATTTCTTAAATTATATCAACTAAATACACGACTAAGAAGTGGCATGCACTTTTGCGCCGTGAAATTACATCCTGGGGAAGCACCTTGCTGGTCCTCACAGCTGGTGAACGACCACAACTGGCTTGCTTGGGCTTGGTAGCTTGACGCCGGGTGTTACAGCCCTATTTAGGGTGGATCTTCTTCTGAGCTGCAGGTGGCTTTGCGGGGGCAACTGCCTTTTTGCCGAGATCAGCCTTTGTTGGGACTTGCTGTTGTTTGCGATAATCGGTACCACGCCTGTGAATTCGACGATGAGGAGTCTGCGGCGCAGGTGGCTTTGCGGGGGCAGCTGCCTTCTTGCCGACAGCACCCTTTGCCATCACTTGCTTTGGCTTTTCCATACCACGCCTATGGATTCGACGATGGGGATTCTGCGACGCAGGTGGCTTTGCAGGAGCAGCTGCCTTCTTGCCGACATCACCCTTTGTCATCACTTGCTTTGGCTTTTCCATACCGCGAGTGTGGAGTCGACGTGGGGGATTCTGCGATGCAGGTGGCTTTGCGGGGGTAGCTGCCTTTTTGCCGTGATCACCCTTTGCCACCTCTTGCCTTTGCACACCGCGCGCGTGGAGTCGGCGATGGGAATTCTGCGATGCAGGTGGCTTTGTGGGAGCAGTTGCCTTCTTGCCGACATCACCCTTTGCCACCTCTTGCTTTTGCACACCGCGCGCTCGGAGTCGGTGGGATTTGCGACAAAATCGGGAGTCCGGATGCTTGTTACAGGCTTTCCGCATAGCTGTCTTTAGGGTTAGCTGTCTCCGCGACAATAGCCGACGATGGGGATTCTGCGATGCAGGTGGCTTTGCGGGGGCAGTTGCCTTCTTGCCGGTATCACCCTTTACCATCACTTGCTTTGGCTGATGCATACTGCGAGCGTGGAGTCGGTGATGTGGATGAGCGATCGAGTCTTCTGTGGCTACCTGTATGAGCACTTATTGTTAGCCTCGTGGTTTTACTTCGCAAGGGAGCCTCTGGGAGGAAGGAACAAGGGAAGGGACGGATGAATGAAGTACATACTTCGTCTGATTCTTCTTTGTGAGATGTCAAGTCGAGGGTGGCATGATGATGGGGGGCGGCATGGCCGTGGTCTTCGGGGAGTGAGAGAGCCTGCTAGAGGGTCAGATCAGGCATATAGGAGTACGTAGGTGACATACAGGTCCGTTAACTGGGCGATGGGTCACTGGTAGGGCGAGTGTGGACGTCACTGCAACGAGCGTGATGAGATAGGAAGCTAAATGCATCTTTTGCAAGTGGTTGTATGATTGAAAGAGAAAAGGTTAAAAGTAACGAGAAACTAGAACATGAATGGTAAGTGATACGTTGGCTAATCGTTGGATAGTACTCACAAAAGCACCAGGCTTGGAAGGAAGAAAGAAAAGTGGTGGGGGATCCGAAAGAAAGAAAAGGATGAAGATTTGTCCATGGACAGTTGCGAGCTTTTATCAGGCGTCGGTGTCTTGATGCCTGTATCACAAAGATTCAAAGAGAAGAAGGCATAACACCCGTCATTAGTTTTAGTGTCGGTGTCGAAGATATTGCATTGCCCCACATCCCGCGCGCGGAGTCCGGCTTGGACGGAGTTTGGATGGAACTTCCAGGTAGCTTAGAGTACTAGGTTTTTTCATGTGGAATATAGCTGATAGCGAAGAGCGGAATGAAACCGACGAAGGCTCCTGCTACGTTCTGCCGCATTTTCTTGGCCAACGAGGTCGACCAAAAGGCAATAGTGACGCCTAGAAGTAGATTGACATAGAATTGTAAGTTCTTGGCTCGCGCTTCATCGGTTCCTGTAATTGAATTCGCAGCTGCTCGACGGGAAGGGATCGCCGTTTGACTAGTGAAGAGTTAATAAAGTGAGGACGGTTGAACTGAATACAAAAGGCGGCAGCTATCGGTTTTTGGCGTCCTTTCGGGTAATGCGGGACCCTAGCGTAAGACAGTATGAAAGACTCGTATACTTGACAGCATGTGTGCTGAAAAGGCGAGGAAATTATGCACCGGAAAGATCTTCTTCATGAGGACGGACATATTCGCTGCATGCCGCGATTCGGGGGATGTAATAGCCGGGAGCAACAGTACCCGATGACTCTTTGCATATGATGGTCCGCTGTAGACAAAATTCATGATGTATATATACTTCAATTAATAGCCACCGCTTTAACGGGTCGTTCATCATTTTTCACGCTGGTTTATACAGACTGCTGACGGCATTTGAATTGGTTTGTTCACGGATTGAATTGAATTGTTCACTGACACTATTTAAAAATCACAAAGTGCGAACCAACTTGAATTTTCTCCACAACGGACCTTCATATTGACGTGCGAAAACTTGAAATATTGAGGATTCAACCAATTCTAATTTAAATTATCCTTTATCGTAGAAAGTCGTCACGCCCAGCGGTACACTGTGATTTGGGCGCTTGGAGTTTGCCACAACTTAGTCATCGTCTATTACATACGTACAGCCTATTATGTAAACAAGATAACCAGCAACATATCCCTTGTTACTTTGCCCTTCATACCGACCGTCTTCATGCCGCCTCTCATGTCAATCTACATGCTACAGTTAATCCATCCAGGAAATGGTACGGAATTGAATCCCTGATAACGTTTGGCAGGCGCCTACCATATGTCACCTTCCCACGGAGCCTGACTCGGGGTCTCAGTCTTTCTTAAAACGTAATTGACGCCACCCTTGACGCCGACTACCAAACTTGACGCCAACCACCACAAGTCCAGCAAAGTGCATGAATACTATGAGAACTTCAAGTCCATCTACTTGCTCATATACCGAGTATGATATTGTGGACGATATCGCCACCACTTTCTCCAAACTTCAGTCCATCCTTCGCGAAGAGGCTAGGATTCGCAAACAGCTTGACGCCCTGCTCACTAAACAACAAGAAGATGCAGAGGAAGCCGTCCGTAAAGCGCAAGCACATCTCGAATTCGTAAAGGACCAACAAGCGAACATGAGGGAGGTCATCCAACAGGAATCTTGCAAGGTCAGTTTTGATTCATGATTCAAAAGGACGCTGGTGAACCCTCCTTTCTAGACAGAGGCAGCGTCTCCAACCGGCGCTTCTGACGAGATCGAAACTAAACCCGAGCCAAGCGTCATAATTGTCCCTCCCGCAAGAGATTTTAGATGTGACACACTCTCCATTGAGAATCCTGGGGACGCCATGATCTCGCTAAAGAGTCCCGCATGGCCCACCCATTCACTATATCCCCCGTTTCCAATCAACTCGGTACCTGCGCCTTTCGTTCCTATGACCCGACCAGAGAACCTTGGTCGTTCAACCTTCGGAATGATGGGCTGTATTCCACCACCACCACGCGGCCGTTCCCCTTCCCCGCGTGCTATGTACGATAACCCACCACCACGTAATCGTGCTCGGCCCAAACGAAACCCTTTCTATGAGATGCCTCGATCTCGATCTCCGCCGATTCTTCGCGGACGTTATCAACCTCCGCTCCCCCCAGTCCGGTCCATGTATAACCGATTTAACAGCCGATCACCACGACGCCAGCGGTCCTACTCTCCTCGTGTATATTCTCCGCGTCGACGATCCCCAGACCGTTCGACCGGGTTTGGGTGCTACAGATCACGACGCGGTCCAGTATACTCTCCAGAACGCTCTCCAGCACGCTCTAATCGCGCATTCTCGCCATATCGTCCACGCTATGGTTCCCCAACACGATCCACGCGTTCAGTTTCGCCATATCTTCCTCGCCGTCTCTCTCCAGTCCATTCTGTACGCAGTTCTTCATCCGACGGCGCATCACAATCCTCCGTAAATTCTCCTCGCACACGGGTACTCCCTCAGCTACCTATTCGTTCCTCGAGCCCTGTCATTCGTAGACCTGAAATGTGTGAATACACTGGATTACCAAACGGTCAGTATCACTAGTATTGTATGGATATAAGTCTGACCAATGGAAAGCAGAAACCAATGTGCCATCACTCCAAAGAGACAAGAATCTCGGATTATATCTGACCGGCGAAGAACGTGATCAACTTGTACAATGGTTTGACTCTAATGGAGCAAAATGGTGTTCAACAAGGACGGCACCTAGTTTTCTGCGGGCCTTGGTACCCGAAAGGACTGCGTTCAACCAATGGAATACACTTTACTAGCTCGAATTTTCCATGTACTGTTGATATTTAAAAATAATTTCCCTTTTTTATAGTGTAAACTACGAAAAACGCCCTATGATAATATTTCAGAAGCTATTGTTATGATTCAGGACAGTGAATTTGAGTCAAGAGTCCGCGCGATTTACGGTGTGGAGGAGTTGGAAAATGAGATCACGCCACTCGTTGAATCCACTACCACTCGATCACTACCATGTCCGACCATGGTACCAAAATCTGTCAGAATCAACACAAAAGCAAGAACAGAATATATTCTCGACGGCGTTTCCCATCAAATAGAACTTGGATATGCTGCCCATTCCTTGGAATATCCTTACATTCACAGGTTGTGCAAGTGTCCATTCCCGTAAATACGTTCGACCTCACCCCATCTGACACAAACGACGGGTCGACGGTCTACAAGTTCTCCTTCATCAGGTCCAACGGCCATTCTCATTCTCATGCCACATCGTACGAAATGGTGCCGAAATGATGTTGATCCAGTTCCGTGTGCCACAGAGCATGACAAAGGTGTGGCGACCCAAACATAAAGTTAACGCCGACCACGTACATGAATACTATGAAGAATTCAAGTATATCCGACTGCTCATACCCAGAATAGGACGTTTTCGATGACATAGCTGCAACTTTTGCCAAGCTCAGGTCCATTCTCAACGAAGAGGCTATAGTGCGCAAACGGCTTAACGCTTTGTTCATTAGACAGAGAGAAGAAGCAGATGAAGCGGTATGTAAAGTGCAAACATTTAAATTTGTGATCGACGAGCAAGCGAACATGAGGAAGATTATTGGACGGGAATCCAGCAGTAGCATCGAGGTTTGTTCTGATTCTAAGAGTGAAAACTGGATATTTTATCTCTTTTGAGCTAGGAAACGATATCTCTTTCTATCATTGGCTACAGCAGAGAGGATGAAAGACTCATACCGAACCCTTCTCCTATCTTGGAGACACCACCTGCAGCGATAACGGACAATAACTCGAACAAAGTAAACAATATGCGTACATCTTCCCATCAAAGCGCACATGGGGCGTTCTCCGGTGTGCCGGAGGACTCTCAGGCTCAGTCAAAGAGCCCCACACAGCTTATTCACGAATCGCCTCCACAAATTCAAACCAGGTTGACAAAAAAGCGCAAAACCAGGGAACCGGCAGGTGACACCACAAAACGAAGTCTTGCGCGCTCGACACCCGAGGTAGCACCAGCGCAGAATCCTGTCACACCCACGAGTAGCACTCTGGACAAACCACCTCAGTCTTCTCCACGAGCTCCTTGGCTAATTTCAACCCCTCGGTCCTCCGTCAACTCTTCAGCTCAGCCCGCGCGTGAAGTATGCAATCAGCCACTACGACTTAGTGGGGTTGGAAATGAAAGAGCACGAGAGGTGTCTAAGACGAGACTAAGGTGAGTCGAGGTCGAGGCCAAGCGAGTAAGGAGCTTGGACCACAGACCTCGACCACCATAGGTCGTCTACTATCTAACGTACATGAAGGAGACACTATACATGCTATAACAGGAAATGTGTCAAAGCCGGGTTTCGTGTTGAGTACTGATGTCTGCTCCCTTGGTAGCCGATCAACGCCTGCAACAGTGAACTCGAATCCGTCCCCTATGGAAACTGTAACGCAACTTCTGGAATCTTCTTCTATAGCGGACGGTAACACTGTTGAAGACGATCCTCTCACCGATATGACCAAAGATCTCGATGGTAGAGACGCAGGTAAAGGTGAGCTCCGGAACTTTGACATTTCCGAAAGCGATGATTTGCTCATAATGGATCATGCTATTGCCTGATATCAGAACTCCGGTGCTATTGTGGATGTTGACCTCCACCATCAATTCGGTTCGTGCTTTCAGGATCATGCAAGCAATATTTTCAATCCTCGTACGGAAGAGCCTGATTGGAGTCGCTAGCTGTGGATTGACGTGGTACAATAAGGATGATACCATGTATATTATCCTTGAGCCCGTTTATATAGACAGTATGCAAAGCTGCGTGCGCTCGCCTTCGTCTGGTCGGCCAAATAGTAGCCACAGCCCTCCTTCTCGCCTCATTAACATCTACTGAAACTGAATTAGAGGATAGTTTCAATATATATCTTGAGCATGAGAGGACTCCCCACGGCCCAGAGAACGCTTTTACAAAGGAGCCTGACTCAGTCGGCGAAGTCAAACTTGACCCCGACTACCACACCACCAGCAATCATATCAGTGACATGAGGAGATCCAGTGTTTCAGATTTTTTCTACCTCAACCGTGACGTCGACGACGACATCACCGCAACCTTTTCGAAGCTTAGAGCGATCCTCCATGAAGAGGCCATAGTTCGAAAGACGCTCGAGGGGCTGTTTATCAAACAAAAAGAAGAGGCAGAGGAATCCGTACGCAGAGCGCATGAGCATCTTGCAGCAGTGTATGCCGAGCAAGCGAACATGAGGGACATTATCCGGCGGGAGTCCATGAAAGCCAGTGAGGTCCGTTCTAATTTAATGAATAAAGCAAATTTAACTGAAGTTTCGGTTTATAGGAGTCTATGGCTGCCTCCACAAGTAGCCTCGGCCATTTGGTCGCGACGGAAGATTGCCAAGATTCTGTGAGGAAAGGAAAAGATCAAGATAGCGCCTTCGACCACACTCACACGAAACAAGGACAGGCATTTGCGGATCACAATGGTAAAATGTATGTTGACTGTGAGAATCTTGGCCTACAAGCTGCGACGTATCCAGTATCGGAGTCGGAGTCTACTTCTGTATTCTCTGAGCAGAACCTCATAACTACGACTCCGTCGAAGAGGAGTAAGAAGAGAAGAGGGGTCAAGAGCAAACGACACTCACCTACTGAAGTGCTTACACCAGTCAAACCTCTTTTCCATACTGACGACGAAGTCCACGAGTTCATGGACAAAGATATCCATGAAGACGAGAGTAGATTGGCAGGGATGCAATTGGAGGTGGGTGGCAAGCAGGTGGCACAAGAGAAGGCTCGAGCAGCAGCGGAACAAGCTGAAAGTGAGCGTAGAGGACGTCTAATCCAAGAGAGACTCCAGGCTCAAATGGAAAGGCTGAAAGGAAATATTGAGAAGGCGACGGCTTGGCTAGAATGATAGTATCGAAAGAAAAGGAAGGGAGCGGGAGAAAATCAGAGCGGGTTTCAGAAGTTCAATTCGGAGGATATGATTTTCTCAGATTCAATCTCAATCGAACGATTGAGAACGGGACAGGATGGGCGGGATCACCTACTCTGGCAAACAGTTAACTCCCAATGTATCCGGTTAAGTTGTAAATGACGAATATACTCAGTCTACGATAAAGAGAAGATGTAGTTTGCAACGTGCAGACACCTCATACATGTGGCAAAATTTGAAGATGAAAATGTTCTCCATCATTGCCTCTAGCATTAAATATTCAATTCAGAGTATATATTTAGGCTTGAGGTAAGATTTCTGATTCCGGGTTGCCGACATTCGGCATCAGAGGTCGTAAGAAGGAACCAATTTTTTGACTCCGACCACGGACGTATCGACACTATTACTCGCCATGACGCAGACAGATACGCCAGATACTATGCATACTGCATCCATAGAACCCAGTTTGAATGATCAAATTGCGGCCACCGTTGCCAAACTCAAGGCCAATAAGAAGGAAGGAGCCTCCCTCCGCCAAACGCTCAACGAGCTTCTCGCGAAGCGGAAAGAGGAGGCCAGAGAAGGCGTTCAACGAGCTCAAAAGCAACTTACACTCGTCATGGACCAAGACGCGAGTATAAGGGAAATTTTAGACGGCGAAAACTCAAACAAAGAAATGGTAATTAACGGCTCTGGAGCTAGGAAAACGTAATATTCATTTATTTTTCGTATTTAGATCACCAATACCGACATCTCTGATTCGGAATCGGCAAGCCCGACTCTTTGTGCCGCAAACACGGAAACCTCCCAAACGGCGCATGATGTAACCACAGGTAACCGTATTGCCAGAGAAACATCGGGACATGTTAAAACCTCGACTTTGGGCCAAGTCGAGCATGCACGAGTCGCTCCTCAGACTCAAGGCGAACATTCAAAAAGACCGGTCTCTTCTACTAAAGACATAGCTCCTGGATCTTACTCTGGAGACCAGCTGTCTACTCGAAGATCTAGTCTACAAATGGCTGCCGCCGGTACTGAGGGTAGCAGCCGCTCAAGTACGGGTGCCGCGGATCGACTGGTTTGCAACGAGGAGAAATCCAGACCAGCACGCAAACCGCCTACTAAGAAGCAGGAGGATGCTATCATCAAGACCAACAAGAGTCACCATGCCCCTAAAGAGGTCCCTCAGGTTGTCTTGCGATCGTGGAGGGTTGGTATACCGGCATCACAACGGGACACCTGGAATATCTTAATCTCGTCCGAATCACATCTTCCTTTAACCAAGAGAAGCGAACGAGGACAAAGCCGCGTCGGAAAGGGGGGAAAAAGGAGCGACGAAGTGGATTCCACGGTTATCCAGGTGAGCGATTCGAGAACTTTGCGGACAGTACGCTCATGTTTTTGATAGCTTGTAACAGAGGAAACATTTTGCGGTCACCACGGCCTCGGTCTCGTAGTTTTCGATGCCCAACACGCAAAGCGATCCATACTGCCCACGATTCGTGTCTCAAAAACGAGGCGCTATGTTGAACTTAAAGCTATGCTCGCAAAAGACATGAACATTTCACCTCATAGAGTACGCATTTGGGTTTTCTCTCATCGCCAAAACAAAACTACGAGACCCAATGCCGCCATATCGGACGATGACCCATTATTGAGTAAGTAGAGACCTAGGTCGCATATTTGAACTCCATACTTACGCTAAATGACAGCCGTGAACGATATTCAACGCACAATGGCACCGCGCTCAACCAATCTTCAATTATTTCTCCATGTCCTGCCAGAGGAAAAGAGGGTCCCTCACAATTCAAATGTCGAAACGATTCTGATCTTCCTCAAATACTTCAGCGTACGCAAGCAAAAGATTTCCGGCTTTGCCTCTATTCTTGTGAAACGGAGTTCAAAGGTGCATACATTGTCACGGTATATATGTCAGGCGATGGGATGGGATGCGGATACTCCCCTCAAGTATTTTGAAGAAATCAAACCTGGAATGATCGAGACCATGGTTCCAACAGCGACCTTCGAGCAAAGCGAGATAGGGAATGGGGACATCATCTGCTTCCAGCATATGCCGACTAAAAAGGAGTGAGTGATTCATTATTTTTACATGTATGATTTTCACCAAGCTTCCAGGGCGCTTGCTCTCCGATCACAAGGTCTCATACCATCAGCGATCGAGTTTTACGAGTTTTTGCACAGCCGTATGATGGTACATTTCAAGCCGAGAAGCGAGAATGATTCCGGGGAATGCTTTGACCTTTTAATGAGCAAGGACATGGACTATGCAGCTGTAAGCAGGGCTTAGCGCGCACAACCAACATAAAGCTGACCTATCTTATTATCGCACAGATATCACGAGCGGTCGGAATTCACCTCATGTGGGATCCACTGAAGTTGCGCTTCACTACAGTCCAATCCAATGGAGAACCCAAAAAGGTCTCAAGGCGATCACATGGGCCACTATCAGAGCTGCTCTCTAAGTCTTCTACTACTCATGGCAAACCAACTATCCTCTATGAGCTCCGTGAGACCTCCCCCACCGAGTTGACAATGGAACACCACGTAATGGTTCGCCTGTACTATGGGAACGGCCAAGACATCATATTTTCTTTCTGGCTTCCGAAAGAAATCTCGTATTCGAAGTATTGGAGCTGGTGGCGAAACGAGGTGGAGTGAAGATCACCCACTCGCGGAGCATCCTGCTCTTTTCTACAACAGAAGATGCGAGACCTCCAAAGAAACTCAACCTTGGTGAAACGATCGAAATTATTGATCGTCCAGCTAGATTTATTGCAATGGTAACGACCCATGAGCCTTCTCATTGAGTTCACGAAAGAAGATACAAGGGTAGCACCTTAGAGTGAGTATAAGGGTGAGTAGGGTTGCGTCTCTGACGCACGATCTATCTTTACAGTGAAGCCACAGAAGCAGTGATGCATGTTCGGGTTGCTTTCCACGAGAGATCGGAGGTTCGCGATGCTTGCTCAATTAAAGAGACATTTCCCGTTCTTATTGACTTAGATTAACGAATAATACACGTAACTGACCTCACTTCTGCCATTTGAGCCTCTAACTCACCGGTCGCCGCACCACTAACACGTGGCCGCCTTGCTATTTAGAGCCTGACAATACATACCTGCCCCACCTGACGCGGGTTTCATCGTCGCTCCATCGTGCAAATCCACTCTCAGGCGATAAATGAACAAAATGACCCACGAGATCTACTCGCCCGAGCAATCGGTGCTCCTCGTAACAAATTCTTCTGGAATCAATACGGTCGCAGAAAAGATTGAGGAGGCATACTCTCGCCTCGAAGAAGTCCTGAGTGAAGAGGCTGCTCTACGAAGGACTCTAGATGAACTCTTCGCCGAAGAACAAGCTCAAGCTGCTGAACAGTTGAAGCGAGCTCATGCACACGCCGAAGCTATTCAAGAGAAGCAAGCTCTGATGCGCTCGAGGATACTAGGTGGTAGCTCCATTGAGGTATGTATAGGCTCTCCACTCACATGTTACATTTTCTCACGAGATCCCATGAATGCAACAAGGATAAAGAACAGATGGTACCCTTAGCGGGGAGATATATGGCCCCCGGCGGCTTAGACCTTCGACATGTCGAGCCTATCGGCGAGGTTCTACTCTCCGGGATTACCACTCAAGGCATGAATGGGATTAAAGCGGAGAGTTGTGGTACGTTAAAGTCTTACCAGAGTATTCGTTTAGCACTATTGCTAACTCACTGACATTACTACTACTCGGAATTACTACTGGTATGCATAGAATCTCATCCGGATTCGGTTGAAGAGGTCCCTCTTTCACCTCGGAAAAGAGAAGGCAATACTAGTCACACCTTAGCAGGGTCGCCCATGGAGAGGGCTCTCGAAATATTTGAGATATCTGGAATGCCAAACGGTTAGCACAACGGGCATGATCCGGATATAAATTTAACGAGTGGAGAGCAGAGAACCACAATGACTCGACAATTCCCAGTGACAGCAACAGCAAGCCTGGATTATACCTCACCTATGAGGAGCGTAACGAGTTGTTGCGATGGTTTGATACCAGCAGGGTTAAGAAAATGACTACTGGTGCTTTCAAAAGGAAGGCTCCAAGTTTCTTGCGAGAACTGGTAGCTCAAAGCGCTTTAGATTCGCATCCTACATCCTAATAGTTTAGGACGTAAAATCAATCGATATGTCTTCGGAGTGATACTGCCTTCAATCAAGAAATCATGTCAACGGTGAATAAGTAAAATATCCATAAGTAGAAGAATATTTTCATTAGGCAGTGGACTAGGTCAAAGTGGTTCATAAAGTTAAAATTGAGAGTCGTGCAAACGGCCTGGTTGACTTTTGCCTTCCACCATGTCCACCAAAAGAAAACTTGTTCCCAGTCGCCACTCCAACTCTGAGATGAGCAGCCATAATACGCAAGGTATCAAGAAAGAGGAGCCAAACGAAAACATCTCGCTCTTCAAGGAGGAACCTGGTGATGAAGGCATTTCAAGTCCGCAGGCTAAGAAACGCCGCTTGAACTCCACTCAAAAAGGTAATCACATGAGTTTTATGTAAAGGAATGAGCACGAAGATGGCTGATGTAACTTTGTGTACTATCTACAGAAAACATTCCATCTGTAGGATCAGCCCAATCGCCAACGACCCCGAACAAGAAATACATTCAGAAAGTCGGAGACTCCCGCCAAATCAAAAACGAAGATGATATCGAAGATGCGCAGAAGCAGAAGACGGGGCCCGTACCACCAAAAATGGAAGCACCAGACCATTTCAAATCGATTGACCCTGAGGCAGGTCCATCTACTGAAGGTACGTTTCAAGTGATTGTTTCTCAATGAGCTTTGGAACAGTCGGGATAATTCAACTACTACAGATTTGGCTCATCGTCGACGCAAGGAGATTGAGCTGCTGAATGAATATCTCGCAGAGGCAACTCGTTCGCTCAATTACAGCAAGATTTTTGCAGAGCAGTACAAACAGCGCGAGGAAATTCTCTGCGGTATGATCGAAAGAAAGCAGCAAGGCCAACCAAAAGCTGCCGAACAGGAGAAAGATGCTAGAATCAAGGCCGAGGAAGGGTAAGACATTAAACCAATGCAAAGCCTAATTTTTTGCTTGACATGATTATAAATAGTGACAAAAATAACGAGGATTTTATATCAGGTACTCCTTTCAAGGTGGCAGAAAGCGGTGTATAGTGATGCTAAACTCGTTTAGATGATATTGAGGTCCTGAAAGGCCATCTGGAAGCTGCAAAAAGAAACAATCTTTACAACCTCGAGGAGGTTGAGAAAGGAGAAAAGAAGATTAGCACTTACAAGCGCTTGATCGAAGAACAGTCCGCATGACCGCCAGACTCGTACGCGTTCTTAGCCGCAACACTTACGGAAATCGCGAGAACGACTTTGTTTTTTGACATAAACCGCCGATGCGAATATTGATGAGTTAGAGATCGGGCACACGTGTGTTAAAGCAAGCTAGGTTTGAGGTGTCTCATGTAGCGTCATCGAGGCTTTTCAACCTGTTTAGTTTGTTTCAGGCACATCCTTCATTTCGTCTATCAAAACCACTGTTAATTTAAAGCAAAATTCGATGGCACCACTTATTTCTCATGAACGCCGGGCTATCAGGGTTGCAGGGGAGAGCCTGGCATTGTATTGAAGGATTGCGCCCACAACCTCCAATTGATTTTAGACCCTACTAACATCTAGCTCATTGCATAAAATGTCTCAAAACTCACAAAATGCCGCTTCTCAGGAAACTGTACCACAAGACGGTGCGTTCGATATCGCCGCCGAGGTCGAGCGTGCAAGCAAACGACTTCGTGACATCATTCTCGGAGAGGAAGCTGCTCGTGAGTCCCTGGAAGCTCTCCTCAAGAAGAGGAGAGAAGATGCTTTGGACGCCGTTATCACAGCTCAGCGGCACCTAGAATTGGTTGAGGCAGAAGAGAAGCGTCTTCGTCAAACCCTTACTCGCAGTAGTATACTGCACGAGAAGGTAGGGGATTCTGACCGTGTTCACTATTCGGCTAACCTGTCCAAGGACGTTACAGTAGGGGCGATTAACGATCCTGATTTGACCAGCGGGAACGAAGGCATGCCATCTATCATCTGTTGCTACCCTTGCAATTTCTTACCGATGCGAAACTAATTACCTCACCTACAATACTACCTCGAACAAAGAGGATCGCTACTCAAGCAACAGCAGGGGGAACTGAGTAGAATTATGCAACGTATTGAGTCGCTCAGAAGGGTTATACAGAAGCATGACAACGCAGAAGCAGCCCCCTCATTCGGTACGTGCATCTATCCGGATTGCATTCTGATATATTGACGTCCATGTCAGGGGACAGCATCGGTGTTGTGAAGACCCAACTGGAGTCAGAAGAGCGTATGAGAGAGTATTATTCAACCCAGATCTCAGTAAACGAAAACGAGAGTGCTGCCTTTCGCCACTTCATCATTGCTGAGCAAGATTGAAGAACTTACCCTAAGAAGTTATTTCTACGGAAGTTAGTTATTATGTAGAGACACAGGAGCGTCGCTGCTTAAATTCGATTCTCGTTTCTCCAACTAGTCTCTGGAGGCTGCAAGAGCGATCCACCCTCGTTATCACCACGTGTATAGCCTCCAATTCTAATGCAACCTCTTTAATTGGCCGACTCGCCGTTTACTAAAACCCGGTGGCACCGCTTTTTCTGCATGAAACAATTCACTGTTTCAAGGTCACAGGGTAGAGCCTGACAATGTTGTAATACATTATGTTGACAACTCAGGTCGATCTTGGACCCCACCTAATCTTAGACTTCACACAAAATGCCTGAATATTCCTCAAACCCTACTTCTCAGGAGGCTGTTGTGGAGAGCGGCGCAATAGATACTGCTTCCGAGGTCGAGCGTGCAACAAAACGACTTCGCGATAGTATTATCGGGGAGGAAGCAGCTCGCGAGTCTCTAGAGGCGCTTCTCAAGAAGAGAAGGGAAGAAGCCCTGGAGGCCGTTGTAAAAGCCCAGCATCACCTCGAGTTAGTTGATGCAGAAGAGCGGAAACTACGTCAGATGACTACTCGCAGTGGTGTACTACACGAGAGAGTAAGTGACTTTCAATTATAGACAATATTCTGCTAATCTAGCAAAGGACATAGCTATGGGAGCGCCCAATGGTTCTCATTCACAATCAACCTCTTACGATCACTCGGCCAGTGGGCATAACGAAAGTGGGTCCTCTATTCACCTTCTGCTGCCTATATAGTTTTAACAAATGCGGAAACAAGTAACTCACCTACAATACTATCTCAACAA
Organism: Serendipita vermifera MAFF 305830; assembly: GCA_000827415.1. NCBI lineage: Eukaryota > Fungi > Basidiomycota > Agaricomycetes > Sebacinales > Serendipitaceae > Serendipita > Serendipita vermifera. Next base: position 200,566 of record KN824301.1, on the reverse strand, counting down.
AAGAAAATCACGACTCGAACAGCAGCAAGGGCAATTGAGTAAAATCCAGGAACGAATCGAGTCTCTCAAAAGAATTATTCAGAAATATGATAATCCAAATTCAACCCCCCTATCTGGTCCGTGAAGTTACCCATTTCTCAATAGTTCTATGCTAACATCCAAGTTAGAGGACATCGACGCTGTGAAGGCGGAACTGAAGTCTGAGGAGGGTACAAGAGATTATTTATTGTCCCAGATCGAATTGAACGGGAAAGAAAGTGGGATCTTTCGTCGCTTTATCATTGCTGAGCAGGATTGAGAGACTTGTAATCTCTATGGAATGTACATCGCTATTATCCATTTCATTGCGCAAACTGGACCCTAATTGCTTTATCTACTCTCGAGAATACAGACAAGTGACCCATACACGCCTTTTCAATGTATACGTGTATAATGAATACAGCTGAGGCTAATTACGGTTTGGGGTGCAAGTGACATCCATTCCTGGAGCCGCTTTGGCCGCCACTCCATTGATCCGTAACGCCCCTTAACCTCCAATTATCCCATATTTACCATTTGTAAAGTCTCTGTGATCTATAACAAGTCCCCTCATCCCTCGACTTACTACACGAGGCATCGGCCTGGCCACCTTCCCGACACAACCAGGCATGTCGATGCTCATATCCGCCCAAAGTTCATGGCTCCGCTACTTTACGGAGTTGTCGATAGGGGGTACGAGTCGAGTAGAGTCTGGCAAGAGCGAACCCGACACCAACGAGGGCGAACTCGACTTTGACGCCGTCCTACAGAAGACCATTGCAGAATACGGGGCAACTAGGGATCATCTCGAGATGCTAGAGAAGAAGCTCTCAAAGATGATAGAAATCAAGGAGGCGAAAGCTCGCAATGACTATGAGTTAGCAAAGCGGAATTTGGCTCTCTCCGAAAAAGAAGGGCAACTCGTACGCAAGATCTTGTCGAGTAATAACCTAGGAGAAGATGATACGGACACGATTAGAGGAAAGGCGAGCAAAGATGATGCCAGGCCCGTGTCTCCCAGGCCCATGTCCCCCGATAACCAGATCGTAGACGGTACGCGGCATCTCGTGACCATACAATAGATTCATGAACTCACAATACACTAGATCGAGACAACGAACTTCCCAACCTCTCCTCTGAGGATCACACTCGATCGCTAGCAGAGGAGCTAGAGCAAATGAAGCAAAGGCTCGCCGAAGAGGAGCAAGCACGTATTGCGGCAGAGAACTCGCTATTCGTCGCAGAGAATCAGGCCAAGCTCGATACGTCGCATGCACGCATCACGATCAAGAACGAAGAGGCAGCTCGCGCCAAAGCAGATGCCGCGGCCATCGAGCAAGCCAAAGCACGCTACGCCGCTGAGCAGGAAATACAACGGCTTCGGACGGAGTTGAAGTTGGTCGGGATGGACGCGACGCAACAGCGTGGAGGCATCCCTTTTGCCACAGGACAAGTGGAGAAGCGGGATCAGTGGCTAGGGACAAGGAGCCCTGAAGAGCTCCAAGACCTGCAAGGAGCAGTTATGAAGGCGTTGGATGGGGGAGAGAAGAGAAGGACGTTGGATGGGACGAAGAAGCGAAAGCTGTCAAAAAGTCATCGGCTAAAGTCCCATTCAACGGATATGATCGGAAATGATGCGATAGGAAACACCGTCAATCTTGGTGAGGCTATCTGAAGAAAGTGCGGCTGGACCTGGCTCCTGATCGAGCATTATACCCTATTCCGCTCTGTAGCAACTTTTTGTTGTAAAATTTATGTAGCTCTTTGGGAATTAGAATATGTATTCCAAGTCGATTTGATTCTTATAAATATTCGAGTCCACCATAGTCTAACGTACATGTGAAGAAAGACGGGCGTGGTACGGCGAGAAGATAAACTGTATTAAGGTGGCGGCGAGTACAGAACGGGGCAAAAATCAACAGTACAAGAGCAAGAGTCTCGACATGAATCAGGCGAACATCCATGAGAGGGTGAACAAGAGGGCAGCACTTATTTGTATACTCCATATCTTCTTCACAAAGGCACCATTCTTGGCCAAAGCGCCATTGTTTGCGTGTCCCACTCCTCCTTCGTCAGTTGCATGAGGTATAGGAGCGTCCTGGGCAGTTCGAGTTGCCATGTATGACCCCCAAGCAGCCCAGCTCTCCGTTGGCCATGTATAAGTACCTTCGGTTCTGTACGAACCAGTGAGTACACCCGATGCGGTCAAGATTCCGGGTTCATATTCTGTGTGGATCCCTCCAACGACGGTGGTAGAGCTCCCATCAGCGACGACCAGGCCCGTTTGATTACTGCCAACGACAAACTCTCGGTACAACGCATAGGCCTTGATGATTAGGTGTCAGCTTAGGTATCAATTGACGCTAACCAACAGGAACTCACAGAGCTTGGCTTGTTCTTGGGTCCCTTATGTCCTGCCCCCTCAACGAGCGCGTATGTAACTCCCCGTTCCTGATGAATGATACCAGCAAAACGCCCCTCCACATCGGAGAATGGAGTACTAGGACGAACGGTGAATCCACGAATCCCTCCAAATGTTGTATTCTGAATCGCAACTAGGAGAATATCAGCTGCCTGTACAGTAATATAATCCCGAAAAGATCGAGTGTTTAGACACTTACGTTCTGTCCCTCTATGTGCAGCGAGTGCGTCGTCATTGCCAGAGAAGAATATCATGGATACGTGATTCGAGAGGTCTGAGAGTAGAAGCTGAGATTCCGGGCCTGAAATTGGTCGTAAGTCTGCCAGTCGGGAAGAGAATGATAGCTATACTTACTAGGATCTCCGGTACTTGGGAGGCCTGTCATTGCGTCAGCATGAATCATTATGGGGGCAATATACTTACCGGGATGAGTGTACGTTGAATTGAATGGGTAGTCGAAACTTTTCGTCCAAGTCTTTTTTGGTGCATGAAATGCCGCTCGGACGGTAGGGTCTGTAGTATAAGGTGAGCATCAAGAAACAAGAGAACGTTATTGCGTACCATTGAGGAAAAATGACGGATTGTCTGGTGCGGCCGGAACGAGAGCATCGGAGATACGGAACCTCTGTAGACGGTCAGTTCTACATTGTATCGACCAAATCTGGGATTGCTTACGTCAAACCCAGCACTCGCTGAGAAGCGAGGACAATCAGTACGCTGCAGAATTATAGGAGAAATGTGCCACACTCACTCCACGGGACAGTATAGTTTTCCGCATAGTCTTGCAGATTCTCTAGGACGTGGCATTGATACTTGGCATCGATGACTCCTGTAGGAGAGAGAGGTGGCGGTCTGGCCCTCCTTCGTAGGGAATGATGCTGGCCCACTAGATGCCTCCGGTCCATTATACCCCGCGGTTCGAGGTCGTACATTGCCAGCAACCTCTTGACACGTTTAAAAGAATCACCACTATCTGAAGTAGCAGCGTCCAAATCTTCTTCATCGTCATCTCCATCGTCATCTGGGTCATTCGACAGGAAGGCAGACGCTCGAAGTGTAGGGTAAGGGGATGGAGATGGATAGGATAACGTAAGGTTGTATCCACAGAGGTTGTATTGCTCGACAAAGTATTCGTAAACGTTCGTATCGAAGCCGAAAAGTTGAGGGTATGTTTGCATGATTTGGATGGTGGAGTATTCCACGAACGCGCCTCGATTTCCGAAAGCTAGGTAGATAGGGAATCAGGTGGGGCATGGATTGAGAGGGCCAAAGATCTTACCGCCGTCTCCGATCATCATTTTGGTTAGGTTTACAGGAGCTGGCGACTTGGCGACAATGGTTTTGGCAATATATGGCTGCGTAAATTCCAGAGATGAGTCCCTGATTTGGATGACAATGGAGATCACGTACGATGAACCTCCCAGCGTAGCTTTCGCCGGTAAGAAAAAGGGGACGCGCCTTGAGGCTCGGGAAGACGGCAACGATATTTGCCAAGAAATTTGTCTGATGAAGTCTCAGTATACTTTATTCGGTGATTACAATGATGACTGACGAAATCCTCTCCAACCTGGTCTTGATCCGCGACATAGCCATGGCGGTCCGAGGTTGAGTAGCCGGTGCCTACAGGCTGATCGACATAGAACATGTCGGTGAGGTTGGTCCAGCTGTATGGGTTGGGTGTCATGATGAAGTTTTTGCCTGTCGTATCGCCATCTGCTAGGGCAACTCGAAGCGGACCGTTCTCATTGAATAAACCATCCATACTAGATGACCCAGGACTAAGAAGCACGATTCAGTATAAGAGTGAGGAAAACACGAAGAACCCACCCGCCGTTTAGCCAGACCGCCCAAGGCTCATTCGCCCTTTCGCCATCTGTCGCGGATAATGAGCCATCTTCTCTCTCGAATGCAACGAAGAAGAGTGTATCATTTGGATGACCTGGTCGGTCAACCGAGACACTCCCTGCATATGCTCTTGGGAGTGGAAACGTGATATTGGGTAACGGTGTGGTGACTTCATAGTCTATACAGATCAGTTTTAGATAAACAGGCTTTTTTTGCGTGAAAAAACGGGACGTACAAGCCTGCCAATCCGGACCATAAGGAGTGGTGGGCATCCCAGGATATGCGTGTGGGAAGGTCGATGGAGGTGTCTTTGCGACACTAGTAGTGGTAGATAGTTGCAAAAAGGCAACGAGAAGCAGAAAAGTGGTAGTGCGAGCCATCCTTCTCCACGAGTGCGGTGGCGGACGATATATAAGGACAACGAAATCCACTAAAACACGATAAAGTCTTCAATATTGAATAAAAAAATTCCAATCCTTGATGAAGAAAACAGTCCCTGCCGACAGCGAAATCCAAACACGAAGGGTACCAAAGGGATCGTAATCGGAGGGAAAAAGAATGTCATAGATGTCATTCGGACTATTTAAACCCAACGTTGAAATGGCTAGTCTTGTGTTCCGGTATGCGGTACGAAGGCAGTGCGGAGAAAAAGCCGCTCGTAATGCATTTCTGGTGGGTGTCAAGGTTATTAATCACCACACTGCTCCGCTGCTTCTCCCGATAACGGGCTATATTTAGACACAACTTGAATGTTGAGGGTCTATGCGGCGCTTATGGAGGCGATACGTCGATACGGGAGCGTCGGGTCTCTTCTGTACACACACTGGATCGATTTCGGATAACATTTACATTCGAGTCAATTGCATATTATCGTATAGCACGGATTTAGCGTCTTCCCAGCTCGGTCATGCGAAAGCCTATTTTACAACAATTGACCCAATCGTGGTTATTGGGAAACAGTTACAGTAACTAGTAGGAGCAAGTAACTACAGTACAGATGAACAACACAGTATCTATACAACTCTCAAAGAAGCCATTTCGCGCAAACCATCTAGCTCGCTCTCCACAAATGTCGCGCGAGTGACAACAATTTGGAGCTTCTTCGCTTCTAAACTCGTTTGTTTAGATCGAGAGCTGACAAAATCGACAAGGCTATCGGCATCCAATGGCATTTTCGTGATCAACTCGATATACTCCAGACGAAGGAGAGAACCAACGAGACCAGGAAGAATATCGAGGAGAGATTCCTGGAGGCGTCGACTCTGC
>KN824301.1:161383-193375 GCA_000827415.1 Serendipita vermifera MAFF 305830 | reverse complement strand
ATACTCCTGGAGGCGTCGAATTTGTTCTACTTCCGACACCATAATCGCCTCAACGCGGTATACAGGCTTGGTCTGCTCGATGCGCAGCCAATTCAACCTCGCGAATTCTTTTAGTATTGTCGTCCATGGCAATGACTTCCATGACACGTTGGCAACATCAAGGTAAGTCAGCGTGGTCCCAATCCTTTTGAGCACCTCCACCGAAGGGGGTGAATACTTTAACTACATGGTAGAAAGCGTGAGTCTCGAGCAATATTCCAGATCTGTCCCAGAGAGCCTTTGCCAAAAGTCTTGTTTATCTTCATTTATGATTAGTTCTACGAGCTTGCGTGATCTCCCGTCAATCCTGTATACGACTCGAATAAAGCGAAGATCAATGCTTCCAGTAATGTCCACAAGGGCCAAGTTTGGATGATCCGGCATTGTAGATAGAAAATATTCAGCTTGGTGATCTATCCCATACAACAGGCTTTGAGAATGAAGCCACTGGTTGTTGTTTCCACTCAAATGAAATGATATTTGCTTGACCCGGCTCAGGGAAGTGGCGGGAGTAGAAATAAGACCAGAGATTTGCCCCCATCCATATTTTACTGTGCTGACGATGCACATGCGAACTGGCATCTCAGCCGAACGGCGTAGAAACAAATGATGCGCCTTCTGTGAGCACCGAACATCTATATAACTCATCAGCCTCTTTTGAAGATCAGCCCTGGGTCACTTCACCATATCTAGACAAATATCCGCTCTGAGTCATTTATTTTCTATATATTCCTTCTGATGAGTTCGCCGCGTTATGCGCAGAATCATCTTCTGAGTCGCTGCTGGATGAGCGCTCCTCTAAATTATTGATTCCAACACGACCGTAAATGAAAGTCCAAAGATATGGCATTTCTAATACTATAGACTTCCACATGCTACACACCGAACCAAGGATCAGTGGCGTTTTGACTCGGTTATGCGTATAGATTCCAGCCTCATAATTCTCAATTGCACGCTGAAAAGCGAGGTAGAAGATGTGCCGATACAGCTCGATAGTAATTTAGGTCCATTGGGAGGTACTAGCGACTTGTCAATGTCGTCCCTTTGCCGAAGGTCAGCCTCTAAGCAATAGAGTCAACTATTCGAATCGTCATTTGAATTTCCGGATGTTACCGTGTTCGTTTAAACTCATCGAGGGATCGGTTACGTCGCTGACTGACTGATGCGGTTATGGTAGGGTCTAAGTTTGTTGAGTGGGTTCCTCAAGAGGGTTTGAAAACACAATGATACGCAGGTTCTTGAAAATAGGTTACAATTTGGACTCCTGTTATGTTATGGGCTAATATGGTGGTCTGTGAAGTCGGGCCAGTGCCCAAACAGCTCTGTGTAACCCCCAGTCATCCATTTTACCCACTCTTACTCCGCAGCCTATCGTATAAACTTGTTCTGCGTGATATTTGCCTTGCATTTGTCGTGATGTAGCTATTATGGCTGCATAGATGGAAAGTCTTCTGGATCAAAGTTTCTGTAACAGAACCCGGGGCATCCTCCACTGCTGCTGCTGTCCGCATGTATATAACCCCGGAGGTATCAATAATTGCGATGCTAGATATCGCAATTTCAACGATGTGAGGATAAAGTATGGACTCAAGCGCTCGGAAAGGGTTATCTTCTTTACCAAAATCAGATAGTTCCACTCCTTGAGATCGAATTGATAGATACCGAATGCGACGAAGAGGGCAAATGGATAAGGGATAAGAATCAATAAGTTGTTCGAAGTGAGACTTGCTTGTTGTGACGATGCATATGCGGAGACGTTTATCAGCAGAGCGTTCAACATACAGCTGGCATAAGTTTGAATTCCATGAGTATCCTAGATGAAACAGGTTTTAACGTTCTGTGTGTGTGGTGGGGTCACACCGCCATACCTTGTACGTAGTACCGCCGCGGCAACGACGATCCGCCAGAGGAGGAGGAGGAGGAGGAGCTACTAATGTCACTGTCGCTATCAGAACCATTGAATGATTCTTCACTTGGCGTGTCTTCGTCATCCGTGATAAGACATTCCGACGAAACCGTCCTCGTCAAAGGTTGCGGCGAGTGGCAGTATATAAACGTCCAAAGAAATGGCATCTGCAATACCATGGCTCTCCATTTCCCGCAAACGGCCCCCAAGATGAGAGGAGTAATAACCGGTATGTGTGCGCGAAGGCTGGTCTCAAACACCTGTATGTCGTGTTGCAAGGCCAGACTAAAGATGCTCTCGTATACTTCAAAAGGTAAAAGAGGAGCTTCGCCTTTTGCGCTTGGCTTATTTGACGTTGAATTCTCAAGCATGCTGGGCGAATGGCTCTTCTTCGTGTATCTGATACGAGCGTTTGTTTGTGTTAGTTCGAGAGATGGAGTGGCACCTATAATAGATGATATACGAACCAGTCTTTTGTGAGAGGGCGATATCCGAATCAGAGGAATCCGGTGGTCCAGTCGAACCTGGGAACCCCTTCGGCGAAGTGCCTGTCAGTCCTTTGGCCATGAAGAAACCAACTGCCAAGCTAGACGTTAAATTAGAGAACAGTTTAGCTCTCCTTTATGACAAATACTGCCTTTGTTGCTCTGAAGCTGAACCACACCAAATGGAGTGAAATTGTTCGTAATGAATAAGATAGCCTAGTCGATTACATGACAAATAATGAGTCAGTTTATGCGATAAATAGCTTGGTATACCGTCGTAAGTATCGTTTATTGTGGGCATTTGTGATCGCATCGTCGTCAGACGGGCAATGGATCCTTTCGCATAACATGTGCAGCTACACCTCCCTCATTCAACTCCTTATGAATCTCGTTCCTAGGAGCAGCAAGTCGAAGGTCGTACCAAAAGGTAAGGAGATACAAGTTGAAGCCAAACCCGATTACCCATTCAATTACGCCTAGATGCGTATCAGTTACTCAATCTTCTCACAAATAAGGCAGAACTAGCTCACCTGCTGCATCTAATCCAGCGAGATTACGGCGGCTCAGCATCACAGAAAATACTATGGCTAGAGCCACGAGCAACGCAGCGATGCTGCCTTTTGCAACGTAAGATCTCCGAAGAATAGTATAATCTTTATAAGAGTGCGATAAGAGGCGAAACTGAGAACCTATGGTGAGTACCCTTACGACCCTTGTAGTGACAAAGGCGCACCTCTATGACGGTGAATATGGCGCTTAATGCAACTCCCAGCATGAAGACGAAGAGGAAAACCCGGTGAAGTGTCACAAAGCGCATTGTGTCGCATATCGACAAGAGGAAGAGTCCTAGTCCGCCCAGAGTCGCGCCGCCTATGGCACTGTATGATAGAATTCGTTCCGACCTGCGCTGAGCGGGTAGTAGGCGTCTTTGATGACTTAGTGATCGTTCGGCCACAAGGGTCAGTATGAAGAACGCGGAGGTGATGCCCGCGCCGATGACAAATAAGGGTTTGAGAAAGTCTGCGCCAACGTCTGAGATGACTAGAAATACGATTAGTATCGTGATCCTGTGTATATATCGCGACGTACATGCAATAGAGCCTTCTTGAGATGCGTAATGCGGTCTTCCCGTAGCTAGCCATGTTATCAAAAGGACCAGAAGTGTCACTAAAAGAATGAGGATAGGTTTAGTTGGCGATAATCTGTGATATATTGCGTAATCATACCGAACCAAGTAACAGCAGCGATGACGGGTAGCACAGAATAATGATTATGGATTTCTACACCCATGACGGCCATTGTAGGGTATGAAGAGAGAAAAATGAAGAAATGGTCGGGCTGTAAATACTTTGTTTGGGCGCAGAAAGCGGCATCCGAGGCTAGCGGAGACGTACACGTAAAGCCAGCAGATGACCTCATTGCCGTCCATTCGGCACGTACAGATCGAGATTTATAATCCTGTCCATAGCCTAGGCGTGGTCGAATACCTTGGCTTTCTTGGGTAAACCGAAGAAGGAGGCCTCAAGGAGCCAGACAACCTTGAACTGGTCACACGAGTAGCTGCTTTTGAGCACCTTTGCGCAAATTTGATTATATAAAGTTCTTGTTTGAACATTGGAGTCGCAGAAAGTCTCACCTTCATCGAACCAAGGCTCCCAAATACTCGTCCGCAGCAGCTTATCAATTCGCCTAGCAAATTCGAAACGCTATGCATCAGTAAAACCAGACATGAGTACTAAATGGTCTGCTTACTCGCTTGTCTGTCACGCGAACCGAGCCCCTGAGCTTGCGTTCGAAGTGAGATGAGCCGCAAGGACGCATCAGATATATCCTATTGATGACCGGTAGTATGAAAGTGTAATCTTGCATTCATGGACGGAAAGGCGATGTTGATGCATTCTCCTTTCTGGAATGCATCCAACCGAACCACCTGGGCGAGATGCCAGGTTACCACACAAGAATCGTCTCCGAATCGTGAACATTCCTAAGCCATCCTTTTGCTGTTGTCAGCCCGACCCCGCAGCAGATCTACAAACAACCCGTTTCGATTCCGAAGAGGCGACAGAAACCGCTGGAATTCAAGGTTCCCTTCTCCGAACTCAAAGAGCGACGGAGCTCTTTCATGCCAAGATTTCTCAAAAACGCCACCTCCCACCCTTCAGTTGGCTGACCCTTACTGACCCCTTCTCCCAACAACCCCATCAGGGTTCGTCATCGGCGACGTGCTTTACTCTAGTGATATTGTCCAAAGACACATTATCCGGTTCGTCTTTTAATACTCACTCAACTTCTAGTTTAACGCAGAGAAATAGCCTTCCTGACCTTGGCCCCGTTCATCGGATACCATGACTTTGATTCCACCATCGCCAACTGGATACACACCCGCATCCACAAATGCGGAGGGTTTCCTCCTCCTTACGATTCCTAATGCCACAGTCGTCTCGACGGCACCCCAGCATCGAATCGATGGAGCCCTAACGGGCCTCCTCTCTCTCGAATGCGTCACAGTATCCGTATCAGATCCCATGGAACGCGATGTATGGCTCGTTATGCGCGTCGAATCGGCTTCCAAGACGACGACGCAATCGTCCTTTGAGTGGCCACTCCCCGCCACCCAGAAGATCATCCTCTCCAGGGCAGACACCCGATACAAGATCCCCATGATGGAAGGTGGAGAGTTGATCTTGACACTACCACCAGCCCGAGATGCAGCGCAGCGAGAAGACTTGGAGACGTTGGAAGTCATCTTGGCTCAATACGCGGTACTCCAGACGCAGGAGGATACGAATATCGCTCCTCTTGGGTCTCCCGTCCCTGGTGGCGCAGCTCCGTATGCCGTTGACCCTGATGCAGACTTGAAGGGACGCTTGGTACTCGTCGACGAAGATAATGGGCAAGTGGTTGGAATGCTGGATGACCAGTTTAATGTCCGAGAGGACGCGGGGCTACATGCAGAGGGAAACGAAAAGCATCCCGTTATCGTGGAGATCCCCGAAGGAGACGATGTTACATTGAGTGGCGCTGGTACACCAAGGAAGGTCAAGCGAGAGGTCCTCGTACACACCATTCCTATTGACGACACAGACTGGATGAGCAAGACGGCTGGCTTCTTGGGGTACGTACTTTGTTCCGCTCATGGCACCAAAACTAACCCATTTGAAATCAGACGTGGAATCGTAGGGGCGACCAATATAATCACTCAGGGCGTGGAAACTGCCTCAAGTTATTACATCTCCAAATCAAAACCTGCTGCCCAACCAATCGTCTTCTCCGAAACCACACGCAAAAACATCAAGCGCGTACATCACATTTCCGGACAAGCCGTCAAAGTCACCTCCAAGACGACAGGTCTGATCCACCAGGCCGTCGAGCGCCTGACAGACGCTGTTACTGGTCAAGGCAAGAATCCACCCCCATCCTCAGCTCCCTCTCGTCACGGTCTCCACAAGATCCTCACACCCAACGCGAGTGGCCCTGGCACGCCTACCCTAGGAAGAGATGGGTCCAAGGAGTGGACGACACCCGGCGCAAACCCCATGTCCTCTGCATCTTCCATTCGTTCTGGTCCTCCACCTTATTCTCCAACGGCTACCAGCTCGCAGCAACAGCCGCCTCCACTACCGCCCCGCCGCCGGTTCCTCAACAGGCTTTTGACCTCGACCGATATGCTACTCACGACTGTGGAGACATCTGCCGGTCATCTCATTACTCATGCGACCGCCTCGATCTCTGCCGCTGCGCATCACAAGTACGGTGAAGAAGCAGGTAATGCGGTCAATCTGGTAGGCGGTAGCGTGAAGAATGTCGCTGTAGTCTATGTGGATGTGCGTGGCGTGGGCCGGAGGGCGTTACTTAGGGTTGCGGGCAAGCGCGTCATCAGGGCTCATATGGGAGGCAAGGAGGTCGTCTTCCAGGAGCAAGGGATGGGCAGGGGTATCGTGGTGGAGAAGGGAGCGGTAGACCCTACTGGAACGCAAGGCCCTAGTGGTGATCCATATGGACCACCGCCATTCCCTCCTCCAGGAGCATCCATGCCCGGGGGCTATCCAAAGGCGTGATAGATACGATTTCGATAGTACTTCCACTAATTTGTTTCTTGTTGCTCGAATACACGCGAATGGACTCCACCGTGCTTGGTCGTGTGCGCCTATTCAGTACCCTCATCGACCTCAACCCTGAAAGTATCTTGTGATATCGGGGCTTGTACCCTCACATTCAAATGTAAAACCATTATCAGACGATAGTTTATCTTTAGCTCGGCACTCGGCGCCTTCGTCGAAGACTTATGAGGTCATAACATGGTCATTCGTTTCGGCAGCCTGTATGAAAGCAACCATTTCCCGGCCTGAAACTCTCCCCTTTCTCTCATTTCGTGTTCTATCTTTCGTGTAGCGCTGTGATGGTTGCGTGGGCCCATAATCAGTATTCAAAACTCCCCATCATTGCAGCGGTGACTTGGTTTGGTACGGTTCTAACGGCTTTTAATGGCTCTTCTGATCGCAAGCTCTTGATTAGTGACGCTACTGGTTCTCCTTCTGACATGGGTGTGCAAAGGAAGGCCTCAGTACGCCTCGCAAGATGGAAATATCGCTTGTACGTCGCCACGATATGCGCAATATTTCGTGCCTAAGCCATCTACACAGATATATCGGATGTAGGGGCTAGTTTCATAAAGCCTCTCTTCGTTGTCGGCGCCGTTATCACCGCCATATTCTTCGTCTTGACACTCGCTGCTGAGCGACTTTTGGGTCACAATCAACGTCTATTGCCTGCCCAACGCAAAGCTGAAAAGGTTCTTTCCTATTGCGCCATTGGCGGCGCGACCCTTGGTGGAGTCGGTCTCATCCTACTGTCCATCCTCGATACCCTGCGGTTCCAAATGATCCATCGCATCTTCTTGTTTATATTCATGCTCGGAGTTACCCTCAGTGCTATATTCACCGTGGTCGAGGTACGCTTCCAGCCATACATTAGATACCCTGTCGTCCTAATTTCACCGCTAGTTTCGCCTTTTATCTCGTTCATACCAAGGATATGCCGTGCTCAGAAGGTCGTACATGGCGAAAGGAATCATCTCTGCGACTCTGGTCGTTTTGGCTATTGCTTTTGGGGTGATGCTGACCCGCAACGATACTCAAGGAATAGACGTAGGTGGTGAGTCTTTCTGCATCCTTGATATTATCGGTCTATTGTACCAACGCAACCATAGCTATCCTGGAATGGGTCATTGGATTCGGGTTCAACCTCTATCTCCTTACCTTTTGGTACGATCTCCGACTAGCTGCACCCAAAAACGAGATTAATAAGGAGTTGATCGACGGTGGAGCCGCCGCAAATGCTGTTCCGCACGGTCCTTGGTGGGTGTAAATGGTTCCGATGTACGGACTTTACGTAAAGTAATGATATCTGTATCCTTTAAATGTTCTATTTCTCTATATTCACTGTATATGCGGTCATAAACTGCTGCCAGTGTAATGTTATTTGACTGACGCAGCCTCGCGCGCTTCGCCATCCCCTCTTGAACCCAACTGCGACGGTCTAAATAATTATGGCGTCGAGAAATGATCAAGGTCTTGTTATTTTCATATCGTGAAGCGAATTCTATAGCTGACAAGACTCTTTCCAGGAAGCATCCTTCCGTTCGACGCTCTAAACTTGATTTTTGGGATGGCATTTAAGGATTTAGTCGACGAATACAAGTCTGATAACGAGAACTGGTTTTATTTGGATCTTCCACTAGTTCTCGCTGCGGTTTGTCGCCGCTGGCGAGTGGTAGCGCTGGACATGCCGCTATTATGGACATTTGTCCAGGTCGATCTTCGGAGATATGCAGGAGGAGGGACGGAATATTTTCGCTCCCAGTTGTTCAAACAGTGGATATCACGATCCAAAGGCATGCAACTTCACCTATGCATCGAAGGATTCGACCAAAGGGAGAGCTACTTTCCACATACGTTTCCACTCTCCGAAATTGACCTCGACCGCGTAACTTACTTCTCTCTGGCTCACCGCGACGACGTGTGCTGGAAGCTGTGCTGGTTTTTGACGCTTGAAGCAGTTGTCGAAGCATCTGTGGTCGGAAAATATGATAGTGGCTTTATATTGGGTATCCGCATGCCGCAACTACGCACTCTACGCCACTTAGCATCCAACCTGCGGAACTTCATCTTGGCCCACCCGAAAATCCAGGTACTAACAATGGATTGTAGCTCATTCAATGACCTGATGCCGGAATTGCGCTCGCGCGGTGTTCAGGCCTTCGAGCGCCTGACTTTGCTCAGGGCACCCGAGAGGTTCCCAGTGAGTATTATGCAAGGAATAATCGTCAATGACCTCGTTCTTGATGGTAGCAGCGTCACCACTTGGCACATAGTAAAAGCATACATACGGTTAACGTCACATCTACATATCCGACGAGTCTTCAATGGTCATTTCTGGACCTTATTTATTTCTACGGGGAGGGAAATGGGTGCTAGAATCACCCAATTGCGACTTACAGACGTCGCGTGGGATCAAGTATCTTGGTCCTCAGTACTAATTCATCTCCCATTACTGGCTACACTGTGGATCGATCATGATAGCAGTGTAGTGACTATGGGTGCTGATTATCGACCGCTCCCCTGGGGATCCCCCACAGGGCTTCTCAGTGCACTCCCGAAAGTCTATAAGACACTTGGATCACTGTCCAAAATCACAATTCGTTGTACAACGCCACTGTCCACCGATGGATTGGTCGAATTTATCAAACTTTCCAATAGGAAATTTGACATTACAGTCTCACCCGAATGTTTCATAACTGGTGAACAACACCGATTACAACAAATTTCCCTTGTCAACATAGTGGTGTTTTCCACCCGTTTCACGGAAGGTATTACCAAGAGGAAGTTGGTATATACGGTGTAAATAAGGCGCGGAGGCAGCCATGATAATAGATCATTATGAGGAATGTATCCGCATTTCAAACATTCCTAAGATTGAACTAATCCCTTCTTATATTAAGTAACCGCACGAGACTCGGAATCGCAAAACATTTCTTCATGGTATTGTTCGGAGCGCCGCCACTTGGACCCGATGGCATCAGTTCCGACGATCCCAGTTCCTACGAATCAAAATTGTTGTGTATCTAAAATGACTGTGAACCAATTTACTAACGCGATTTTTACAGGGAATACGGTTTCATTTGATATTTTGGCGGTCGTCTTCCAGGAGGCTTTTGAAGATTTGGTCGAAGAATACAAATGTGACAATGAAAATTGGTTTTATATCGACCTTCCTCTCATTTTATCATCGGTTTGTCGCTGTTGGAGGGACGCGGCATTGGCGCTGTCGTCGCTCTGGAGCTTTATCCAGATCGATCTCCCGAGATATGTGGGAGGAAGAACTGATTGCGGCGGGTTAAATCTGCTGAGACTGTGGGTTTCACGCTCTAAAGATGCTAGTCTTCACCTATGCATCGAAGGATTCGAGGACAAATGCACCTACGACGAAGGCACGTTCCCTCTCTCCGAAATAGACCTCGATCGCGTGCGTTACTTCTCGCTGGCATACCGTGGGAGTCTATGCTCCGAAGCATCCAACTGGATATTGAAGCTGGACCATGTAATCGAGGCATCGGTCGTGGGGAGATATAGTCCTGATCTTCGACTGGATATTCACATGCCACAACTGCGCAAACTACGGCTCCTCACATCAGACTTACAAGGATTTGTCTTTGCAAATTCAACAATTCAGTCGCTGACGATGGGCTGCAATGCACTTGCGTATATCGCGTCTGAGTTGACGAGATCGCGTGCTGAATGGAGACCTCTTGAGCAATTAACGCTTATCGGGTCGATCATGGATATGCAAGAGGACCCACCTAGCTTACTAGCCACAGAGCTTGTGTTTGACGGCGGTAGCACGTCCCTCCCGTCCACAGTCACCGCTGTTTTTCCCCCATTGACGACTTTGCCTACGAAGATACGCATTAGAAGGGATTCAAGTCTCGATTACAGTACCATAGCTCGCATTTTGGGTCCATTTGGGTTGAATTGTTACCAGGGAATCACCTTTTTGGAACTTACCGACCTTCGATGGAATGCGGCCCCTTTCTATATCCTTTTAGACCAACTTTCGAGCCTTGTTGAACTTTGGATAGAGGATAGTTCAACCAAGAATGACAACGAGACCCCGCCTCATTGGGGTAATCCAAATACTCCAACAGAGTTCATCAATGAGCTCCCACGATTTTATCGTCAACAGAAATCTCTGTCAAAGATTACATTTTATGCGCAGAAACCACAGAATGCCAAAGGGCTGATCGAGTTTGCCAGGCGTTTGAACCGTAGGTTGGAAATTACGGTGTTATCTGGATGCTTCACCGCTCTTGAATGTGAGCAGTTGCAGCAAGTTTCCATTTTTAATGTAGTGGTTCTATATGCACGTCGTACGGAAGGCATTGCCAGGAGGGAGTTGGTACCTACGGTGTGAATAAGGCCTGGGGACAGCGCCATCATAATAGATCATTTTGTGGCATTATGGCAAATCTATCTGCATCTCAGACATTTTCAGGATTGAAATAATCCCTTCTTTACATTAAGTGCCCGCACGAGGCTCGGCATTATTATAAAGTGTTCCTTCATAGTACTTGTTCAGGCTCTCGCCACTTGAACCCGATGGCATCAACCTCGACGATCTCAGCGCCCACAGACAAAAAATGTAGCGTATCTATAGTGTATGTGAATGTATTTACTAATGCCACTTCTCTAGGGAATGCGGCTCCATTTGATTTTCTGGTGCTCATCTTCCAAGACGCTTTTGAAGATTTGGTCGACGAATACAAGTTTGATAATGAAAACTGGTTTTATTTGGACCTTCCACTAGTTCTCGCTGCAGTTTGTCGCCACTGGCGAGCGATAGCGGTGGACATGCCGGTATTGTGGACATTTGTCCAACTCGATCTTCGGAGATATGCAGAAGAAACGATTAATTTTGGCGGGGTCAATCTGCTGAGACTCTGGCTTTCACGTTCCAAAAATACTCGCCTTCACCTGTGCATCGAAGGATTCGAAGACAAAGGCACCTACGATCAAAGCATATTCCCACTCTCCGAAATCGATCTCGATCGCGTATGTTACTTCTCGTTGGCTTATCGTGGAGGTGAATGTTCCGAAGCATCCCATTGGGTATTGAAGCTGGACCATGTAATCGAGGCATCGGTCGTGGGGAGATATAGTCGTGATTTTCGGTTGGATATTCGCATGCCGCAACTACGCAAACTACGCCTTCTGGTACCAGAACTCCAAGGATTCGTCTCTTCGCACCCAACGATCCGGCTGTTGACAGTGAATCGTAGCGCAGTGGAGTGCATCAAGCACGAGTTGACAAAAGCACGTAATGGAGGAAGAATTTTCAAACAAATAACGATTCTTGGGTCGTTCAGTAGCCTCCCGCTAGGTGTACACGGATTGCTCGCCACCGAGTTTGTCTTTGACGGCCACCGCGACATTCTCCAATTCCCAAACACCGGCTCTTCTCCATTATTGACATGTCTGACTTCGCGCTTGCGCCTCAGAAGGATTTCACCCAATGACTTTAGAACTCTCTATAGTTTTTGGGGTCCAGATGGAGGAGGCATTGGTGCTGCCATCACTTTCTTGGAGCTTACCGATCTTCAGTGGGGTTCAACCCATTCACATCTCTTGTTCAACCACCTCCCAGACCTTGTTGATCTCTGGATAGAGGATAATAGGCCAATCGAGAATGACGACGAGATCCTGCCACGTTGGGGTACTCCAAAAGATACTCCAACAGAAGTCCTCGATGAGCTTCCAAAATTCTATCGACGACTGAAGTCTCTGTCAAAGATTACATTTCTTGCGCAAAGCCCACAGAGTGCCCAAGGGCTGATCGAGTTTGTCAGGCGCTCGAATCGCAAGTTGGAGATTACAGTGTCCTCTGGATGCTTCACCGCTCCCGAGTGTGAGCAATTGCGGCAGCTTTCCGTTCTTAATGTAGTGGTCCTCTATGCACGTCGCATCGAGGGCATCGTTAGAAGGACCCTAGGAAAGTAGCCATCGTTTTGTATCGCATATTTTGGGTTATATATTTCCGATTCTTGTGGCCCATGTCAGTCGGTTTATTCGGATTTCGTGTGGCCCCGCGCCTGTAACGACCGCGAGAGACACAGCCGCCCACTTTACTGAATATTTGATGGGAAGCCAAGTCGAATTGTGGGCGTGGTTGATTGGACAGCCCCCATCCCGTGTGGTCGGCATCAGGTGGTAAATAAGGTTTCTTAAAAGAGCCTCCTCCGTTCACACAACGGGGCTGTCTCTTTCGCGAGCCCCTTTACCTTCAAGAAACTATAATTCTGCGCTGGGCGCAGTTCTCATTTTCGTTCTCTAATAGTCATTGTTGAGGGTTGAAATCATGGCCGACGAAGAGAAGAAATCGAGGATAAGATACAATGGACAGTCGTTAAAGCTTCAATATCTCCCTGCAATAGCATCATTTAGTTGGTTGGGTACGTCTCTCCCAATATTCGGCCAGGTCGTCGAAGGCTAACGTCGAATCCGTTGGCCAGTTACTCTGATTGGGCTTCTTGCTGGATGGGCTAGTTTGAAAGTCCCTCGATACCCGTCTCAAAATGGAACCATTCCATGTGGGTTCATGTTTGCGTATCTATATAATTTTCGGCTGATTTTTTCCCTCTCGTGTAGTCGTGTCGGATATTGGAGCACAAAGGCTCAAGCCCCTATTCATCATCGGATGTATCATCACCGGAGTCTCCTTTTGGTTCACAATCTTCCTAATGCATCGAAACCGGCACATGTTTAGCACGCCTATTCCCGTGGTCAACAGCGAGGTTACAACCCCCACCGTGAGCGTCGAGGCCGCATCGCCCGCGAACACAGCTGCCGAAGGAGGACAAGAGACGGAAACAACAACGGTGGCACCAACCGAAACGGAGACCAAGATCATTACCAAGGCGAGGAAGAGCGTGCGCGGGCTCAATGCCGCATCGTGGGTCGCCCTCATCTTCACCTCTATCGGATTACTCTCGTTTATCATGCTCTCTGGCTTTGATGTATACATCTATCCACGTATCCACTCGCTCTTCTTGGTGATATTTGGTGTCCCACTCTTCATTGGCCTTGCTGGATCCATTACCCTCAACGCTATCCAAACTGCTGCTTATCCTGAACACAAATGGCTCCGCAAAGCCCTCTGGATCAAGGCCCTTGCAGCGACAATACTCTTGTTCATTACAGTCGCGTTTTCGGCTCGAATGGCTACGGCTGAACGACCATATGATTATCAGTTTGACCAAGCAGGTGTGTACTTTTTAATGTTTCTTTGCCACTCCCCGATCTAATTTCGCTCTTATAGCTATTCTCGAATGGTTTACGACAGTGGCTGCGGATATTTACATGCTCACGTACTGGTATGACCTGCGTCACATTCTCCGCATGCAGCAAGAACGCAGTGTGGAACCAGTAGAAGAGTCATGATGCGTCGTGTTTCTAAATTATCACTATTTTGCCCTTTTGAGGGTGATCACGACCTGGGAAGGGAGCATAAACAACTTTCATCCCCTGTATCTTGTAAATAACGAAAAGCGGATACTTGTAGTCAATGGATCGTTTGTCACGACCACTTGCGGCGTAAAACTATCAAAAGTCCGAAATGCCCATAAACGCCACCAGCAGACACGCGTAGTCGAAATAACTTCACCTCTGACCACTATGAGCCATTCGAGCATCTATCGTCGTCTCGCAGAACTTCCCATTTTCAGTTCTGCGTCCTTTATTTCAGGACATCGTTAGTTATTTCTGATCAATTCTCACCTGACCTCCTATTCAACCAACCTTGGCCGGGAACTACAGGCATTTCCATCGAGAGTTCGGTGCGCGACCATGTAAACAACGTCAAAAGGTCGTTTATCCAAGAAGCGGGTATCCTTGAATCACCGGGGACGTCATCATCATCTACGCGTTCGTCCTGGCTCTCGACACCCATCGAGCGCTCGGAATCCATCGTGGCAAGGCTCATATCACCTTCGGGAGCACGCACAGCCATCCTAAAAGAAACATCTGGAACGCCCAAGAAGCGGTTTGTTGAGATCTGGAAGGGAGATGCGGCCGAGTTGATTGTAGAAACGACATCGAGGCATGGTCCTTTTTACGGTGATGGTGAGCCTATTCGTACATGCTATTGAATAAGACAATATATGACCTGCTTTGGTTAGCGACATTTTCCAGTTTATGTTTTTCTCCAAAGGAAGATGCACTCCTCTATACGGCGGAAGCAAAGGCACCAGAGGAAGACCCAAAAGACCCCTTTCACAAGTTTACCTTTCGTGAACAGTATGGCGAGCAGTTTATCGATCGTCGGTCACCAACGCTCTTCTGGCTCCGATGGGATCCGAGCCGTGCCAATCTTCGAGAGAACGACGAGGATGGAAAACCGATCAGTCAACTAGTCCAAGTCTCTCCTACATTTCCTAATCCACCCAGTCTACTCCCCGGCTCGCATGCCCTCAACGACCCGCCCGTGTTCTCCCTTGGCCAAGCGACATTTGCCTCACGCTCGGGGAGAAGCGTGATCGCCACGGCATATCTACGTACAGCAGGCGATCGGAAATTGGGCATTGTATATTGTGCCAATAGGCCGTCTATGATCGTACGCTTGACGTTCCCTGATACCCCACTTGAAGCCGCCTCGAAAGAAGACGATAAAGAGAAGAAAAAGCGGATAGAAGAGGCTACTGTGGAATGCCGTAGTTTGTTCTCGGAATTCCCCTCTCGCTCGCCACGCGTATGGTTCCCTCCCACAGAATCCGAAATTACGACAAGTAAATTCAAGAATCCTGTGGCGATCTGGATTAGTAGTGCTAAAGAGCCACATGGCTCCTGCGCACGGTTACATATGATGACACTCCCAAGCGATGAGGAGCTCTGCGCCACGGGAGGATGGGAGTCGACTACGAACGGGAACCAAAGCACGAGTCAAGTCGAAACGGTTATCGACTCTGTTTGGGAGCCACCGTGTCCAGTGGACGAAGGTGGCTTTCCAGGCTTGTACATCAACCAGCTTCCACCCAGTCCCTTCCTTTTCCTCGATGGTGTATTGCATGCTACATGTGTCTCCAGCTGGGGTTGTAGTCAAGATCTACTCGTCATCCGATTGGAGAAGGATTATGTCGAGCCTCCTCTTTCGGCGAACGCCAACCCACCCGCGAGCTACGTTCATGGGGCGAGAAAGCATGAAGTACACCGCTTGCAGCTTAGGTCTCGGAGCTGTACCTCTTTTGTTGCCTGTGATGGAAGGAGTAAGATCGTAGCAGTAGCCAGCACCTTGACGGAGCCCAACGAGGTATATGTGACAGACATACATGGGAGCAATATAAAAGGCGCCTCGTGGACCAAGATTACCAACATTGGAGACCGAGGTATAGTTCTCTAGGAATCATGATTACTATGCACTGACGACATATTCATATAGCGAAAGAACTGACCGATGGCTTGGAAGGAAAAGTGACAACGATTACCGGCCATGAGCCCACACAGACCATCTACATTCGACTTGCGAACGCTGAGCTCCAGCCATTAGTCACGTTCCCTCACGGTGGACCTCACTCAGTTACTCCTTCAACCTTCTCCCCTGAAGTTGTAGCGTTTGCTCTATCAGGGTGTAAGTTATCGCTTCCTTCACGAGTTTGGGCCGGCATTTGACTCTGAAGCCCAAGATACGATTTCCTGTCCCAACTACCGAGGCTCATTGGGCTATGGACAACGATGGGTGGAAGAACTGTTGGGAAAAATTGGAAGGCTGGACGTGGATGATGTGATGGCCAGCACCAATCAATTGATCGAGGCTGGCTTGGGGAAAAAAGGACTAGGCATGCAGCTCTACATGGGAGGAAGCCATGGTGGGTTCCTCGGCGCTCATGGTTAGCAACCCTTTTCCTGGAAATACGTCTGCCTAACTAACCCGTTGCATTCATAGTCATCGGACAGTTCCCTTCCTTCTTCTCGGCTGCAATACTTCGGAATCCCGTCATTAATGTGCCAGCCATGTATGCAACGACAGACATTCCAGATTGGACGACTGTCGAGTGTGGGATACCTTACGACCCGAACGCAGTTCTTACGCCTCAGCAATATGAGACCTTGTACAAAATGTCGCCAATTCAATATGTCGACAAGGTGGTCACTCCAGTTCTTTTGAGGATCGGTGACGTTGATCAACGCGTACCACCGAGCCAGGGAAAGGAATACTATCATCTTCTTAGAGCAAGGGGTATGGGAGAAAAGGTTCAAATGCTGTGGTACCCGGAAAACAGCCATCCACTGGACAAAGTAGAAGCAGAACGATCTGGCTGGGATGCGTCACTGGCATGGTTCAAAAAGTATGGCGGAGAGCAGGTGTACAACGAGTAGAATCACGTGTAGAAGCTCATTTTGAGGTGGCATTTAAGGAAACTCTCATTGAAATCCCATTTACTTATGTCGCTAGTAGGGAATCGTCAGAATGACCATTCCTCCTAAGGTACGGTGAGACTTTAGTGATAATTAGGTTATGCTCGAGCGGCTATCAGACGTCGTTGCAATAGCCTAAGAGCCGCATATGCAGTTTCCAACCTGGAGGTGTTCAGGTAAGTAATAATCATCCCAGGTGATAAACAGGGCTCCAACCTTGGTACCGGCACACCAACTTCTTTGGCCTGCTTTACTACTGCCCCTATAATACCTTCAACCTCCATCGGTCGTCCAGCCTCTAAGTCTACCAGCATCGACGGCTTGAAGGGCTTCCCTTTACTGGAGTCACTGTACGATCCTTGAGCAAATGCAATTGTATCCCGAGGAGCAGTCGACGGTAAAAGGTCTTCCGTGATCCCAATTGCTCTTGCTACTTGAATAACCTTGATATGAAATCAGTGCTGGACAACGGCCACTATGGGTTTACGATGACCTCGTTCATTAGACCAGCTGCCACGGGTTCGTTTATCTCCCAAGCAGATTTCTCGTATATTTCGAACAAGTCGGCGCGAGAAAGAGTCGCCAGAGTAGAAAAGGCAGAGTTCCTTGGCATAGAATTAGGGCTATCTAACTGGGAGACAAAACCTCACTCACCAAAGATTCTTCCTCCATCTCTCTGCCACAATGCTCACGGCAGCAGTAGGAGCTCCACCTCCACTTTGTAGTAGATGTACAAACGTCTCCAGTGCCTTGTTCCCAGCATCTTTCATTGCCACTTTGGCCACGTCTCCACCTTGCGCATAGCTCTGAGCAAGAGGCTCATGAAAGCCAACCACGAGCCGGTCGAGGTCCCCATGCCGCAGGACCCTATAGTTGTTGATGAGGGTACAGTCAATCCACGCACACGCGGATAGTACACTGGCAGATGGAACGGCTGCTTGGAGGTCCCTCTCAATCCCTATACCGTTTTGTATCAACACAAATGTCTTTGCACGCGACAGTAAGGGGCCAAGGATCTCCGGTGTAGTGGCCACATCTGGAATCGTTCTTAAGAGGTTCAATAAGAAATAAGAAAACCTCGTAAACGCAACACATACTTGAAGCAGCCCACGACAAAGTCGTAGTCTCTATCAGCCGCTTCCTCGGTAGTTTTCAGAACTAGAGAGGTTAAGTATGACATGAGACTGGTTAGAAACAGACTTGCCTCTATATGGCCTCCAAGACTTCTCCTCCCCGTAGAGAGCAGACTCGACGTCCACTCCGTATTCTACCCAAATGTGAACGTCTACTAGTGTCGGTGGGGTATCGATGCGTACCCTTCAGAGTATCATAATTGGACCTGTATAACGGTCATTGAAGTCCCACGCTCCCGATCCTCTCAAACTCACCGGCAAACCGCGCTGATTCTGGCCTTTCCAGATCTAGAAAGCAGCCACCCATATAACGTACCAATGGCGCCAAAACCAACTACGCAAATGTCGATGGGATTTTCTGAGCTCATATGTGTAGGATCGAGATCACGAAACTATCCGGATAGCCAAGGTGGAGACTAGGTAGTGACTCGTCTTGCCGGTATTCAATGGGCAAATGATACATTGCAAGGGCCCTCCGGGCGATCCTGACCGTACGAAATACAACACGTTATTAGGATGAAAAGTCATTTTCTAAAAACAAAGACCAACGGCTTTGGTTACGTAACAATGACAAGGCACGACTGAGAAGCGCTGGCCCCTATCTTTTGACAGTTTGACAGTTTTTTAATTACTACACGTATGGTCTGTGCCTGCACGGTGCCTTTTATAAGGACGGTAAGACCTTCCCTTACGGTCAGGAACAGAGAATGGCATTGCGGGAACTAAATATACGCATTACAATTCCACTAGTGACACGACTCACACGCGCTACGGAAGCGGGTGAGGAGTAAGAGAGTAAAAAGATAAGGAATGGGCGTGAATGGTCGAAGGAAGATATGAAAGTCCATCCATAACAGAAACCGGGGGTCGTAAAGTCGTAATAATGATGCTCGAAACAAGGAAAAAGGATTAGTTAGAAATAGTACGTGGTGTGGTTTTCCATTGGACGGGATACTGTAGCGGACCAAATGTGCTGTGCGACGTGCATAGTAAGAGGCGTTTAAGACATCTTTTCGCCAACGTGAATGCAGCGGTGGCATCTACCGCTTTCCACCGACTTTCGCTTTGCCGACAGGAGGGGAGGACGCCATAGGCTGCATCTTGAGACCAACAGCACTTCCTCGAAGACCACAATCCCTCGGCGCCATTTCACCACACTTGATATGCGACCTGTATAGCCAGTTAGCAAGCCAGTCATCGCTCACAAGAAAGAACGCACCTTAATCCACAGTCGTCGCATTCAAGGCATGGTTTCCAACCTAGCCGCTTCCCACAGAGATCACACTTGGCGCCCTTGACACCAAGACTGGCAGAAGTACCAGCACCCTTGTCCTTTTTCCCACCGCCAAAGCCGAACCCAGACGAGAAGAAAAAGTCGAATGGACTCCAGCTGTATCCGGATCCCGAACTCGAAATACCACGCGTACCCTTTGTAGGTGAACCGGGGAATGCGGATTTCGCTCCAGAGGCGTTGGTGTTCGCGGTGTTCGTTGTGGCGCCCGGCTTGATGAGCGTGAAACGATGTAATCCGCCGATGATCTCGCTCCGGACTGTGCTCCCGCCTTCTGTGGCTGCGGCAATGGATGCACCACCAAGGGTCGAGCTCGAGTATCCGCCTCCTACTCGGACCGTCTCCCCATCATCACCGCCGTGTGTTTCTTTACCGTTGACAAGGTGAGAAGCATACGGGTTCGTGATGAAGGACGATGTCGTTCCTCCATCGGCCGTATGATACGAGTTGACGGACACACGAGAATCCGTGGTGAGCGTCTTGAAACCAGACTGGGAGATGGGCGCGGGCTCGTCGATCTCGCTACCGGTTTGTTTTTGGGGTGCGGTAGGCCTGACCGTCAATATGCTCGAGAGGTTCGGCGGGGCACCCCCATTTGCTTTACGGACGACACTGGTCGAGTAGTCGGTGTACACGAGGCTTCCCGATTCATCACCACGATGAAGCAGTGGCTCATCGGAAAGACTAGACTCGGATTTGTGAGCTTCCCGGACGTGCTTGTGCTGCAGCGGAAGCGAGTCGTTCGCCTGGTCAAACGGCTGCTTCGGTTTGGCAGTGAGGGTGGGAGCATCACTCTCACTTGCAGATCGAGACGGGATAATCTTGAGACTGGAGATGGCTTCCATCAACTCCTCATCTTCGCTCGTCTCCTCCGGTGTCGTCTCTCCACTATCTTCATCGTCGTCATCGCGCTTTGTCTTTTTCTCTCCGTCCTTTTTGCCTCTGATCTCGTTCCCGACGCCTTGGCCAAAGCTCGGGATGCGCGGTCCGAGCGCGGGTCGCGTACCGCGTTTGGTGCCTACACCCGTGAAGAGCTTTACGCTCCCGATATGCAAGTTTTCCGCCTCCGAGTCTTTACTGAGCACCTCCAGCTCGATGTTTTTGAGGCGATCCAAAACCTGGAGCATCGTAGGCCGCGCACTGGGATTCGCACTACAACACTGTATGGCGATAAGGACGAAATCTTCGGGAGCACCAGGGCTCGCGAGTGCCTGTAACTCCGACTCGTCGAGATTGTAATAGGGCGGCGCACGTTTGAACGTATGATCGTCCGCCAATTTGCGCGCGATGAGTTCGCAAAAGATGACGCCGAGCGAAAACACGTCCGTGGGCAAGCCAAACTCGTTTCCGAGTAAGATCTCGGGAGACATGTACGAGTCTGTACCGCAAAAGGTGAGACGTCTGCTTTCCTCGGCGTTTCGAGCCGCGATGCGTGCGAACCCGAAATCGGTGATTTTTAAACGGCCGTTGGAGGTGAGAAGGAGGTTTTCGCCCTTGAGATCACGGTGGATGCACTGCCGCGCGTGGAGATAGGCTAGTGCGCGGGCTATGTCGATTGCGAATGAGACGCGTAGCCGCCATGGCAGTGGCATTTTGCGGTTGTAAATGTATGTGCGTAGGTTTCCGTTTGGGATAAACTCGGAAATGATGTATATCGTGTTCGAGGGTGGGGGTGCCTTTGACAGCCCGAGGTAGAGCACGACGTTTGGATGCCGGGCTTCCCTGAAAATGAACATAACGGCGTTAGATCTATGCGCTATAGTGGCGAAGGAGAACACTACTGACTTCATCAAGCGCCATTCTCGTTCGAAATACTTGCCGACGTCGTATTCGGTGCTGGGAAGGACTTCTTTGATGGCTACTTCGATTCCCAGATATGTACCTGAGGGCCGGGAGTCAGCATTTCTCCAGCCTTAGCGGTTTGAGTAGAGACGGACCTTTGTAGACGTTGCCAAAGCTCCCACTTCCCAGTTTAGACCAGTTTCCTTTAATGTCCTAGAATAATAGGAGACGAATAAGACGCGCGGCGGGTTGTGGGGAATGAGTGCGTCAGCCACAGGCGGCACAGGCGGCAGCACTTTGCCAGTATCAACAAGACTTACATCGAACGGGATCACGTCGAAATCCATGATTGATACGAGAAAATTAAATAAGAAATTGTAAAAGAAAATTAATGCCGAATTGAGGGATTTGTTGATGGGGATGACGCCTAAGCAACGAATGAGGAGAAGTCCAAGTCCGGTGTGGCTACGCTTTCGGCGCTACCCAGTAGAACGCCGAAAAGTGCGTCGGCGAGGTGAATGTATTCCTATTTTGTGCGCATCAAAGTTTCATTTCAAGTCGATTCGTCAGTGGGTGGCATGTGAGCCGGCTTGCCCCTCAACCACAATGGCTGAGTACAATGCCAGGCCGATTACACTACCTCCAACTGATTCCCAAGTTACAGATGATCAAATTATGCACAAGTCATCTCTAATCAAGTCTTCTTTCCCTGGAATCGAATCCTATAAGCTTAATGAATGGACCCAGTTTATCTACCCATCCGCACTTACGGAAGTCAATTCGGACGAGATGGAGATCATGTTATACTCCAATACCACACGACCCGAAGTTAGCTTTGAAACCCTTCCAGCGCCAATAATAACAGAAGAGTCCAATGTTTACGGTTACTTGGACCGTTTTAGGGAGGCCTCCTCTATGCTGATTGGTGAACAGTTTCTTCCCGTATTCAAAATGCTGCGCTGAAAAACAACCCCTAGACACTTCGGGCTGGACCTTGGAATTTGTGCCTACCGAGAACCATACCGCAGAGGATCCTTTCAACACGCTATGTCGTCCAGCCTTTGTTGTCATAAGGCATAGGAGTAGAAACCCGAGGGATAGCGGTCAAACACCCACCCATTGGTCCTGCATAGAGGGGGTGGCAGAGTCGATTTGGAGGGGTGGCCCAGACCCTGAAAGCAAATTGGCGGCATATACGGCCTTTCATCTACGAGCTCGTCCAGATCATGTATCCGTTGTGGGCATCCTTATCAGCGACTCGTATTTCACCCTGCTCCTCACCAACCCATGCCGTGTGTACCAAACCAAACGTATCAAATGGGGAGACGGCCACGACACTCGCCGCCTTCTCTTTGCTTGGATTTGGCGTCTGTATCATCCAGAAGTCGATTCCTCTGTAACCATCAACCGCGTGCCGGAACCCACGTTTAACATTACCGTCTCAGACTCCCGCAGCATTAATGACCTCTCAATTCTGCGGACAGGGGAGAGTTTAGGTCGGCGAACAACCATTATGGCCAGCAAGTCGGATCCGAGCACTGTCATCAAGGAGCAGTATATCGAATTAGGACGCAGATACGCGGAAGGTCCCATCCTCAGACGGATTCACAGCAACGGATCATTCCCGGGTGTGATTCGTCTCGAACATTACAGCAAGGTCGCGAGTGATATCAATCCGATTACAGTTCAATACGATGGGGGGACAAATTCGGCTGAAACTATAACACGGCATAAAGTACGGCTGGTTCTAAAGGATACTGGAGAAGAAATAACAAATGTTAATACTCCGAGAAAAGTATTAATGGCCTTGTACGATGTGCTTGAAGGTGAGCCTTACTTCTAACGTTGTTCAGAGGCTCAAATCTACCAGTCTCCCGTGTTCTGTACAGAGAAAAGCAAATTCTCCACAGAGATATTAGCTCTCATAATATTCTAGTTCGGTCTGAGCCTCTTGTGCTTGATGACTGCGCTCAAATCGAAGGAATGTGCTTTTCGGGACATCTCCTATCTCCATCTGGTCAGGACACCCGGTAATGATCTGGCTATTTTTGAAACCCGCTGTATCTGAATCAGAATACAGTTCTCGCTTTGCTACCAGGGCTCTCTTGATCGACTTCGATATGGCAGAGGATCAAGGCTCCCAGACAGACCCAACAGGCAAACTAAAGCACAGGACGGTTAGTAATGTCTGAGGTGGTGTGGGACAACAAACATTGATGGACATTAACCAGGGTACGCCAGCATATATGGCCCGAGCGGTGCGCAATGACATCCTGCGCGCTGGTGATTTCAGGCTCCCATCTATGCCAAAGGTCAATCCGCGCCTCAAGGCTACCTATAAAGAAGCATATAAAGGGTTTACTCCTCACCGCCTCGAGAAGTTTCCTAAAAATGAACAGGAAATAGTCTACCTGGAGAAGAACGCAAAATATAAAAGGCCGTTCCGTCATCAGCTCCGTTTCGATGCCGAATCTGTGTTCTGGGTTCTTCTGTGGTGGTGTATCCAAGCCAAACCTAAAGGACCTTTGAATGAAGAACCTATCGACCCTACAGCCTGGAATAGTCTTGTCAATCCCAAAGACTCTCGAGACCAAAACTTTATTAGGTTCATCGAAGATGACATCTTGCACTCCCGGTATAGTGCGCTATTCCCACTCCTCGACGATATGCGCAAGCATCTGAATATTGATCTTGAATTTGCCAAAAAGGCAGATCGCAAAAAATCGGACTACCTACACGAGGCGTTTCAACGCACCATTCTCAATTTTCTTTTCGTCAATGATACCGAGCCTTTCATGGACGCAGAAAAGAGCGAGAACCCACGGGTAGTAGGTCAAACCGGGAAAAAAAGAGGCACAAGTGCAATGGGTACCACCACAAGCGCAACGAAAACGCAAGCGAGTCGGAGTACTGGAGGCAACCGGTCAGGAGACTCGAGAGAGGTAGGTCACGTACAGTGCCGTATTCGAGCAAAGATTGATAATTCCTTATAGTCCCGCAAGAAACCGCGTCTCGAATAGGATGCATCGTCATTTACCCGTCTTCTTTCATTCCGCACACCTATATTAGCCTTCTTGACGCCACTAGTGCCACAAATATTGAGTAGGGCTTCTGATTCTGCTGGCTGGTGGCAGTGGCTTCTACCGACCTGTCTCGGTTTGCCACTTGAATTTCTTTCATACAGCCTCTCTAATATTATACCGATTCATGAGCTCGTAATACTACTTCTTTGATTCTTTGGGCAAAGGCGTGTACTTCGAGATATCGTATTCGTCCTTTGGGCCTCTCAAGCCGTATTCAGAGCCCAACTCAATTGATGACAGCTTCGACAGCTAAACATCGTACTTTTCTCTGATTGCTTGGCGCATTGAAAGTCTTGTATGTATTATGTCGTGCTATTCTTTTCATTTCCGGTCAACTCGCCACCCGTGAACCCGCCTTTATTGCCCCTCAACCACAATGGCGGAGTACAATGCCAGACCAAGTACACTACCCCCAGCTAATTCCCAAGTTACAGATGATCAAATTATGCGCAATTCATCTCTAATCAAGTCTTCTTTCCCTGGAGTTGAATCTTATAAGCTTAACGAGTGGAGCAAGTTTGTCTATCCGTCCGTTTGCACGGAAGTTGGTGTGAACAAAATGAAGAGCATGCTCTATTCTAATAATACGCGACCTGAAGTTAACCGCGAAGCCCTTCCGGTGCCATCAGGATCAATGAACATGCCAGCCGACTGTTGCAAATACTTGAACAAGTTCAATGATGCCTTGTCTGGTTTGATTGGTACGTGTCTTGTCTTTCACACTCACGACGCTGTGTTGAACCGCTCCCTTCCTAGAGAATCGGAGGTTTATTTTGAAGTTTGTGGTTACTGAGCGCCACCGCGCAAAGCATCCTGTCAACAGAGAATGTCGTCCCGACTTTGTTGCCGTGCGAGCAGACATAGAGGGAAAACCCCAATATTGGACTTGCATGGAAGCAACTGCAGAAGCGCGTTCAGAGAAGGACAAAAACCCCCAAAGCAAGGCGGCGGCTTATACAGCCTTTCATCTCCGGGCTCGCCCGGACTACATATCTGTTGTCGGGATCTTCACCGATATAGATTACTTCCAACTCTTCCTCACCACACCATGCCGAGTGTATCAGACCAAACCCATCAAATGGAACGGTGGCCATGCTACTCGCATTCTTTTTGCTTGGCTTTGGCGCATCTATCATCCCGAGGTTGACTCTTCCATGACCGTCACCCTCACAATGAGGCCCATTTTCAATATCTACATCCCTGGATATGGCTGCTATAGTGACCTTTTAATCCTGCGGACGGCGGAGAGTTTAGGTCGGCGAACAACCATCATGACCGACAACTCGGATCCTCCCGTTATCATCAAGGAGCAGTATATAGAACCCGGACGCAGATACGCGGAGGGTCCAATCCTCGCTAAAATTCACAATGAGGGCTCATTCCCAGGCGTCATTCGTCTCGATACTTATGGCCCGGTCCTGAATGACGGCAAACAGGTCACGGTTCGACACAAGGGGCAGGCGGGCTTGAGCAAAAGTATCGTACGAAACAAAGTTCGACTTGTCCTAAAGGATACCGGAGAAGAAATAATGAATGCTCAAACTCCGAGGGAGGTTTTGATGGCCTTGTATGATCTTCTCGAGGGTGAGTCTTATTCATGATATTGCTCTAGTACTCGACACTTGGCAGTCACTCGCATTCTACATAGGAGGAAAGGGATCCTACATCGTGACATCAGCCCTCACAATATCCTACTTCGACCTAAGCCTCTTGTCGTTGATGACTGTGCTTAAATAGAGGGCATGTGCTTCTCGGGACACCTCTTACCCAAATCTGGTCAGGAAGATCGGTATGCAATACGGTTGCTTTGAAATGACTCTGGCTGACTCGTGACACAGTTCTCCACTTTCCACTAGGGTTCTCTTGATCGACTTCGACGTTGCACAAGATACAAAAGCCCAGCTAGAAACAATGGAGAAACTAATGCATCGGACGGTTAGTAGTGTCCGAGGTCTTGTATAGACTAGCTGTTGTTGAAATTTTGATCAGGGGACACCGGGATACATGGCACGGGCAGTTCGTAGAGGCGAACCTGCGTCCGGTTTGTTCGAGCTCCCACCCATGTCAGAGGTAACGCCGGGCGTGAAAGACGTCTATGGCAAATTTCTTAAGGAGCGCCTCGATACCTTTGGTGAAAACGATCCAGAACGATTCAAAATCCAAAAGGGAACACAATATAAGGAGGAATTCGGTCATCAACTCCATTTCGATGCCGAATCTGTATTCTGGGTTCTTCTCAGGTGGTGTATTCAAGCCCAACCTAAGGATCCTTTGAAAGAAGAGCCCATTGACTCCGTAGCATGGGGTGCTCTTGTTAATTCCGAAGACGCTCGAGACCAAAACTTTATTAGTATTAGGGACATGAAAGATAACATCTTGCACTCCGGATATCAACCACTCTCCCCGCTTCTGGACGAAATGCGTGCTCATCTAAATGGCGATCTTGCATTCGCCACATCGGGAAAACGGGGGCATTCGGAATACCTGCACGAGGTATTTCAACGCGTCATCCTCAATTTCCTCTTCGAAAACAATACCAAGTCTTTTATGGATGTAACGAAGCACGAGAAACCACGGACGGTAGCTCAAACCGGGAAGAAAAGAAACCGGACGGGTACTACGACAAGCAGGACTACGACAAGCAGGAGCATTCGGACAAGCATCCAGACGGGCATTCAGACGAACCAAGGTACCGGGTTGGAAGAGGATGATGAGGAAGAAGAGGACAAAGAGGACGAAGCGGAGGGGCATTCCTTACAGCCTCACAAGAAACAACGTATCGAGTAGAATGTGTCGTCCCCTGTTTGGGCCCTTTTACTTCGTCTGTATTAGTCTTCTGTATACTACCTGTGCCATAGATATTTGCCAAAATTGAACGTGGTGAGCGAGTATTCGGTTAGTGGCCATGGGTGAGGCCAAACAATGAAGAGGCAAGCTAAAGTCTTGATAACCTGATGAGACAGTATATATGACATGGATTATTCATACTATGTACGTACTGGCTCTAATCAAGTCGTCTAAGTCGATATTTCCCTGTGTCTGACATGCGCGTTTTGTGGTATTAATTCGAATACACACCTGAAAATATAGTCGTACGTGGTTCTTCTCGCTAATAGCTTGGTTAAATAGGATAGAAGGGTGAATTGGGAAGCCACGACCCTTCGCTGCTGTGGTATGCCCTGGCTGGTGGCAGTGGCCAATTAGGTTTTGCTTCTCAACTGCAATGGCCGAGCATGTACAAGACTCCATAACAACTACAATACCCCCGCATGATACTCAAAATACATCTCTTCAATCCGCCATCGAAATTCCTGTCGCCGGCATTGATCGCCAGGACCGTGATGAATGGAGAAAATACATTTACCCGGACGTTCATACCGAGATCGGCTGGGAAAAGATGGAAGACATGCTCTATTCCAATGCCAAAAGACCCGAAGTTCGCTACGAAGACCTTCCGGCGCCATTTGAAACATACACCGACACAAAGGATTATTGTAGATACCTGAACAGCCTTGGAAAAGCCATGTGTAGTTTCATCGGTAGATGTTTTCTTTCTATTCTCACACTTGCGTTCTGAAACGATCCTCAGACCATTCAAGTTGGACGTTGGAGTTCTTGCCTACAGAGAACATACATTCTGCTAGCACCCTATGTCGCCCACGTTTTGTGGTTATGAAGGATAGTAACCGAAATTTTGGACACTGGTCTTTTATCGAGGCGATAGCGGAGTCATATTCAAAAGGTGACAGACACTCCGAAGGCAGGCTGGCAGCCTACACAGCGTTTCATCTCCAGGCTCGTCCAGACTACGTATCTGTTGTGGGTATCTTTACGCACCCATCCTACTTCAAACTGTTCCTCTCCAATCCGTGTCGCGTATACCAAACCAAAGCCGTGAATTGGAATGACAGCCACGCCACTCCACTGCTCCTCGCCTGGATCTGGCGTCTGTATCATCCAGAAGTCGACTCCTCTATGAGTATCAACCTTACACCAAAGCCTACGTTCAAGATCCGCATCTCAGAATCCCGTAGCATCAACGACCTCTCAATTCTGCAGACAGGGGAGAGTTTAGGTCGGCGAACAACCATTATGTCCAGAAAGTCGGATCCGAGCACTGTTATCAAGGAGCAGTATATCGAATCAGGATGCAGGTGTGCAGAAGGTCCGATCCTCCGACGAATTCACGAGGGAGGTTCCTTCCCGGGTGTTATTCGTCTCGAATCTTATACCGAGGTCCTGAATGACGGCAAACCGATCACAGTTCAGCACGAAAATATAACACGACATAAAGTGCGGTTGGTTTTAAAAGATACCGGGGAAGAAATAACGAAGGTTAAAACGCCGAGAGAGGTCTTAATGGCGTTGTACGATGTCCTCGAGAGTGGGTCTTATCCACTACGTTGTTCCAGTGCTCAAACCCTAGCAGTCACCCGTGTTCTGCATAGAGAGAAGAATATCCTACATAGAGACATTAGTTCTCACAACATCTTAGTTCGACCCGAGCCTCTTGCCGTCGAGGATTGTGCCCAAATCAAAGATATGTGTTTCTCGGGATACTTTCTACCAGATCCGGGTCAGAGTGCCTGGTATGTGCTGCAACCACTTCAAAGTAACATTGGCTGACTTGTGACATAGTTCTCCCTTCTCCACCCGGGTTATCTTGATCGACTTTGACGTGGCGGAAGCTATTAAGGACCCAACAGAGCCAACAGGTGAAATAAAGCATCGGACGGTTAGTATCGTCTGAGTGGCTGAGGTATAAAGGCCATTGACGGGACTTTGACTAGGGTACACCCGCATATATGGCACGGGCAGTGCGCAATCTCAACCCCCCTAGCGGCTTGTTCGAGCTTCCACCAATGGCAGCGGTAAATCCGGGTCTCGAAGGCACTTATCACAGAATTCTTCGTGATCGCCACGTTGACTTTGATGAAAGCAAGCCAGAAATCTTCAGAATCGCAGAAGAAACAGAATATAAAGAACCATTCTGTCATCAACTCCGTTTTGATGCAGAGTCTGTATTCTGGGTGCTTCTCTGGTGGTCCATCCAAGCCCAACCTAAGAAGCCTTCAGCATTGGAACCCATCGAACCCACGGCATGGGCTTCTCTTGTTGACACGAACGACACTCGAAATGAAAACTTTATTCGGGAACTTGATACAAATACTTTGCACTCCACATATCAACCACTCTACAAGCTCCTTAATGGAATGCGCAAGTATCTAGAGGGCGATCTTGCGTTTGCCAAAACAGGAAAACGGGGCCACTCGGAGTACCTGCACGAAGCATTCCAACGCTGCATCCTCAATTTCCTGTTCGAAAATGATACCAAACCTTTCATGGACGTAGAGAAGGATGAAGAATCACGAACGGTAGCCGCAACGGGGATGCAGAGAAAGCCGACGGGTACTACAACAAAACTCATCATGCAGGCGACTCGGAAAATGAAGCGAAAAGAGGAGGAAGAGAAAGAAGAGAAAGACCAGGTACGTCACACCCAGTACTTGTGCTCGAGCAACGATTGATCATATGTTATAGTCCCACAAGAAGCGGCATATCGAGTAGATTGTGTCGTCCCCTGTTTAGCCCCCTTCACCTCGCTTGTATTGGTCTCATTAATACTACCAGTGTCAAAGACGTGAACCGAAATTGAACGTGGTGAGCGAATAGAACGTCAGTGATGACGGGTGGGCCAAGTAATACAGGGGTAGGCATGCGTCTAGCAGCCAATATAGTCTCGATAGACGTAAGAATACTGTAAAACAACACATTTCGCGCACATGATGTATTGGCTCCGATAAATCCTTTTAACAAGGATTCCGTATATCTCTGACCAGCGGGTTCTGAAGTAGTATTCGAATTCAGGGCGGAAAATACGGACTTGTATCCACATTCTCGCCGCTATATTGATTAGGTAGGATAGAAGGGTGAATTGGGAAGCCACGACCCTTCGCTGCTGTGGTATGCCCTGGCTGGTGGCAGTGGCCAATTAGGTTTTGCTTTCCAACTGCAATGGCCGAGCGTGCACAAGACTCCAGAGCAAGCACACTACCCCCATATGATACTAAAGATGCATCTATTTCATCTTCAATCGAAATTCCTCTCGCCGGCATTGACCGCCAGGACCGCGATGAATGGAGAAAATACGTCTACCCGGACGTTCATACAGAGGTCGGCTGGGAAAAGATGGAAGACATGCTCTATTCCAATACCAAAAGACCAGAAGTTCACTACGAAGACCTTCCGGCACCACTCGAAACATACACCGACACAAAGGATTATTGCAGATACCTGAACAGCCTTGGAAAAGCCATGTGTAGTTTCATCGGTAGATGTTTCTTTTTTATTTTGATATTTCCTCTCTGAAATGAGTATTAGACCATCCAAATTGGACGTTACAGTTCACGCCTACGGAGAACCTCGCTACAAGACGTTCTGCCGACAACTTGTGTCGCCCACGCTTTATCGTCGTGAAAGATAGCAATCAAAAACTCGGACACTGGTCTTGTATCGAGGCGATGACTGATTCATATTCAAAGGGCGACAGACACTCCGAAGGCAGGCTGGCAGCCTACACAGCATTTCATCTCCAGGCGCGTCCAGACTACGTATCTGTTGTGGGTATCTTTGCGCACCCATCCTACTTCAAGCTGTTCCTCACCAATCCGTGCCGTGCGTACCAAACTGAAGCCGTGAAATGGAATGATGGCCATGCTACTCGCGTTCTCTTCGCATGGATCTGCCGCCTTTATCATCCCGAAGTCGATCCTTCCATGTCCATCACCTTCACGAAGAGTCCCACTTTCAAGATCGACATCCCTGGATATGACTGCTATAGTGACATGTCGATCCTGCGAACGGGAGAGAGTTTAGGTCGACGAACAACCATACTTATTGGCAAGTCGGATCCTCCCGTTGTCATCAAAGAGCAGTATATAAACCGGGGACGCAGATACGTGGAGGGTCTGATCCTTGATAAAATTCACAAGGAAGGGTCATTCCCGGGCGTCATTGGTCTCACCACTCATGGCCCAGTCTTGAATGGTGGCAAACAGATCACGGTTCGACACAAGGGAACAGCGGACTCGAGCAAAAGTATCGTACGAAACAAAGTCCGACTTGTCCTAAAGTATGCCGGAGAAGAAATAACGAATACTAAAACTCCGAGGGAGGTCTTGATGGCCTTGTATGATGTCCTCGAGGGTGAGTCTTATTCCTGATGCTGCTCTAATACTCAACAACTGGCAGTCACTCGCATTCTACATAGAAAGAAAAAGATACTCCATCGTGACATAAGCTCCCATAACATCCTACTTCGACCTAAGCCACTTGTCGTTGATGACTGTGCCCAAATCGAGGGCATGTGCTTCTCGGGACACCTCCTACCCAAATCTGGCCAGGACGATCGGTATACAATACGGTTGCTTTGAAATGACTCTAGCTGACTCGTGACACAGTTCTCCCCTTTCCACTAGGGTTCTCTTGATCGACTTTGATGTGGCAGAAGACGGAGAAGCCAAGCTAGAAACAACGGGGAAGCTAATGGATCGGACGGTTAGCAGTGTCGGAGATCCTGTACAGACTAACCGTTGTTAAAACTTTGATCAGGGTACACCTGGATACATGGCGCGGGCGGTTCACAATTACAAACCCGCCTCCGGCCTGTTCGAGCTCCCATCCATGCCAGAGGTAACGCCTGGCGTGAAAGACGTTTATGGCAAATTTCTTAAGGAGCGCCTCGATACCTTTGGTGAAAACGATCCAGAACGATTCAAAATCCAAAAGGGAACACAATATAAGGAGGAATT
>KN824301.1:141667-161083 GCA_000827415.1 Serendipita vermifera MAFF 305830 | reverse complement strand
CTGCACGAGGTATTTCAACGCATCATCCTCAATTTCCTCTTCGAAAACAATACCAAGTCTTTCATGGACGTAATGAAGCACGAGAAACCACGGAAAATAGCTGAAATCGGGATGAGAAGAAACCAGACGGGTACTACGACAAGCAGGACATACAAGGGAGTGAGTACCAGGTGGGAGGAGGAAGAGGACGAAGATGGTGATGAGGACGAAGAAGAAGAAGAAGAAGAAGAAAGAGAAGATGATGGTGGTGGTGGTGATGGTGATGGTGATGATGAAGAAGAGGACGAAGAGGAGAGGCGGGTGCGTCATGTGCAGTGCTTGTGCTCGAACAAGGACTGATCATTCCTTACAGCCTCACAAGAAGCAGCGCATCGAGTAGGATATGCCGTGCTCTATCAAGTAGGTTTGTGTCGTTTGTATGCATTCATCCTCCTATATAATACCGCCAGCTCCATATGTCTTTGCTGAGGGTATGGTGAGCCAGTATAGCCTAAGTGAATTAGTACCCATGGATTAAATGCTAAGGAAATGAACAGCATGAATAGCATTCACACAGGCTTGTTAGTTGATGATCGTTTCCCTACAGATTAACTAATCGCCGCAGTGAAATGGCGTGGTTTAATGCACACTCGCGCGCAGGTACCGCTGATTGCGTTTTTATGTAAATAACACACTTTTAAACAGAGGTGGAGAGTGTCTAAGAAGGTCTCTATGTCCGAAAATCAAATTTGGGTGGCTGTTTTTTGACATCCTCTCCTTCGCGCGGGAGCCACACCGTTGCATCGTTGTTCTAAATTAGTTACTTATTTGCACGAGATAAAACCCCATAAATGAACCGTGAAATATCACCTAATTCTCATTCCTCCAAGCCTCCAAGCCTCCAAGCCTCCAAGCCTCCAGGCCTCCTACATTATCCGAAGTCCCAATGCTTTTCGGCACTGTTAATGCCGCCTTGGTATACCCCAAAGGCGTTGAAGGTTGAGGCGACGCCATATAAAATTCAAACATACTGACCTCTCAATAGGGTCGCCTCTAGGAATCCGTGTTCAAAATGAAAACTGCACCGGGAAAGCTCTGCCATTCATCGATCATGTTATGAAATTTCATACGATTGGGAACGTCCGCGACATGTTTTCGGTGAACGAGAGCGGCCCCGTTATGCATGAATACCTCTTGTTTCGCATCACCACTCCTGGCTCTGAAGCAGATTCGTGGCTCAGGGTCGACAGGCTGGGAAACCGCGTAACACGCTGGTTCAAGGTTGCAGCAGATGCAACCCTGTACACCGCACTTGCACCCTCTATGACTGACCTTATTGCGGAGAGAACCGGTGGCGACAAGGAGAAACAGAGACGTGTAGCCGAGTTCCCCCAAAGCCCTCCGCTCACCCTCTACTCTCTCGTGAGGATCATCAAGGCCATTCAAGACACCCGTCGGACGTATACATTGCAAGAGTTCGATAGTCGGTGGTTCGCACAAGAAACACAATATCAAATCATACGCCTTTACAAAGAGCATTACGGATCTGACCTTGAAATACCAGGGAACGATAGCGATGAATCAAAGAGCACGTTCAATTCCAAGGTTCAGCCGAGGCAAGATATCAACAAGGTGCTTACATACGCTTCCGATCAGATCACCACCAACCCACACTGGGGAGTGAAAGTACTCGGTACAACCTGTCTCCTTGGTCCTATCTCAGTAGCAAATCTCAAGGCACACAGTGGTCATGACACCCTGGGCCCTGCCGAGTCCTCCGAGTCCAACCTTCAGGTCTTGAGTACCCAAACTCAACCTGTTTCGCTTGCCATTCCAAATAAATCAGATGAGAGAGCTGAGCGAGTAACTATCGATATGATGGAGGTAAAGCCGCGCGTGCCTATTGGCTTGGAGAAACCCGAGGTTCTGAAGGCCAGAGACCCAGCCGATATCACAAGAAGAGATTCGAGCGAAAATATGAAACAAATTTCGTCCTCTCCGCAACTAGTCCTTTCTCCCGAGCCGGTATCTTTCTCTACCCCAGCCCCAGTTTGCGTAACACCAGAATCTGATTCAACACTCGCAAGCTTGAACCCAAAAGATAACACCACTGGATCCAACGAACCGGGAAATCTTCAAACAAACGACACTGTCCTTGAGCCAACTACACCAAATATTTCCTCACGGGAACAAACTATCACGGCGACTGATATCTCTGAAACAATTGGTAGTCAATCCAGTATGTGCTTTTAATTTTCACATTTTCTCCTTCTCATTGACGGGGCAAACTACAGGAGAATACTCAGGAGAGCCCAGCTCTCCTCAACTCTCGCCACCGAGCTATAAGGAGCATGATTCACCTGCTCCTGCTGAAGAGAACCGGCAAGATTTGAATAAGAAGGCCTCTGAACTCGAGCCTATCTCTGCCAAAGATATTTCGGCTCCTGAATACACAGAAGGCTCTTCGTTCAAATTCAGCGTGACCACTCAAACCGTCAACTCTACCAGTGCCTCAACACGTAGGGGATGGCTCAATAAAGATGAGAGTCATTTATCTCCTCGAGATGCTGCAAGCCAGGAGCCACCGGAGTCATCGCTCACGAGCTCAACAGTTACTATCTCAAGGACCCAATTCTCCACCACATTCTCGGGTTCAGCAGATGGTACGACAATTCAATGGTCTCAAACACGTCAAGAGTCTATGGGAGGAAGCCAACCGATGGAAACTACACGCAGACGATTCACAAGGAGAATAGTGCGGTCAGCAACAGCAGACACGCCCAGCGTAGATTATACGACTGGAACTCAATCCTACGGCGAGCGCGGACCATCTACTGAAGATGATAAGAGCGCAGAAGCCTCAAGTAGCTACAGGGTAACTTCCTCTACGAAGATCCGGATCACAACTTCCAGTTCCGGAAACGAACCGTTTCAGTTGAATATTGTAGATGATGCTGAACAAAGACGGGATCCGGTTCTGTAATTCAGTGGATGATGCGAGGACGAAAGTTTGGATCACGGCAGATCCAACCTGCGGGGAGTGCCTGTACGATATATACAACTCTCTTAGCAGGTATTGAGGCATGTATTTAGGACAATAGCACTGTTATTTTCTGTTCCCAATATATTGCATAAGTAGATCTACACCTGGAAGATTTGGCCTAGACCCAAATCGGCAATAAGAAGTTCCAAGTCGACCAAAAGATTCCTGTGACCAAGCTATCCTCTTTTATTAAGAAATCCACGGAGCCCTGAACGAGATGCCCTTTGATTTGGCCAAGCAACTCGGTTATCTGGGAAGTGGAAAGATCGGTGGCAACGTGTCCCTCAGAGACATTGGGGATATAGGCCTACCAAAGGTGTTAAAAGAATGAATAAGATGTTCCATGTCTGGGAGATACTTACCGCATACTCCGCCCAAGTAGTTACTGAGTTGTTCGGGACTATTTTGAACAATTGAAGAAATATTTCGGTGTTTTTCTGGGCAGTCTTATTCCACAGTGCAAAGAATTGGTCAGACACAGGGTCTTCCACTAGCGCATCTTCTGGGGATTGAGTGGTATCCTCTGCCGCATTGGGGACTGGTGTCATGAACGAAGTGATATTACTAGCGTCACCGGCGGCGACTGGATTGCACGGTTGTGGAGGAAGTAGCCCCAAGTGCTCTGTATCCAATGAAATTAGAAATGTTCATGACACCGCTAAAAACGAACCCTTGAACAGTGCGCGACGCAAAGTAGCAGCAAACCGGGATGCTTGATACTGTGGCAGAAGGATCGTTAATGCAGAAGTTCATATGATTCAGAGATAGAAAAAGGCATTGCTTACAGGCTGGCCATCCATCTTACTGTCAATCATGTCCATGTCTTCCACCACAATTGCGATTTCCTTCGGAGGTGATAAGTTCTGGGGCCAGGATAATGACAGAGACTAACCGAATCCCCGTTCCCTTTCATGCTTCTGTCATTCAGGTTGGCCGAACCCAATATAACACGCAAGTCGTCACTAAAAACTATCGTGAGTACCAAAATACGCTCAAGAGAGAGGATTGACCATACACAATCATGAGCTTCGAATGAATGTATGTCATCTCAGAGACATAGCTATAGACGACTTTAGTACTTGGAGCAGATGATGGCCTGCAAGAAACCTCACCAATCTTTCTTTTCCGCATCAGTTCCTGCCCACTGTTCATTTCCAAGCGGGAATTTCTCCTGGAGAGCATGACCCGCCACAGAATCGGTGACAGCCTTATCCTCTGCAGTTGAGGCAGCTTGGAACTTGTTAAGGATTTCCATTGCGGATGCGACAGTAGGTGGAATCGGTAGACTGGCTCTATTTCCATCCTTTCCAGTGTCGCTCGCCTTGACAATGTCTGGTGTCTGCGAGGTTTGTGCTGGTAGTTAGTCGTGGTTTGATATCCAAAGATGAAGAGAGCGAGAGGGAAAGATGTCAATAAAGGTGAAGGCATCTAGGCTCCAGGTAGCCGCTTACTTTGGCCTGAGCTGTTTCCCTCCGCTTGTTTAGGGCCATCATCACCCAGCCAGATTCTCGCCAAAGCACCTTGCGCCTGTTCATAGGAAACACCTGATTGCATTATGATCTTTTGAAGACGACTGGTGGCACCGTTGATACGGTCGTATGAGCGGAGATGATAGAATGTGATATAGTTGGTCCTAAAGGATGAAATGCGTCACTATCGAGTGAGCTGCTTCAAAGCTTCCCCGAACGTACGGATCATATCCTGCATTCTTAACGAGCTCCTGTAAAGAAAGCGCTATGAGAAACATCCGTTGTGGCCTAGCCGTGTACCCACCATAATGGAAGAACCAGCTCTATTAATCGTACGCCACTGGGCACCTAGAATGATTTGAATAGTTTCTGAATCCTTAATCGGTCCAGTGGCTTGTGGAACTTCTGGAATGGCCACAATAACCTACGGAACACCAAGGTCAGTATTGATATAACCATTGAAGAGTGGCCCCATACTTTGAACTTTTCTCCAGCCCTGGCCGCGCGAATAATGCGCTCTGTGATGGCTGCGGCGATCTGATTGACTATT
This sequence comes from Serendipita vermifera MAFF 305830, assembly GCA_000827415.1. Lineage (NCBI taxonomy): Eukaryota > Fungi > Basidiomycota > Agaricomycetes > Sebacinales > Serendipitaceae > Serendipita > Serendipita vermifera. Next base: position 156,042 of record KN824301.1, on the reverse strand, counting down.
GGACCGCCGGTCGAGGTCGCGGATATGCTGTTCCGTGTACATGAGGAAAACACTCTGGTGCCGATAATGATTGTCTTACAAGAATTGATTCTCACTGGGAGAAATTAAAATCTGGAATCGAGGCGACAAGAGGAGCTTACATATAGATGAAGTGCTTTGCATCGTGGATCATGGAAATGTCTAAAAACAATTGAGTTCAGCCCTTCCAAAGTTCGATGATGCAGGTACGTACAAGCGTTCTGAATTGACTGCTCTGTTGGAACATCGTGACTCCAGATAGTGACACTACGACACACTTGGACATTGCATGTGGGGCTCATAAGTAGTCGTTGATTTGGATCATTTGTGGTATCTTGAGATGCTCCCGAAACAAGCCGGACGAAACGATTCAAGAAAGCCATTCCGTTCTTACGCCATGCTTTGAGTACGGGATGGTCTGCAAGCCAACCTGATCAGCAACCACGAGAATGGCACAGGAAACCAGGTAGAAAGGGCGTGTTCATTGTATTGGAGAAGGAGATGCAACTCACCACGCATGAAACGTTGGAAGGTTGCACCAGAGCCACTGAAGTTGACCATGCCTGAAAGGGCATGGGGAGCTGGAAGGGTTTCATAGCGAGAATCGGTGGCATATTTCTCAGCTTTGATGTAGTTCTAAGTGGTCGGACGATGTTTTGTCGTCAGAATTGAGTTAAGGAAGAAGCGTGCTCTGGAGTCAGCGAAAGAGTAAGAGTGCTAGGAGAAACTGACCCAGCGTTCCACGAAATGTTGGGCCGCGTCCAATACTGACGGTCCAGACATGATGGCGGACACATCGTGCCAAGGCTGTAATGGCGCAGCATTCAGCAAAGACTTCTGAAACTTGACAAAGACTTACTGTCCGTCCTGGTGCACATCATGAATAAACATTCAACGTGATTTAGACATAGTCTGAGAAAAGATGCGCAAAGAAATCAGCTTGCCTGTTTGGAGATTGGACAAGTCGTTAAGGACGAATTGATCAACATCCTTGAAGTCCATTACACGAGAATTATTGTAGTCCTAGGATACCGTATTCAGTATATGAAGCTCCAAGAAGACGACAAGGAGATTATCCAGTGCTAACCTGTCCAGGAAACAGTGTTCTATTGAATTGCGAGGGATGTGCATCGGCTAATGGGCTGAAATTTCATTGATAGTCAGCGACGTAAACCAGGTAGACACGGTTCTACTGGCATAGGGAAGTTACCTCGGAATGAAGGCTTACTGGTTATGCGTATCCCACCTCCCAAAGCAAAGATCTAGCCCTCCAAGGGATACATATTGGTTATCCACGACCACCAGCTTCTCGTGATGCGACCAGAAATAGACATTGCTTCCGGAAAATGGATTCGTGTGGTCGGGGTTGCGCTTCAAAATGGTATTCCACGTCCATGGTTAGTGCTGGGAGTCGGAAAATATACAAGTTTTGGCATACCATGACGGCTATGTTGGGATGAAGGCTCTCCAGAGCTTGCTGGTAACATTCTTTCAGAATACTGTCCACAAGGAATAAGCTATTTGTACTTGCCTGGGTGTGGGTTGAGTTGAGAGGGATTACAAGTGGAAGCTACGTCGAAGGATGTGAGTCAAACGAGAGAGTAGAGAGATTGCGGCTCGTGATGCGTACCTCGTTGTATACGACAATGTGCACCTTTACCCCTTGGGTTGCTTTTTTCAGAAGAAGACGATCAAGGCGCCATTCTTGATACTGCTCTGGAGGACGACGAAGATAAATCTCTGGTGAAAGCCTTTGTGATAGAACCGAGTGGACGCGTCAAACAAGGGTAGGAGTCTGTCGAATCAATAACGAACCACCAGTCCAGGATATTGATTTGCTCCTTTGCGCTATCGCTATAACATGGGGTTACTAGGTTCACTCTCGTACGAGAAGGATACTGACATGAGTTCGGAGATTGCCCACATATAGTCATGGCCATCAACAAACCTAGTGAACCGTAAGTAATGTACTCCGAAAGAGAAAAACACGTACCACTTGACCATATTCCCGGTTCTTTCTGGTGAGAAACTGCTAAACCGATGAACAGCACGAATTGCTCTGCACGCCGCATCCCGAGCTAGTTGTGCAGGCGACCGAGTAGCTCCTTCGTCTGAACCAATTTCCGTATTTGAGCGCCCAGCGGCCTTATTCTCCTCCGCCCTTGTAGTAGCCTCCGCACGTGACGGCGCGGAAGGAGGGATAGGGAGGACACAGCTCATTACAGGTCGTGGATTTCAACAAATGGGGTGGCGATAGCAGGGTCCAAGATGCATCATTCATTCGAGCAACATCGTCTCGGCGCCTGGCTCCATGAGGCGACCGTCATTCGGAGCCACGTTGCTCAGTGTGGCGGTCGGGTAACTATAAATACCACCTGACGTTGATTTGCGCTATTTTAACTACGTCTCCGATTCAAACTGATAGAAACTACGAAACATTCACGGATTCACGGCTATCGTGGACGAAAGGGTAAAGTCATGTGAAGGTTGATATGATCGAAAGGAGACAGATCGTCAAATGGAGTTTTGTATTAATAGGTTTGGCAAGTATCTCCTATGTCAGAATAGTAAAGGTGCACTCAACGCGTGATGTAGTTTGCTCCCCACCTCATTCACAATGTGGGCACCAGCAGACCGGTATGCGCTCCCGTCAGAAGAAGACATGGTTCACGCGAAGCATGCCATCTGCGATCTCAAAAACGAAATAATAGGCGCTCAAAGGAGGGTGGCCGAGGCTCAACGCCACTTGGACGACTTGACAAAGAATCTGAACGATTTGGAGGCATGGCTTTCGCCCGTTAGAAGGCTATCAGTTGATGCACTGGGAATCATTTTCGTAAAGGCCGCAGAGGACGATTGGATATCTCCTCTGCGTGTCGCATCAGTGTGTCGAGTTTGGCGCCATGCTGCGCTCTCGACTCCAAGGGCATGGTCATATATCAACTTCCAACATGAATGGGCCCTAAAGCTTTTACCGACCTTTTTGGAACGCAGTGGCCGACTCGGTCTTCATATTGGCCTTGCGAAGATGTTCAAGGACGCGGATTTTGCTGCCGTAGCGCAGATGGCCGATAGAGTGCAGTGTCTATCTGTACCTAATCTCTCAATTGACATTAGGGGCGTTCAATACCCGATACTAGAGCGCCTCCGAATCACCAATGAGACCTCTCCAAGGGCATTATTGCAACTTACCCGCTCACTGTTTCCGGCACTTCGTCATCTGGAGTTTGCATATCACCTCACTCCAGACTTGCTGGCTCTCGAAGCGATGGAGGGTTTACCGCCGCTACAAAGTTTGCGCCTTTCCGTCCAGGAGGGCATAGTCTTCTTTCATATGGCTCGAAAATGCAGCGAAACGCTGACTTGCTTGGACCTTTACATCAACTCTCGAACACAATTCCCCCGGAAGTACACCCTCACGCTCCCACAGCTTCGTGCTCTCTCATTCTATGACGCCAGGACCTGGGATGTCTATCATGACATCGTTTTGCATACTCCTCAACTGAGAACACTCAACACCAACGCGGATTATACCAGTAAGACATTCACCCTTCATTTGGATTTGGACAAAACCACACATCTTCGTGTCCGAGGGGAGCAGTATGTGCCACCCTTGACCTCGCTACGACGACTTAGAGTTATGCAATTGGCGATAACGACCAAGCGGTTTTTGGATACTTTAAAGAGTCTCTTGCAAGAACCTTCACTTTGCCCAGAGCTCGAGGCCATCGAGTTTCTTTATCCGGCGCGTCTAGGAGCACAATATAAGGTTGCAGAAAAGACGGTATCCGACATTAATAGTCATAGAAAATGTCAAATCCGGTTTACATCTACCGTGAAATGGCGAGAAGAACTACCAGGAATCGTTGACGCAGCGGTCAGTCATCTCTGGGATACATCCGTTCGTTTTTGCTGACGTTCATCAGTGTGGAATTGGCATGCCGTGCAACACATAAAGCGTGGTCATTGATCGCACTCTCGGAAATTCGCGGTGGAGAGAGTTGAGATAACGCGACCAGGGGTACATGAAATCCGTTCGGTTATTACAGCCTTCCTTTGATCGTGAAGACATTGGATTTATCAGTTACTACCTATTCGTCATCTATCCTAAACCAATGTCCAAGTAGGCAAAGAATCGTATTTCTGGCGGATGAACGCAATGTATCACTAAAATAATGAGTAAATAGTGGATCTTGATTATCAATTCCAGGTGTTTACCAGGTGTTTCTAGTCAAGACGATGACGGGAAGCCTGAGAGTTTGTGCCCGCGTCATTTGCGCCTTAACCCCTTTCATGTCAGGCCAAATGTGGACACCTGCCAATAAATACGGGCTTCCATCGGAGAATGATATTCCTCGTGCCAGGGAGGCGATCAAGCAGCTCAAAGCCGAAATAGAGCTCGCAAGTCTGCGAGTGGCAGAAGCACAGCGTTATCTTGATGGTCTTACTGACAATTTACGGGAACGAGAGGCGTGGTTAGCCCCTATCAGGAGGATTCCTTTTGATATTCTCTCTCTTATTTTCACCATGGCGAGTAAGATGGACTGGAAGACTCCCATGTCTTTGGCCGGCGTCTCTCGTGTATGGCGAGAATGTATTCTCGCCACTCCTCGAGCATGGAGCTTTATCGATATAAAGCAGAGAGATGCCCTTCGTCAACTAACGCTCTTTTTAGAGCGCAGCGGGAACTCACTTTTCCATGTGAGCCTCGACAAATGTTCAGGCAACCAAGAATATAGCGCAGTGAGCCAAATGGCAAAAAGAATAGAATGTTTATCTCTTCCAGCCTTTTCTTTGGATCTTCCATTTACGGCATTTCCCCTTCTCACACGCCTTTACCTCCGTGACCAGCGCTCCGGAGAAGACTTGCTACAGCTCAACACATCTAGATTCCCGAATCTCCGCAAACTGAGATATGAAAATAGTACCCCCTTTCCCTTGGGCGCGCCCATAGTGGATCTCAACTTCCCCACCATAAGTACCCTTGATCTGACCATGGATGACGGCAGAGCGCTATTCCACATCCTCCAAAAATGCAGCCAGACATTAGAGAATCTCTCTATATTCTTTCTTTCATGGACACATCTAGTACAGGACTACACCATCGCCCTCCCTCGCTTGAGAAGGCTGGTCTTCATGGATACCAGAAAAGCCAGTCGAATGACTACGCTCTTCTTAATAACACCTTCACTCAAATATCTTTCTGTGCGCGTGAGCCGTGACGCTGAGCAACTTCCTCTCCAAATGGACCTTGGGTTACTCACTCACGTTCGTATCCTCGGGGACGAGTGCACCCAACTATCCGTTTTTAGATCAGCCAAGGTTCTTCAGTTGCGAATAGGAATACGTCGTCTTATCGCGTTTCTCGGGGACCTCTCGAACAACCAATCCGTCTGTCCCTTGTTGGAAACTCTCGAGCTTTCTTCTACCTCAGGTCAAGATGGGAGCGAGATACTCGATGAACTGGTATCAACTCTAAATAAGCAGTCCGGGAGACGTGTTCGGGTCAGTATACCTCCCACATGGGGCCAGACACTACCTGGAAACGACATTGTTAGTGTTTTCTCCAAGTAAGGAAGCAATCACTAATCATATGACAGTGCGAGACAGGGTTACCATGTGGAATTGAAGATGATTGAACGACCCAGCTATAGTTTATCCATTTGTGCAAGAATGTATTTACGTCAGACTGTTGTTCTCGAAACTCTTAGGACTTCAAAGCAAAAGGTATTGTGAGGATAAATGCATTATTCTACCAGCTGGCCTCTCGGCTCGCCCGTTGCCCCACGATAAACTTAAAAGCTGCCAGCCTTCGCTCGCAAGCATAAGCAGTGGAGATATATGCATAGTCTAAGGTAATTTCCGGCAAAAAAAAAACAATGAATGAAGCCTGAGGATATGCGTCCCACGCATCGCCGTTGCGCCTTGGTCCCGTCCATCTCAGCCCAAATGTGGACTCCGGAGAATAAGTATGCTCTTCCATCAGGAGAGGATATTCCTCGCGCCAGGGAGGCAATAAAGCAGCTCAAAGCCGAAATTGAGCTCGCAAGCCTGCGAGTGGCAGAAGCACAGCGTTATCTTGATGGCCTTGTAGACGATTTACGGGAAAGAGAGGCATGGTTAGCGCCCGTGAGAAGGATTCCATTTGATATTCTCTCTCTTATTTTCACCACGGTGAGCAAGATGGACTGGAGGACACCGATGTCTTTGGCCGGCGTCTGTCGAACTGGCGAGAAGGAGTTCTCGCTACTCCTCGAGCATGGAGATTTATCGATATTGCACAAGCGGGATCTTTTCGCCATCTATCGCTCTTCTTAGAGCGCAGCGGGAAGTCACTTTTCCATGTGAGCTTCGACAGAGGTGCGGACAATCGACAATACAGCGCAGCAAGGCAAATTGCAGGAAGAACAGAGTGCTTAACTCTTCCACGTCTCTTTTTGGATCTTCAATCTACGATTTTCCCCCTTCTCACGCGCATTTACCTCTCGGACCAGTACTCCGGAGATGACTTACTACAGCTTAACACGTCTAGATTCCCGAATCTTCAAAAACTGAGGTATTCAAATAACGCCATCTTTCCCTTGAACGCTCCCATGGTGGATCCCAACTTTCCAGTCTTACATTCACTTCATCTAACCATGGCTGATGGCAGAGTGCTATGCGGCATCATCGACATATGCAGGAAGACACTAGAAAATCTTTACATGTCATTTCATCTTAGGACGCAACTACCTCGGGATTATACAGTCACCCTCCCCCGCTTGAAAAGGCTGGGCTTGCTCGATATCGCAGGGTTTTGTAATAAAAATATGCCCACTTTGGTAATCCCTTCACTCAAATACCTTTATTTGCACATGAACTCTGGCGCTGAGCGGCTTCCTCTTCAAATGGACTGTGGGTTACTCACCCATGTTCGTATCATTGGGGATGAGCGTATACCACTGTCCGCTTTTAGAGCAGCCAAGGTTCTTCAACTGAGTGCATCAGCAACTCGCTTCATCACATTTCTCGAGGACCTTTTGAACAATCCATCTGTCTGCCCCGCGTTGGAAACTCTCGAGATAGATCGCCGAAATGAAAGAATCGATGAACTGGTATCAACTATGAATAACCAGTCCGGGAGACGTATTCAGGTCAGCGTCTTCTCTGGATGGTGGAAGCAGGCGCTACCTGGAAGTGACTTTGTCAGTGTTTTCTTCGCAAAGGGATGTGATAACTAATTCTATGACAGTGTGAAGAAGGGCTCCCGTGTGAAATTGAAAGAGACTGGCGCTTTTGAAGAAACCGCCGAGCTATTGATGGTCAGAACGGATGTAGTCGTCCATTTTTGCAAGAACATTATGCATCGAATTCTTTCTGAGCCCTCAAAGCATAAGCAAGGAATTGTGAGGATGAATACGTGTTTTATTGACGCCTCTCCTCTCTACGTGCATTATCATCAAACAAATGAGGTATAAAAACAGGGGGAACAGTGGAGAAAAGGGGAAAAAGATTGCAGTCGTTTTTGCCTCGGGCCAATTTTTGTTCATCCACCACCCGACTCGCCCCAGACCCCACATAAGCACGCAACCGTTTTGATCGATCGCATCCCAACAATAAAATACAGATAACCCAGCCAGCAGCCCAAGAGCACGCCAGCGGCGCCGCTTAGAGCTCGTCGTGCGACTTGAGGGGTTCCTGATCCGAGCTTCCTTGGCTGTAGATCTTGGAGGTGACGGGGGAGACGACGCCCTGGACGGCTAAAATTTGAATCAGTAAATCATGTCATGTCACAAATGATGGAGACGACTCACCCTGGAGCTTCTCCTCGAGCTCTTCGACAGTGGCGCTGGCACCATTCTCGTCGATCCAGTCACCAGTCTCCTTGACAATCGCGTTGAGCGTCTTCTTGTCGGCATCATCGAGCTTGCCACCGAGACCCTCAGAGTCACCGAGCTGGCTCTTGAGACCAAAGACAAACGAGCTGAGGGCGTTGAGGGCCTCGATGCGTTTACGTTGTGCCTCGTCCTCGGAAGCAAACTCTTCAGCCTCCTTGACCATGCGCTCGATTTCTTCGGGGCTAAGACGGCCCTTTTCGTTGGTGATCGTGATACTCTCGCTCTTGCCCGTGCCCTTGTCGGCGGCGGAGACTTTGAGGATACCGTTCGCGTCGACTTCGAATGTGACTTCGATTTGGGGTACACCGCGGGGTGCGGGTGGGATTCCGGAGAGCTCAAACTTGCCGAGGAGGTTGTTGTCCTTGGTCAAGCTGCGTTCACCTTCGAACACTTGGATGAGCACGGTCGGCTGGTTGTCGGCGGCCGTCGAGAAGATTTGAGACTTGCGGGCGGGGATGACAGAGTTGCGGGGGATGAGCTTGGTGAAGACACCGCCGGTGGTCTCGATACCGAGAGTCAAGGGGTTGACGTCGATGAGGAGGACACCGTCAGAGAGACCACCTTCACCAGAGAGGATACCACCCTGGACGGCGGCACCATAGGCGACGGCTTCATCGGGGTTGATCGACTTGGAGGGTTCCTTTCCGAAGAATTCCTTGATGAGTTGTTGGACCTTGGGGATACGGGTCGAACCACCGACGAGGACGATCTATAGCAAAGTCAGTTTACGTTCTAGTGTAGAGTGTCAATGGCAACTCACGTCATTGATGTCTTCCTTCTTGATACCGGCATCTTTGAGAACCTGTTCGACGGGCTTCATGGTCTTCCTGAAGAGGTCCATGTTGATTTCCTCAAACTTGGCGCGGGTAAGAGTCTCAGAGAAGTCGTTTCCGCCCTCAAAGCTTTCGATTTCGAGACGGGTGCTCTGTTGAGAAGAAAGGGTCCTCTTGGCCTTTTCGACCTCGCGCTTTAATTTACCCATGGCGCGGAGGTTAGTCGAGGGGTCGGTACCAGTCTTCTTCTTGTAGAGCTTGACGAAATGGTCGATGATTCTGTTATCGAAATCTTCACCACCGAGATGAGTGTCACCAGCGGTAGCCAAGACTTCAAAGACACCGTCGTCGATGGAGAGGAGGGAGACATCGAATGTTCCTCCTCCGAGATCGTAGACGATGATGTGAGACTCGCCACCCTTCTTGTCAAGACCGTAGGCGATGGCGGCGGCGGTGGGCTCGTTGACGATACGGAGGACGTTGAGACCGGCGATGGTTCCGGCATCCTTGGTGGCCTGGCGCTGAGCGTCGTTGAAATAGGCGGGGACGGTGACGACGGCGTGGGTGACGGGGTGACCAAGATACGATTCGGCGGTTTCCTTCATCTTGCTCAAAACCATGGCCGAGATTTCCTCAGGGGTCTAGAAGACGTTAGATAAGGAATTAAACTAGAAGTGAATGGGACGTACAAAGTCCTTTGGGCCACCCTTGTGGTTGACACGAATGTGGGGGCGGGCGTTCTTGTCGATGACTTTGAAAGGCCAGTGCTTCATATCCTTTTTGATTTCCGGGTCGTCAATCTTGCGTCCAATAAGACGCTTGGCGTCGAAGACGGTGTTCTCTGGGTTGGTGGCGAAAGCGTTCTTTGCGGCATCTCCGACACTGTTAAAGCGTTTCATTTAGCATGAAAAGAGTTGAAGTAGACTACAAATACTCACAGTCGCTCTTCATCACCAAAGCCGACCCACGAGGGAGTGATTCGGTTACCTTGGTCGTTGGCCAAGATTTCGACGCGACCACCACGCTGAACACTGAAAGTAGAGTAAGTTAAATGTCCATAGAAGCGTATTTTGAGGGGCGCGAGAGCCTTTGAGAGACTCTTTGCGTGATGAGGTGGCAAGGTCACGACGACTTACCCGACAGCGGAATAAGTGGTACCCAAGTCTGAAATCGCAAAAGCAGTTAGAAATGGGTTGCTAGAATGTTTTTGAGATGCTCACCGATTCCGATAACGGTACCGTACTCCTTCTTTGCTTCCTCTGCGCGAACGGCAGCGAGAACGGAAAGAAGGGCGAAGAAGAGGAGCGAGATATCTCGCCGTGTAATCATTTTGGATGATAGAGAGTTTAGTTTTCAAACGGTTGTGGGTGTTTGAAGGTGGGAGGGGAAGGACGAGGTCGGGGTCAAGCTGAGGATTGCCACGCTGGCAAGTGGCAATCCCCTTCTTATACCTTTTGCTGATCTAAGGTTGCCACGTAGGCAAACTTTGGACAATTTATCCGCCTTTCGCCACATGATCGGGACCCTCTTTGCTGGCACTTTTTTTCACAGTAGCTGCATCCACAATCACCCGAGTTTCCGGCAGTAGTATATGAGTATCGGCAGTAGCATGCGAGTATTTGGCAATAGCATGCTCGGGTTACCACTATGAATGATTCATCAGTTCTAGAGTGTTCTCCGTGATGCGTCAGCTTCGCACTCCACAAACGCGTATATATTTGCATCTACATGTCATTGGAACATTTTTAAATGACTATTGATCTACTTGACGCGTATGCAAACGAGTCGGCCAGGGGCTTTCGGAGTTTTGTCGAAATGCGGAACCCGCCACCGGATGCCACCTCATCTTAACCACCCGCCAGCATGGCGCTGGCACTATTAAAGCGTGAGTAGTTTCCGTGACAATATAGATCACTCGCACCTCTGGCAGATGATATGACGGAAATTCCGTGATCCAATGGTCGTTTATTGCAGGAGGCTTCGCACCCACTCTACTCTCCTACTCAAACTCTTCCAACATCTCATGCGCCGTATCTAATTCCTCCGCATCCATGAAACCGCTGTGGAATTCCAAGCGTTCTAGACGGTAACAGAGAAAAGGATCCTTTTGCAGTTCGTCCAACGCGTCGCAAAAGTCGCCAAAGGCCGCTTCTAGCTGCAGCACACGAACCCTTTTCAAGGCTTCCGTCGATAGGCCAGAGTGAAGCCTCTGGAGTCGCATATATGTGACAGTCGAGACGTCCTCGTGTAGTAATTCACTTTGGTTGCGAATATTGGCATCTTCTATGTAGACCTGAAGACTCGGTGTACGTAATTCAAATGGTGATTGAACGTCCTCGTCTATCTTTTTGGTGTACTTGAAAAGGCGGAGATTAGGTAGCTCGACGGAATTCCTCTCTGGATCGGTGAACGAGTGATCGTACGTGATTTGTGGTGAGACTAGGCTGTCATTACAGGCAGCTACGAACTCCACCCATTCAGCCTCGCTCGCGACGATTTGTAGGCTCTTCAACGGGGGAAAATCATCAGGGATGGGACCTGTGTAAATAGAGTGGATTTCCAAATGACGAAGATTCGGAAACCGTGGGGTCGTAATCAAGTGTGCCCCCAAAGACTGATCTTCTTCGTCGATCTTGTATTTTGAAAAACGAAACATACGAAGTGTAGTCAGTACAGGAAACGTAGCACTCTCCACATTCTCTACAAAGTAAGATGTAGTCAGACATTGAACCCGATGGGCTACTTGTATGATATTATTGATAGAGTACGGGCTCTTCATTGCGACGTGCAAATTGTACGACCCACTCCGATGGAAGTAAAGATTGTGACATTCACGTCTAGTATTCATATTGACAACGCGCCATGCTCGAGGACTGCTCTGGACCGCGGTTCGCCAACACCGGCAGACGGCACCGACGCGAAGAGGTATTCTCCAGTCGTCTGCCGCGCAAATTTCAAAAATCATCGCCAATATGTCGAATGGCATCCTTGCCGCGATACTCGTTGCCATTTGTAGGAGATGAGATGGAGTCGAGGGCGAGTAACAAGCTGGGCGCTAACTTGATCACGGGGAGACGAGTGAGAGTCAAATTAAAGCGCTCGAATCATGACAAAAATGTTCCTACGTACAACTAATACAGCTTTTGTTCATAATAAAGCGACAGGCTGGGGATTGTAAGGTTTTTGTAGAGATACGCTACCACCGAGTGTCCCCTGAACATGATACTGGTCACAGTCCCACTCAATAAACGCATTACCAGCAGACTTCACACTGCTCAATTGTAAGCAACTGAAATGAAACCATAAAATAAACCATACCTCGATGAAGCGTATTGAGACATCTTCGATCCACTCCTCCACTATTGTGAGTGGCTTTACGTCGGGTCTACCCCTCCACACAGATTCTTCCAACATCTGACGGGCCTCCTCTATTTGTTCCGGCTCCATCCAGCCGCTATAGAATTCCAAACGTTCAAGACGGGGAAGGAGAGAGGGATTCTTTTGGAACTCGTGGAAGCTGATGCGAAATTGAAAGAAATCCAACTTTACTTGTAATACGCGGACGTTTGGCATGGGAATTGACGAGAATGGGACCACCTGCGCTTTGAGCCGTATATGTGTGGCGGACGAGAGGTCTCTGTGCATTGGCTCTTCGGGGTGCTGTCCCTCACCTCCCTCTATATAGACTTGAAGGACTGGTGTATAAATATTTAGCGGCGGTCCCATTCCATGTTTCGACCATCCATCGACTTGAAGATGTCGAAGTCGGGGGAGCGTTATGGAAGAGTTGCGTGGAAAGACTTTGACAAAAAGGCGGGTGATTCGCAGCGTGATCAGGCTTGCACTACAGGCAGCTAACATTCCTTCCCCGCCGCGGCAGCTGTCTTCGGCCACAGTGAGATTCAAACTCTCCAAGGGGAGGACGAGATTGTCACAGATGGATTTGGTGTAGATATGGTGGATTTGTAGGTGACGAAGGTTGGGGAAACGTGAAGGTGTGATTTGACTCAGGTTCACTGATTCTCCTGTCGGTTTTGTCGGGCTACTATCGTAATAACAAAGGATGGTGAGTGCTGGAAATACCAGGTCTGGCATATCCTCCACAATGTGTGGAGTCTCAAGACATTCAATCCGGTCCGTTACGTCTTCAATTGCGTCGATGTCGCATGGGTTATCCATATAAAGGTGCAACTTGTACGACCCGCTTCTATCAAAGTAGAGTTTACGATATTCGCACCTGGCTCCTATGCTTATTACACGCCATAGTCGAGGAGTTCCGTGAACAATGAAGCGCCAAGACTTGCAAACGCCGCCTAAACGAAGAGGTGCTTTCCGGTCGGATTCGGCACAAATTTCGAAAATGGACGCCAGTATATCGAATGGTGCTTTTGCTGCAAGACTCGTCTGCATGATTGGCAAGTGTGAATGCGATTCAAATTCGGTGGCTGCTGTGGTAGAGGACAAGTGGCAAATTTGCCACTCCAACTTTCGACCCGATTAGAAGCGCGTCAAACTAGACCTGGCTCCACCACGAGAGGACTCTTGGTATTCAATTTGAGGGCTTAGATATGGCAAATAACTCCTCTGAGCAACTAATACAGGACTTGGTGTATAAAACCGACACGTCCGGAAGCGATCGGTTTTTCATAGATATATCCTTTTCTGTACACTCCATTGTTCTGTCACCGTGATACTGGTTACGTGTTTCATTCAATCGACCCATCCTCAACAGTATAAGTGCTTCCATTCATCAAGTCGAACACCACACTGCTCAATTGTGAGTAATCGAAAGGAAATTATAGATAAATTATACCTCTGTGAATGACTCAACTGAAAACTCTTTAATCCAGTGGTCACTTATTGTGGGGAGCTTCATATTGGGTCTACTCTCCCATACAAACTCTTCCAACATCCGGCGTGCCTCGTTTGCTTCCCACTCCTCCATGAGGCCGCTACGGAATTCCAAATGTTCCAGACAGGGAAAAATGGAAGAATTCTTCGTAAGCTTGTCTAATGCGTCACAAAAGTCGGCGAACTTCAACTCTAATTGTAGCGCGTGAGCATTTAGTGTGGTCGCCAAATGGTTGGGGATGTGAAACGCTTTGAGCCGCATATGTGTGGCAGACGAGAGGTGTCCATGCATCAATTGCTCGGGGGGATTTTCTTCATCGTCTTCTATATAGAATTGAAGATTTGGTGTGTTGATATTTAGCGGCAGTCCCATCTCCTCTTCCCAAAGTTTGACAATCTTGAGATGGCGTAGCCGGGGGAGTATTATGTCTGTATTTTGAAAATACAATACAGGGAAAATACGTTTAATTTGCAGCGAGACCAAGCTTGCACTACAGGCAGATGCAATATCTTGCCAACCATTGTCCTCGCTCACGATGAGATGTAAGCTCTCTAATGGGGGGAAATCGTCGTAAGTAGGGTCGGCATAGATGTGGTGAATTTCTAGGTGACGAAGATTTGGGAAACGCAGAGTTGTGATTTCACCTAGGTCCACCAATTCGCCTCCTACCTCGGTATCGAGACAACGAAGGGTGGTAAGTGCCGAGAATATCCACTCTGGCATATCTTGCACAAAGAATGGAGTGCTAAGGCATTGAATCCGATCCACTACTTCCTCAATCTCGTCGATGTCATATGGGTCCTTCATGTAAAGGTGCAACTTGTACGACCCGCTCTTGTCAAAGTAAAGTTTGCG
>KN824301.1:121782-140210 GCA_000827415.1 Serendipita vermifera MAFF 305830 | reverse complement strand
CGATCCACTACTTCCTCAATCTCGTCGATGTCATATGGGTCCTTCATGTAAAGGTGCAACTTGTACGACCCGCTCTTGTCAAAGTAAAGTTTGCGGCATTTGCGTCGGACTCCCACGTCTATGACGCGCCATACCCGAGGAGTGCGGTGGATCACCCGGCGCCAAGACTGGCAAACGCCGCCTAAACGAAGAGGTGCTCTCCAGTCGGATTCGGCACAAAGTTCGAGAATGGACGACAATATATCAAATGGCGCTTTTGCTGCAATACTCGTCTGCATGAATAGGAAGCGGAAACGCAATTTACAAAATTGGTAATTGATGTGGTAGAGGATAAGTGGCAAATTTGCCACCTCAATTTTCGACTTAATTAAGGGCGATTGGCGTTTGGGTAAATAAACCAATCAATACATCTTCAAAAGCTCGGGTGACTCGTCGATCTCCATCAGTTCGTCTTAGGGACGTCGAGGTTTGACCTGGCACCATACTTCGAATAGTATGCCTTGACGGCGTACGTGAACTCCGTGAGATTCACTACTTTTTTCATAGTTTCCTGATACCTCTAGAACAAGTGTGGATGGCACTATTAAAGCATGAGTAAGTCGAGTGATGACATGCAGTACCCGCACCTCTGGCACGTAATGTAATGGAAATTCTGTGATCCAGTGGTCGCTTATTGTAGGGGGCTTCATACCCACTCTACCTCCCCACTCGAATGTTTCCAACGTCTGATGCGCTTTAGCCATTTCATCCTTTTCGAGGTAGTCGCTGTGGAACTCTAAGCACTCCAAACGGCTGCACAGAGAAGAGTTCCTTTTTAACTCCTCCAAAACACTGAGGAATACTGAGAACGAAAATTTTAGCTGTAGCACTTGGGCACTATGCGATAAAGTTAAAAACGTGACCATTTCAAACCTCTTGAGCCGTAAATGTGTTACAGATGAGATGTCCTTGTGCATTAGTTGTTCGTAGTTGGAGTTTGCGTCTTTATAGACTTGAAGACCTGGTGTACGCAGATCCAGCGGTAAATCCTTAATGTCTTCCGCGGTATCGATTTTCAAACAGCGTAGCTTGGGAAGCGTTATCGGAGATTTACTCTGATATTCTGTGTGAGACGCGCCCATGATGTACAGTGTGACCAGACTTGCACTACATGCAGCTATAATAGCCTCGGTGGCCTCCCACTCGGACTCATTTTCTGGGTAGACGTCCAAGCTCTCTAATGGGGGCAAGTCGTCGCACTGGGGATTTGGATAAGTGCACACAATTTCTAGATGACGGAGATTTGGGAATCGCATAGTTGTGATTTGATTCATGTCCACCCATGGGCCTCCTGTATCGGTATGGATACAACGAAGGGTAGTGAGTGCCGGAAATCCCCACTCTGGCATATTATCAACAAAATACGGTATAGTTAAGCACCGAACCCGATGCGCTACTTCTTCGACCTCATCGATATCGTCTGGTTTCTTCACAGAAAGGTGCAATGTGTACGACCCGCTTCTGTCGAAATAAGCTTTATGGCGTTCACGTCGTGATTTAACGTCGACAACACTCCATAATCGAGGATTACGGTGAACAGCGCTGCGCCAGGATCGGCAAACGCCGCCCAAACGAAGCGGTGATCTCCAGCTAAATTCGGCACAAATTTCAAAAATCAAGGCCAGTACATCGAATGGGGCCTTTTCTGCAAGACTGGTCTGCATGGGAATCGAAAACGTAATTCGACAGTGGTTGCTGATGTGGTGGGGGACAAGTGGCAAAATTTGCCACTCCAACTTTTGGGTTGTCAAGAGTCAACTGACGCTTATTTGACCCTGAACGCATCAAAAGTTCCCATTTAAGGACAATCAAGGGCAAGTGGCAAATCCGCTACTCCAACTTTTGACCCAATTGAAGGCGAACCCCATTTAGTTCCACAAACTAATCTATACATTGCCAGCAAATCAAAGGTTCCCCATACAACAAATTTATCCCTATTGATTGTCCGAGATCGAGAGCTGCTGGCCGTGGCTGTTACCGGTAAAAGGCACTACACGAATAACACGGAATAGCTCCTGAATACTACGCTTTTCATTCTCTTGGACCACTGCCACTTTTGATGCCTCTCTAGCAATACAAGCATGTCCACACAGAACATTAAACCTATTACTGCTCAATTCTGAGTTATTCAAATAAGAGTTTAAATGAAACGGACCTCTGTAAACTCCTCTACTGGGAATTCTGTGATCCAGTGATCGTTTATTGTAGGGAGTGCCGCGTTGGTTCTACTTTTCCATTCAAATCTTTCAAGCATTTGGTGCGCCTCATCTATTTCGTCCTCATCCATAAATCTACTATGGAATTCTAGACATCTCAGACTGGAGCAAAGAGAAGGGTCCTCTTGTAACTCATTCAACGCGCAGCAAAAGCCGAAAAACGAAGGCTCCAACTGTAGGACAGATACATTAGGGAACGAACCTGTAGACGGGGTAGTGTAAAGTCTCTGGAGCCGCATATGTGTGACTGGCAAGATATCTTCGTGTAGTGTCTGTCCAAAATAATTGCCTCCATCATCTTCTATGTAGACTCGAAGGCCTGGTGTACGCAGCGTTAATGGCCATCCTCCATCCTTTCCCCATTCCTTGACAAATTGAAGATGGTGAAGCCGGGGGAGCTCTATGTAGGATTCCACCGAATAATACACCGGTCCCATACACGTAACTTGAAGTGAGACCAGACTTGCACTACAAGCGGTTATGACATCTGGCCAACCGATGTGATCTCTTACGACGATCTGCAAACTTCTTAATGGTGGCAAGTTGTCACAACTGGGGGCAGCATGAGTATAATGGATTTCCAGATGGCGGAGATTTGGGAAACGGAGATTCGTGATATGATCCGCATTCAAGCGTTCGGCCCATATGCTGTGGGTATCGATACAGCGAAGGGTGGTGAGTGCCGGCAATGTACATGCCGGCATGTCCTCATCCACGTATGGCGTAGTCATGTACTGAATCCGATGCGCTTCGTCTTTAATATTGCCAATATTGTATGGGTCCTTGACGCTAATGTACAATGTGTACGGCCTACTTCGGTCAAAGTAAAGTTTACGACATTTGCGCCGTGCTTCCACATCCATGAAGCGCCAGGCGCGAGGAGTGTAGTGAACCACCTGGCGCCAGGATTGACAAACGCCGCCTAAGCGAAGAGGCGCTGTCCAGTCAATTTTGGCACAATTTTCGAAAATCAAAGCCAATATCTCGAACGGCATTCTTGCCACAAGAGTCATCGACATTAGTGAGAAGTGAAAGAATGTTCTCTTGTAAGGTAGGGAGGGAAATTCAATAACAGGTGATTCCACGTACGTGGTCAAGGACAAGTGGCAACTCGCCACTTCAACTTTCGACCCGACCATATAATACAAAAAGCCGCTGAAAATCAAGTTAGCGCACTAATCGATATAGACGAACAATCGGAGGCTTTTATCATGTCTGACATCGAGGATGACGAGTTGGCTGCGTGGGTTACTCCCGTCCTAAGCCTGACCGCCTACTTACAGTTGAATCTAGTGCGATCGCAGCAAGTGTAGAAACTTTTCATCAACAGGAAACACGCAACCGTCCTACCGAGAATGACCGTATAGGCCAAGACGCGGATGCCGATGACGAATTCGAGGCTAATCTCAAAAGTGCCTTGGAGGAATCTAAAGCGGAGGCCACAAAACAGTCTAATCCATCCACCTCCGGAGATAGAACACCAGATATCAAAGCAGTGGCTCCCTCTACGAGCGAACCAGTGGCCAGTAACCCAGCTTCCGAGTTTCTAAGACAAAGAGCGCTATTAGAAAAAGAACGCCTCGAAAGAAACAAAGGACGCTTTCCGTCTGGGGTGGCCAACACGAGCACATCTGGACATACGAACTCGAGTAACCGTCCTGGCCAAAAACGCACCCATAGTATGAGTCAGAGTGATGAAGATGACGAAGAAGATGAAGAGCCACCGCAAAAGCGCAAGACTTCCACCGCCGTCGGCTCCACCACTGCGGGCAATAGTTCGGGAAACGGCGAGGGGGAACTATTTTACGAGCATGAACTACGACAAACTGCCAATATGCACACAGAAGCGAGAGATAAGAAGGAAGGAGTGAAAACATTCAGGCTGACGGAGATCATTGGGAACAAGCGGGAGATCAGCTTTGCGATTCTATCGAGCTATAGCACAGATGTTTCTTGGCTCTATTCTCTATTCGATCCAGAGGTACGAAAGCTCTCAGTTTTCAAACGTCGAACTCATTTCGAGCAGACACCAGTGATTCTCATCAATCAGCCTCGGGACGCTGGCCAAGCTGAAGTACATAACATTCTTCCTAACTGGATCATGACTATGCCGCCAATGCGAGGTGGAAAGGGCGCAATGCACGTAAAGGTACGAAGCCTCCTTCTCTGCGTACCCGTAATAACCTCTGTTCTACATCTAATACAAAGCTCATGCTACTCTTCTACAAATCTGGACACCTTAGAGTTGGAATCCCGACCGCCAACTTCATTGATTATGATTGGAGAGATATCGAAAACGTAAGTCTGCTGTATGCACAACGGCTTCCAGCTGCTTCGCGTGCTCAATTACTGCATAAAACATTTAGACCGTCTGGGTACAAGATTTCCCTCCACTTACCAAGCCAATTGTGGGCCGTGATGCTGTGGCCTCCTCATTTTCTTACACGCTTCAAATGGTGCTAAACAAACTACATGTTCCTGCTGCCCTCCAAAGCCTCTTCAAGGAACACCCCAACCTACCAGTGCAGAACGTGGAGGATTTGGGCAAGCGATGGGCATTTGGGCGGGCAAAGGCAAGTGGGATCGATTCCCTTTCCACCAATGCGACGCACCCGGAAGCTAATACGATCCAAACGCTAGGTCAAGTTAATTCCATCCATGGCCGGTAAACACCAAGGCTGGGATCAAGTCCTCAAACAAGGACATGTAGCGCTCATGAAAGGTATCATTGATATTGGCGCCCACGCCGACCAAACGAAACGTAAGTTGAAAGTTTTGAATGGTATTTCTGGATTCTTCATTTCCAAACGAACAGGGAAATCCAAAATCGGAGCCATCGAGTTACTCGTAGAATGTCAAGGCTCCTCTATTGGACAATATTCGGCACACTGGCTACAAGCGTTCTACTCATCATGTCAAGGTAGGGCTCATATTCGTTGGGGAGACGTTTGACCCACCTCCAAATAGGTATTTCTCCTGAAAGATATCTTGACAAGTCACAAGCTGCCCGTGCTCGTCTACCAACGCCCCTTATTCGAATCCTCTTTCCCAGTCTGAAGACAGTAAAGGAGAGCGTCTTGGGTACCCCAGTTAGTAAAGACCCTTGACCGTTATAGGTAGGACGCTGACTAGATCATAGGGTGGTGGTACTATGTTTTGTCGGCAGAATCAGTGGGATTCTGCTAACTTTCCAAGGGCACTGTTCCACGACTCAAATTCTAAGCGTGGAGGGGTTCTGATGCACACAAAGGTACGTTATGGCAACTTTTGGCGCTCCTATTTACTGAATCATAAACTCTAGATGATACTCGGGCTCTGGAAACCGAAATCCAATCGAACTGGCTCTATTGCCGCATCAATGTCGAAAGGCAAAGGGAAGCGAGATGCCCCGATTGAAATAGATTTGGATGAAGAGGAGGAGGAGGAAGAGAGTGAGGATCAGGATATTGAAGTGATTGAGCCAGAAGCTGCCGGCTGGCTATACGTGGGGTCCCACAACTTTACTCCATCCGCCTGGTGGGTCCGCTATGCTCCAATGAAGATAAGAGCTGACTGCCTATAAACAGGGGTACCTTCCCGGACACGGCTACCGGATTTACGCCTATTCTTAATGTGAGCTTGCTGACCTCTGCCAACGTAATGGTTTTAGGATTGACATATGTCGTGAAATCAGATAACCAACTACGAGCTAGGGGTTTTGATACCTCTATCCGAGCAACCAGCGGAGGCTGAGAAGCAGGCGAATCAACTGGTAAGCTGGGTTAGACCGCCACGAAAGTATAACCTTGCGGCCGGATCCGGGAAAGTAGACACTCCATGGGTAAGCTACATCGACTTTGTTGATAAGCTCAAATCTAATTCTCGACCCAGATTCAGGAAAGACTTGGGTAGCCTTGATATGCATCGTATTACCTACACTGTTTGTCGAGTCCAGTCATCTTGTTCATTACCCTGTTTCTTGCTAGAATTCATCTTTTCGTGAAGACTTTTTTTTTGCGAATTCCAGCTGATGCAGCTAGCACTCGCCGTTAAGTACGCGCGCGTGACCAGCCTATTCGTCATAACAGCGCAGCAATAATTACTCCCTACCATGTAGTTGTAAATGAAATTTCGTTTGCTAACCTATTGCTAAAGTGAGTACTTGTCTTCTTGGAGCCAGCTTCTATCCCCTGTTCTTCGCCACAGCCCCTCAGTCTACCTATGGAATGCGATCATGTGCTTCCTTTTGATATCATGTCTATTATTTTCTCCCTACTAAGTAAAATCGACTGGAAATCGCCATTGCGATTGGGGGCTGTTTGTCGAAGATAGAGAGAGACCGTTCTCTTGACACCAGAAGCATGGGCATCAATCAACCTCATGCAAGCAAACGATGAAATCCAAGATCTCTATCTCGAAAGGAGCGGTAAAGTCATGCTCCATGTCTACTCATGGAATCTCGAAGGAATCGCGGAGATAGCACATCGGATCCAGCACGCGTCCATCGGTGATCTTCCACAAGACCCTGAAGAAGTCGTCTTTCCCAACTTGATACGGATAAAACTTGGTACCGGATACAATTCCATCGATATCTGTTTACTGACTTCAATACGATTCCCACAACTGAGTATCCTTGAAGCTGGTTCTATTTTCATCCACAAATCAACGTTATGCAGGAATCGCCCATTAGGGCTCTTCCCCCATCTCCAGCATTTGCGGTTCCCAGTCGCGAACAACCATAACTGGGTAGATTTAGTACACGCATGCAAGGACAGTCTCATTTCCTTAAAGTTGTTCATCATGGCCAGTAGCAAGGGTAACCCTCAAGAAACAGAGGCGATACATCTAGCAAGGCTCGCTCACCTAGAAGTAGACTATCTTGATGGGCTCCAAATCCTAGCACCTTTCAAAATCGTAACACCTATGCTTCACACTTATCATCAAACAGGGGAAAGTTTCGATCCCGAATGCCTGGATCGTCTACACATGAACAAAGTTGTTCAGGTCAGATATAATACCGTACCGATATTATCTGGATTCACTGGGTTGGAAATCCTGCAACTGTTTATCACACCTAAAGCCTGCGATGACCTTCTGGATCAGCTACGGCACAAGGTAGCTTGTCCTCAACTTAAAGTAATTGTAATCTGTCTCATGAGAGACACTTCCGAACAAGAAATGGCCCATATCCTCTTGCGATGGAATGAAGTAGATCGGCCACAAGTCAACCTGATTTTTTCACGAAAGAGATGGTCCATAGGTTGCTCTGTGGGTAATATATGACCAATAAACTCTTCATTGGCTAACTACCTCTTAGTGTGGCCAGAATAACGTATGCCACCTCCCGTTTTGACTAGCCACTCCGAGCCTTCAAATACGTAGACTCAATTGGCGCTCTATAATCCCTTTTCATATATCATCCATGGGATAGTACGATAATATACCAAATTTAGTCTCATAAATGAGACGTATCGAAGAGGAGGGGATCGTGAGAGGAGGAAGCGGTGGTGCAGCATTGAGAGCCAGGCGGGGCTTAGCGCCTGTACGGGTTGGTGCAGAATTCAGTTACTGTTCCGAACCGGAGGTTGGAAAGGGACCTGTATATCATGTCTGTACTGAGACTGTCTATTCGCCGCAGTGCAGCCTCTTGTTTTGAACGCATCAAATGCCTCACTCCAATGTGACCTGACACTGTAGTTGTGATGCACCCATTTAATGCTAATTTGAGCATAATTTGTCCTCTTGATTCTAATTTGAGCATAAGTACCGTCACATGCCGAAAGCCTATCCCAATAGAGGTGCTGGCTACCCTTGGGGAGGCTATTCAAGAGGGTGGTAGAGGGTGGTACTGCGTTTGCTGACAAGCGCCGCTGGTGGTGGCGCCAGCACTCGCCGTTCACACGTATGGAATGCTTTGAAGAGGAGGATGCCTTTTGGATACCCGCAGCTGGGAATACTTGCCAGGCAATAGGCGCGACCCTTGGGGCTTCGGGCATGGCTCTAAGGTATAAAAGCCCACTTTTTGCTCGCTATTTCTTTCCCAGATCGCTTTCCCACACAAAGCAAAGCTATTATTCAATATGACTATCATTACTACCGGCGTCCAAGGCGGGGGCATTGTTGCCCGTCAGGAAATCAGAACAATGATGAAGGATCAAGACCTCTTTACTCTCTATTTGCTCGCCTTAGAGCGTATGCAGAAAGTAGATGAGAGTGATCCTCTCTCCTGGTTCCAAATCTGCGGCATTCATGGCCGGCCTGTAAGTTACATCCTGGCCTTCTTGCGGAACTTTACAAAGTCACTCACACAATTATTTAGTATACGCCCTACGACGAGCCTGCCAATGCCCCGACTGGCAGTCTCGGTGCATTCGGTGGTTATTGCACTCACTCTTCGATCCTGTTCCCTCCTTGGTCAGTCTCCGATTTTGTGACCTTGGCCCTTATCTCACGCTCTCACGGTTAGGCATCGTCCATATCTTGCTCTTTTTGAGCAAATATTGGCCAAGCATGTGACCGACATTGCCAACGAATATTCTACTCCTGCTCTTAGAGAGCGTTATGTGACTGCCGCTCAAAGGTTCCGCATTCCGTAAGTTATCTTATTGTACTCAGTACTCGAAATAACTCCCAACAAGGTACTGGGACTGGGCTTACTACGCCGATCCCCCGGACGTTATCACCAAGCAGGCTCGTATCACCGGCCTCAACACACCTCAAGGCCCCAGGGACCTTGATAATCCTTTATATCAGTACAGGTTCCACAACAAGGTTGGACACGCCGAATTCGGCGACGGGTTTGATCTGGAACGAATTGTAAGTCATCATTTATGTATCCCCAGCCAGGTGTTATAGGCTTTAACTCGTTTTTTACTCGTTTAGTGGGAAGGCTGGCCCGGGACCCTCCGCTGGCCAACCAACACTAGGCCAACTGCGACTTCCCAAGCCAACGCCGTGGATGCCACCATGAACAACAATCGTCTCACTATTCGTGATCGTACCTACAACTTGCTGGTTCAATCTACGACCTTCCAGAACTTTTCCAATGACGGATTCCAAGGCCCAGAGACCGACCCTCGCTACTACGACAGTCTCGAGAGTATTCACGGCCAGATTCACGGGTTTGTCGGAGGTGGCACTCGTATTCGTATGGGTGGCCATATGAGTATTCCAGACTTTGCTGCGTTCGACCCCATCTTCTGGCTGCATCATTGCAACGTAAGGTGCTTCTTTCCTCCTTTGGCCCATAGACTTATGATTTTCTGGCTTGCTGTTATAGGTCGATCGCATATTTGCACTCTGGCAAGGTATTGATTATGTAACAGGCGCGAGACACTGGCTAACAGCATGAATTCTAGCTCTTCGCCCAGACGAATACGTGACGCCAATGGCCAACCCGTGCGTATTCAGCTTTAGTCATACATAATCTGACCCAGGTACCGTAGGGATGGAACCTGGACCACCAGGCCTGGAACTATCGAGAGTGTGTACGCTTATTGACTATCCTAACCGCTCATTGACTTTTCATAGATGTCGATTCGCCACTTACGCCGTTCAGGATTTCAGAAAACAGGTACTGGACATCAGCCGATGCTGTAAGTATACCATTGTTGTGTGCATATCGTACACAATTCCTGACCAATACTTTGTCATAGCGTGACACTCGTTCTCTCTTTTATACTTACCCAGAACTTGCCAAATGGGCGGATTTGGACCCTGTGACGAAAGCTGCTCGCCTGCGCACTGACATCAATGCCATGTACGGAAGTACGGCACCTTGGGGTGACCTCGATGCAGGCCTTTTCAGCGTTAGCCCCTCGGTACCCATCGCCAACAAGACTGCCCCGACCACGTTCGAAGCTTCTCCTGTAGCTCCTGCAGCCGCCATATCTATGTCCATGGCTGCCAATGAACCTCGGCCCTCAGCTGCAAAGATAGCGGCTATGGCTTTTGAAAAACATGCTGCATCTGTTCCACCTCCTGGTGGGCATCCAGCTCCCCAGCATCATGTTCACGTGCCTTCCCATAAGCATCACCGTGAGTTGTTGATTCATTCGCGTTTATTGCGACTCTGATCCTTTTCACAGCAACTTCTACTCACCATGGTCACGGGCACGGTCATGGCCATGGGAAGAAGTATACCGAGTGGATTGCCAATATCACTGTAGAGGTATGTGACCATCACCGGGTTTAGTCAATTTCTCATATTATTCTCCAGAAACACGCTGCAAAGACTACTTTCTACGTCTATATCTTCTTGGTGAGTACACGCTTCTGATTCGGTATTTACATGCTTACACAATGACAGGGTGACTTTAACCCCGATTCGACCAAGTGGGCACAGGAACCCAATCTCGTTGGAACGCATGTCATCTTCGCGAACAACATCTGTAAGTCTGCCCCGTGGAGCTATAACGGATGCTAATCGAGTTATCACAGTGTCTACTGGATGCGAGCGCTGCCACACCGCTGCTAGAGAAGGCAAGTTGGTCACTGGAACGATTCCTTTGACCGGAGCTCTCGGTGATCGTCTCGGCAAGGAGAAGTTGGCTTCCCTCGAGCCTGAGGAAATCGTCCCCTACTTGCAAAAGGAGCTTCACTGGCGCATCCAGACTGTAAGTTTAAATGCTTTCGTATTTTCGATTGAGAATATTGACCAGCCACCAGAGCGAAAAAGAAATCGAACGTGCCGAACTACCTAGCCTGAAAGTCTCCGTCGCACACGCACCGGTCACCCTTCCAGCAAGCATCTCTGAGCTCCCTGTTTGGGGTGAAGCCGTCAAGGACTTTGCCGTGACTGCTGGTCGTCCTGGTGGCGCCGGTGAGGATGATTAGAACGGAAGGATTTCTTTGAACAACAACAATGAATGTACAAATGGTGAAATGAAATACAAGCTTTGTCTCTTATCCGTGATTCGCCAAGGTAGCGCGCGATCGGTACCTGATGGAAGCCCCATTGCCCAGCGGCTAGGCTACCATTGCCTAGCTGGCGTCGATCCAATCAACGTTCGGCGCTGGTTAAGGTCACCTTGATGGTTCTTACAACGCTGGTTTCGTTCCTCTGCGCTTACTGTCAAACCCAGTAGCACTGTCAAACCCAGTAGCTCGGTTCGTACCGTCAAACGGAATCTATTCCCTGACGTCTAGCCCCTGAACTATTGTGTGGGATTTGAAAGCAACTGTACGAGTTTGGTGAGATGTCGTGCTTGGATCCGTCCTCTGGTATACTGGCTCTGGACCCCCCATCTTCATGTGATCCTCCGTTAGGAACCCCAAACTTTGTAAATGCCAAACCTTACGATGCACCATTTACGTGTACGCAGAAATATATGCTTCTTCGGGTCTTGTCAATCTTTGGCTAGCCTATCAGATGGCGTCGACCGCCTACTGATAAGCGCCGCGCTGTGATCAGCTTTAAATTTCTATTCTTTGAAATCCGATAACGAATAGAAATTCGCCCTCCGGAGTGATCAGGATTCCGTGGCAGCACCCACATCATTTGCCGCACTGTACTGTACTAGGGGCCAGCCCCTACCCCGTAGCGGCCCCGTGCGTCCTATATAAACCCCTGCTGTCCAACGTTTGTCACTTTCCCTCCAGAACTCTCCCTCTTCGGATATTTCTACCTAAAAAATCACCGCAATCATGACCGTTATCGTTACTGGGGTGCAAGGGGGCAATACTCCCGTCGCCCGTCAAGAGATCCGCACAATGATGCAGGACATTGACCTCTTCACACTCTATCTTCTTGGAATGGAGCGCTTCCAAGCCGTCGCTGAGACCGATCCTCTCTCCTGGTTCCAGATCGCTGGTATTCACGGTCGCCCCGTAAGTCCTTTTTATAGATGTCGCCTTGATCCTCACTGAAGCTATTAATAGTACACCGCATATGATGCTCCCCCACAGAGCTCGTCTTCTGGAAACGGTGGCTACTGCACCCACAGTTCGAGTCTCTTCCCCCCTTGGTGAGTAGCTCCTTTGGCAGTGTTGCGACATTACCTCTTACATCTAATACATAGGCATCGTCCATACTTGGCTCTATTTGAGCAAGCTTTGGCAAAGCACGTCACGGACATTGCCAACGAGTACCCGACGACCACTCGCGCAAGATATGTCGCTGCCGCTCAGAAGTTCCGTATTCCGTACGTGAATCTCCTTCCACTGTAACTCCAAATACTCAACCTTCCTAAAACAGATACTGGGACTGGGCCTACTACGCCGATCCCCCGGATGTTGTCACCAAGCAGATGCAGGTCACACTCAACGGACCCAAGGGTGTTCGTACTCTCGACAACCCTCTCTACAGGTACAGGTTCCATCCTGCTCAAGGTGTAGAATTCCCCAACTCTGGTCAAGTATGTATCCTTCGCCACCATCAAAACAGTCCAACTCTTTTAACGCCACCACCTTTTCTAGTTCTCCAGCTGGCCCACTACTGTGCGCTGGCCTACGAATGCACAAGCCAACGCGACGTCGAGCTCTGACCAGATGGACGCCTTCCTCCTCAACCAGACGCTCACCATCCGTGACTCGACCTACAACTTGCTCATGTCCATCCACAACTATGGCTTCTTCTCCAACGATCGTTATCCGGGCCCAAGGACCGACCCAGTCAACTTTGCCAGTCTCGAGACCATTCACAACGGTATTCACGGATCCATTGGTGGTGTTAGCGGTGTTGGTGGACACATGGGTAACCCCGACTTTGCGGCCTTTGACCCTATTTTCTGGCTCCATCACACCAACGTCGATCGTGTCTTTACTCTTTGGCAAGGTACTTGTCCTGTTCTCCATCGATTGAGCTTGGTTCTGATTGTCGTCCCTTTAGCTCTCAACCCCAACTCATACATCGACACTGTTCAGCAACAGAGGAGCATGTAAGGGCTTTGACTATTCAACTTGATCACGAATCTAACATGCACATCCAGTCGTGGTACCTTTACCACCAGAGCCGGAACCACCGAAGGTCTGTACATCGCAAATGAAAACCCCAAAAGAACACGCCACTGATACAAAGAATAACAGGCATCGACACTCCTTTGACGCCGTTCAGACAAACCGCAACGGCATTCTGGACCACTCGCGGCGTCGTGAGTAAACCCTCCTTTGCATTCCTTCCGTTCATCTTGACTGATTACAATCCATTAGCGTGACACCCGCACATTGAACTACACCTACCCCGAGCTCGTCAAATGGGCCTCCCTCTCAGCCGACCAAAAGCCCAGACGTCTCTACGACGACATCAACGCCATGTACGGACGCTCTGCACCCTGGAGCACCCTCAACCCCGGTCTCTTCGCCAACGCTCGCGCCTCGGTCCCTCTCGTCAGCGCCAAGGTTGCATCCGACTTTACACCAAAGATGGCCGAAGCGTCCGTTGCAGCCGCTCCTCCACCAGCAGTAGGCGGTGCTGCTCCTGCTCAACAGCCCGTGCACGCTCCCGCCCCCAAGATCCTCGGTACGGTTTTTTCCTCGTTTCCTGTTCGCTTATGACCACCTTGCTGACGTTTCTCTAGACGCCGCATCCATCCGCAAGAATATGGAAGCTGGCATGCATAGCGTCCAAGCTCAAGGTTCTCAAGCGGCCGGAATGAGCGCCTCGGCTACTGCCAGCCACAAGGTCGGCGAAGCTATCGCGGCTGCAGGAAACGTCGCGGCTATCACTGCCCAAAAGGTCGCCAGCGTCGTCCCTGCTCCCGTCGCCGCTGCCATCCCTGGTGGATCTTCCACTGCTGCTGCAAAGTCTGTGGCACATGCCAGACAGTACAACGAGTGGGTCGCGAACATCCGCGTTGAGGTGCGTGGCCGTCTTCGGTTGTGTTTGTATACGTATTCATTCTTGTTTCTAGAAATACGCCCTCAAGTCGAGCTTCTTCATCCACGTTTTCCTTGTGGGTGCTCTTCGTGTTCGGCGTGATTGGCAATGGTGTTGATGTATTTCCTAGGGCGACTTTAACCCTGACCCTGCCCATTGGGGAACTGACCCCAACCTCGTCGGTTCTTACTACGTCTTCGCCAACGACCTTGGTGAGTTATCGGAGTACCTATCGACGTAGGCTATTACTTACTCATGTCCTAAAAGATTCCACCGAGTGCGAGAACTGCCAAGAGAACGCAGAGGATCAACTCCTTGTCACTGGAGCCATTCCTTTGACGGGTGCGCTCGGTGACCGTCTCGGAAAGGACCAGATCGCCCAACTCAACCCCGACCAAATTACCCCCTACCTCACCAAGGAACTCCACTGGCGCATCCAAACGGTAAGCTTGTATACTCTGTCAGCTCCAAGCCCATACTGATGAACTTTGCTATCTAGCCCACGCGCGTCGTTGAGCGCGAGGAGATCCCCAGCTTGAAGATCTCCGTCATCCACATCCCCGTCTCTATCCCCGCCAACCTCGACACGTTCCCTACCTGGGGTCATGGTACCAGGCACACCGCCATCACCACGGGCCGACCTGGAGGTCTCAACGACGACGATGACGACTGAGTGTACTTGCAAACCAGGTGAAGCCTTTTTGAAAAGAAAGAATTTTTGTATCCAAAAACTGTTCAAATAAACCAATTGCTGGCCGTGTAATCGGAGTCGTCGGAGTTTGTAAAAATTGATCGACATAACCTGAACTCGACCACCAACATCATGACGGCTTCTCAATTTTCTCTCGAGTCTCTCAAACCGATGATAGACTGGAACCAG
This sequence comes from Serendipita vermifera MAFF 305830, assembly GCA_000827415.1. Classification (NCBI taxonomy): domain Eukaryota; kingdom Fungi; phylum Basidiomycota; class Agaricomycetes; order Sebacinales; family Serendipitaceae; genus Serendipita; species Serendipita vermifera. The sequence continues at coordinate 125,281 of KN824301.1, read as the reverse complement.
CCCACATTATATTATTCATTAGGAATGATCTTCTTTAATCCTCTTTTCTGGAATATCGCAGCTCAAAACGGTACGTGCACGTTTGCTGGCGTGGCGGCTTCGACAGTCTCGAGTTGGCCACCGTTCTCGTCCGATTCACGCGTCCAAAACGGCTCACAACGTCTTTTCATGCTCAGAATTGCATCACAAGTGGATTTCGAAACGTGTTAAAAATCCTTATACTGGATGTTACATTCTTGCCGCCTCCATCTTCTCTCTCGGCTTGGTCCGCGATGCCCTGTGAGCCTTTCTAATCCTCTAAATCAAATAATTCTGCTTTATTGACATTTATATGCATCGAAAGATACACACAGGCCCTGAGGAACCAACCCTTGGTCGAGTTGCTCCCTTCTCCTTTTGACGTGATCGTGCCGGCTGTGATGGTCGTCGTTGGTCAAACCCTCGTCATCTCCAGTACATGGCAACTCGGTATCACCGGTACATTCTTGGGCGATTACTTTGGTATTTTGATGGACGAGGTTCGGCGACAACTTTGAACGTCAATACCCTAGGCATTAACGAATGGTTTCCTTATCGCAGAGAGTCGAGGCATTCCCTTTCAACGTCCTCAATGACCCCATGTATGTCGGATCGACGCTCACCTTTGCCGGTGGCGCTCTCTGGTAAGGCCTTTTCCCCCACTCTCGGAACACTCCTAATTGCTCCAATAGGCATAAACGACCCGCTGGACTCTTCATCTCGGTTATTGTATGGATCGTCTATATGATCGCGCTCAAGTACGAAGGGTGAGCATCCGTTCCTTGACTCATTTGTTCACCGGAGACTGACAACTGCATAAAGGCCGTTTACAACTGAAATCTACGCCAAACGCGAGCGCGAGCGCGCGTTGAAATCCCAAAAGTCGTCTTAAATTAGGGCTCTTCTTTCGTGGCTCCTCTTTAGTTCGCACCATCCCTCCAGGCATTCAACATGCATTAGAGATGGGGTGAACTGGGGCACGATCAATATAGAGGGACAGACGAATACCCTGTCAGGCGATGGAGACGCGCCCAACGTGGATTAATCATTTCCAATTAGAAACAGCCTCATTACAAGGAGCCCCATGCATATCATTGTCATCAACTAGACTTTTATACCATCCCTTCTTGTTCGGAGCCAGGTATCAAACCACATAACCCGGAGTAGTCAGACCTCGTTTCACCTAGGTGCTGACCACCTATTTGAACCACTCCACTAATAGACTCGCTCACACTTTTCGGAACCGTTAGCTGCTTTTCGGAGAAACCCTACCTTATCTCGCTTAGACTGCGCCACTGACCCTACAACATTCGACAACATATCGTAAACCATGACATTTAAATTGAGCTATTTCCGGGAGGTTCCATGTTAAAGGCGGTGCCTGAGCCACAAGTGCCAGCTAGCTCTAGCTCTGCTGGCACTTGGCAGTCTGACAATGCAAGGCCAATTGCCTCGATGCAGTATATAATAGGCAGACCCTTATTTTAGCCTACTTTCCCAGTATGGAGAAATATGAATTCTCCGGCCAGTAAGTCGTATAAAGCCAGGACTGGGACCCGTTCAGATCCACCAACTCCCAGTTCACTCTCCTTGCAATGAAGGCTTCAATCCTTTTTGTTCTCCTTCTCGCTGCAACCAGCAACGCCCACTCCATCTTCCAGGTGAGTTGTGAGGCACTGGCACCTGCCACTCCTCCCCGGCCCTCCACCCTTATTCTTGACATACTTTCTTTATTCATTTGTTGACTCAACGTTCCTTGTCATCGTAGAGAGTCTCGGTCGATGGTATTGACCAGGGGTTGCTGACTGGTGTCCGCTCTCCCGACTTAGACTCCGTCAGTGTTATAGCTCGAATACTCCGTACCTATAATAAATCATGGATTACCCTTCACTTGAAATGATGTCTCCCTCTCATCCTCTCGTCAATCCAGCCGGTTAGAAATATTTGCGACGATGCAATTGCATGCAACACTGGCATTCACTCACCTGTATCTTCCACAATCATCGATGTCCCTGCTGGGGCTAGGGTAGGCTCGTTTTGGGCACGTAATATTGACGGCTCTCAAAACGCCACTGCTGAGAGCCCGATTGATCCAACCCATAAGGCAATTACTCTCCCCATAACCCATATATATATCCCATTAAACTCCCCTCTCTCAGGGACCCATTCAAGTCTACCTTGCCGAGGTGTCCAACGCTGCAAGCTCTGGGACTACCGGCTTGTCCTGGTTCAAGGTCGCCTCTGATGGTCTCAGCGAAGGTGTCTGGGGTGTCGATAATATGATAAGCAACAGCGGCTGGTCTTACTTCATCATGCCTAGCTGCATTACTCCTGGAAACTACCTCATGCGCGTGGAGATCATTGCCCTTCACTCAGCCATTCTCCCCGAGAAAGCTGAGTTTTATGTGGGTAATCAGCACCATATATCCTCGAGTATACACTGAAAAAAGCGTTCTTTTAGTTGTCGTGCGCACAAATCAACGTCATTGGCTCCGGGACGTTTAGTCCCAACTACACGGTGAGCTTCCCTGGAGCTTACTCGGTTGAGGATCCGTGAGTAAATTAATTTAGCTCTTTGATACTATCCTGATTTCTTTCAGTGATCTCCACCTCGACATCTACGATAACAACGGAATTCCCAACAATGGCGGCAATACATACTATCCCCCGGTCCTGCAGTCATCAGCTGCCCTACAGGTCCCAATTCTGTTGGCTCTGTTTCCACCTCGACGACCACGGCCGGCGGTGATGATGGAAGCAGTGACACCGCTGCCCTGCGAAGTCTCGAAGGAGTGGTACAGTAGGTCTTTAGAGTATCAATATCACCAAATGACGAACAGAAATAATAATCGGTATAATGTTATGCTTCGTGGCACAAATTTTCTTTTCAGAGATGTAAAAAGTCGTCATTGATGTGGGTTAGGAGTAAGCTGAGGAGAGAAGTGGCGCCGTTGTTAACGGGCTCATTACCACTTCTGACACGGGAAGTATTCTTCGCACTGCAAACACGACGAGATCAATAGGGTTGCGATTTCTCACCGCCGCTGACCTTGACCAGTGGGAGTAAAATGTCAGACCCCATTTCACGAGCTGATGACCATCCATTTGAACCACTGCATTAATAGATTTGTTCGAAATCTCTCGCGGTTCTCGCCACCGTCAGCTGCATTTTGGACAAACCCTACCTTTTCTCGCTTAGTCTGCGCCGCTGACCACATAGCATCCCACGACACCATATCATAAACCCTGACATTTAAATTCAACGAGAACAACTTCCGGAGACTGCATATTGAAAGCAGCGCCCAAGGCACAGGTGCCAGTTGTGACAGTTGAGATGACTGGCTCGAGGCTCCGTGGGAGTCTGGCAAGGCAACGCCCACCGCCTCCCAGCAGTATATAGGCAGGCCCTTATTCCAGCAAGAGACCTTATCACTCTTAACTTCCCATTTTATCAAATCTCTCCTACATCTCCAACTCTGCG
>KN824301.1:79144-120906 GCA_000827415.1 Serendipita vermifera MAFF 305830 | reverse complement strand
CAAGGAGGCTATGTAGGAAGTATGGTTTGAATTGAGGTAAGAGACTGCATGTAAAGTGTTAGCCGCCTTTGAGACATGGGTAGAGGTGCGCACATGTGGTTTCGATTTGCCAGCATGACGGCCTGATCGAAGCGAGGAAAGCGGTATCATATCGCTTCCCCCTCATTTTGAGCATCTCTAGTGCATGTGATCGACCGCAAATAGAGTCTCGTTCAATCCATAAATACGGTTACTTTTTCTCTATATTTATTTAATAATGTCTCTAATAATACCCTGTCTTATCTTTCTATTGTTCATGCGTTCCTGCTTCTTTTCTCTTATCAGGTGCTTTCCCATCACGTGCTCTTACCTTTTCCAGTTACTCCTGACGCCATTGCGCCCTAGCTGCACAAAGGATACTATCAAAAATTAAACCGCCGTAGCTATTTGCATTATTACTCAGATAGTCCCAGTAGCGAATTCAGGTGAAAGTGGACCTCAATTGAGTGATTGCTGTGCTCACCTCATGCTTCGATGCCTTTCTAGACATCGAAGTGCCTTCTCAGCAAGTGGATAATGATCCGCACAGCACTAGGGAACCATTAAGCGTACTAATTCCACTTCATAGAGGAATTTGCCTTACACCATGCTGCCAGCTCCAGGACATCGAGCCTTCTGACACCACTGTCCGCCTGACGCCAACAGATAACGAGGGTCAGGTCCACCTTATTCAATTATCTCCTTCTAACACGGTCATGTCGCGGGATACATGGCGACTTAGCAGTGCCATGGAAGGCAAGGAGAGATTCAAGGCTTTCGGGATCATGTTCCTCGGTGGCGAACGCCAATCAATTTGCGCCAAAAGTGGCTGGAATTTCCATTATGGGAATGAGGGACCAATTCCAATTCTCGATTGTCATAAGTATACGGACCGCACCCTTGCGTTGTGCCAGGTAGTTGGGTTTGCTTTGAACGCTCACCCATATGATGGCGCAACCATTGGGCAGTTTCATGCCTCATTCGTGGGCATGCAACTCATCACTAGGCTGGTGGAAATGGAGCAGCCCCGTCTCTTTGGTAGGGCAGACTCTGAAATAGCGTCAAACCGCAGAAATGGTAGCAGCGGTCCTGATTCAGATGAAGAAGAGGATTATTTGGAGAAAGTACTAATTCTAGCAAATTTCCCTCTTGAAACAGGGGAGTACAACCACTGTCCCAAATTTGCCACCTACATTGGCGAATTGATGGATATTCAGATAGATATGGAAAACCGCAGAGTATGCTACTCTAATGTACGCATGTATTGTATATTGGACGTCCGTACTTCGAGAATACCACCTTGTGTGCTAAAAATATATATATATCACTCAGAAAGCACGCTCTAATACGTAACTTTACGATACGATCGGGCAACAGTTGCGTCACTTACACGCATGAGACCCAATCCTGTGAAACATGTTTTTAAAGTTGTATAACAGCAATTTATGTGTACAGGATCTATTCACTTTAATGTCAAGCTCATGAGTTGCATTTTGAAGCGCTTTAACCAGGGAAGCCGTGGTCCCAACCAGCAGAACCATGGATAATGAAAGCGCCAGTAAATTCAAAATTAAGACAGATCCAGACAAATTTTTTTTGATCTTACACCAGTCCTTCTTTAGAACTTCTTTTATTGAGATGCATGCTTCTTCCTCGTCAGGCTGTTGTAGAGAGTCAGCTGGCAAGGCGCATTTCAGGATATTTGAATAAGATCCATTTAACCAGGCGCTGAACCTATTCATGTCAACTCGCAGCAAAGGAGACTGTACAAGACAAGTGATTAGAATGGATTGAAAATTCGCTGGTGTATTGTATGCAGGCTCCGCTGGAGTTAGAGCACAGCGTTGACCAGTTCGCCCGAATCAATGCATTTAATTATACTCCACATCCTTCGGATCTTCAGGGAAAGGATACATGAAGCATTGTCAGGCCCCTATCAATTCTTATTTTTGTCATGCTCCTGAGCCTGAGCAATATGGCGCTTACCGCCCAGTACTCCAATAAATAGTGAAAGATCCATAGCCATTTCTCTATCATTTGGTCATTTGGATTATCCTACTTTCCTTGTCTCTAGGTAAGGTACACTTTCAACTCGAGCGCTGCCAGGCTGATCTTGGATTCTTTGTAGAGCCCAAAAATGTCCTCCCAAGAGTTGAACAATACTCTTAGAGAGATGATTAATATGATAGAGAAGCTTCGGGTATCAGTAGAGCAGATTACCGCTTCACAGGTGGCTTTATCTCGCAACCTACAGGAAATCGATCCTTCAGACAGCACTATCCGGTTGACACCAACTGATGAATATGGCCGAGTTCATCTTATTCGATCGCCTGCTTCAAGTATCACTATGCCACCAACCACATGGCAACTAAGCGCTATGCCGGGGAAGGAGAGATCCAAGGCTTTCGGGATCGTGTTCCTTGGTGGTGGACGCGAACCAATTTGTGCTAAAAGTGGATGGGGATTTCCTAAAGAAAACAATGGACCACTGCCTCTCATCGATTGTGGTGAATACACCGATCGCACAATTGCATTGTGTAAGGCAGTGGGTTTCCATCTAGAGGCTCATGAGAACGATGGTGAAATTAATGGGCGATTCCATGCTTCTTTCGCGTCGATGCAGCTCATTACCAGGCTAGCTGAGATGAAGCGACCTGATCTTTTTGATGCGGCAACTCCAGAAGTACCTTCGAGCAGCGGAAACGAGAGCATCAAAGAGAATGCAAATAGCTCAGACGAAGAAGCTTCCTTTCATAGGGCACTACTTCTGACGAATGTCCCTCTCGAAACGGATATGCATAACCATTGCCCGAGATATGCAGCTCACATTGGGAAACTATTGGGTGTACAGATTTATATGGAGCACCGTAGATAACTTGTCATATATCACAGATTGGATGTCTTTGTTTCAGGAAATTTCATTATACTTGTTGTGACATGTTGTCCAGAAGGAATACCGTTTCATCCGCTCAGATCTCCTACATCTGAATCAAGGTTGATGTAAGCAGTCATCTTTGATGGGGGCTAGGAATAAGTTGGGGAGAGAGGTGGTGCCTTTGTTAACGGGATGATTACCACGTCTGACATGGGAAGCATTCTTCACACTGCAAGCACGATGAGATCAATAGGGCTATGGATGTATTGGACGCACCAGGCCTGCATCCTCCCAGGCAGTTTTAAGGATGATGAAGTATTCAATCGGATCGAGATGGTAGATCATGGAAATAAACCTCGTTGAATGTGTCGATTACCAGCTTTGCCTCGGCTTTCGCTGAATCATTCATCCCCGCAGTTTGAATCTCTATGTGTTTCAAGCGCGGCCACGTAGACTTGTTGGCCATCATATCATCAAGGAAGCCATGAAGATCACCTATATCGACTCCAAGCTGAAGAACACAAAGTCGCTTCATTGACGATAAAGGTGGGGGTGGGCAGTAAATGCGAAGATGACTGATAGACTCGACGTAATGACCGATTGTGTCTGTATATGTATCTCCCCTGTGAAATTCCATATAGGAAGATAAATTTGGACGAGCCATTTCTGACGAGCTGGATGTATATCAGTGATGCATAAATGACGGAGCTGCCAGCTTCGCCAACTGTAACCCCGATGCTCAAACTCTCCAATGGAGGGAAAGATGAGATACCTTTCTCAGGACGAACGGAAGTGTGCACTCGGAGATGCCGCAATGCGGGGAATTGCGAGTTAGTTATGAAGGATGGATCGAAAGCGTATCCAACCATCTTCATAAATTCTAATCGTGAGAGCGTTGGAAAATGGTTGTTCCTTATACTCGATGAGGAGACAGGTACTTTCATGCAGTATACTTGATGGGCGATTGGTTTGAGGTCGACATCGACTACTTGGGGAGCTTTGATGTGGAGGCCGCATTGTTGACTTCTCTCAGAATATATAGATGTGAGGCGCCCGTAGCAGTCATTTTGGTCCACGAAGCGCCATGCTCTAGGCGTTTGTAGAATAGTAGTCGCCAAAAGCGACAGATACGACCAATGAGCAAAGGCGACTTCCAATCGTCCATGGTGCATGACTCGAAGATCCTTGAAAGAATATCGAATGGCAGTATTGTGATTGGCGCAATCAGCGCCCTTTCTTTGGACAGTGTTGTTGTAGTCAGTTTATGCACTTGCTGCCGTGCATGACCCGAGAGGGCAAGTGCGTCCCTCATTGCGGCCTCCAATTCTCGTATTTCGGCTCCTATAGTAGGTTCGTCTTCATGGCTCGGCTTGGATTGGCCGACAAGGGAGGTTAATTTGTTCCGAATGACGAGAGAGCGAGTCAAAGTTGGCTTGCGAGAGTTTAATTTAAGCTGGGCTCTTTTTTCGGGTAGTCTTTTAGCCAGATCATCAGCCCGACGCTGTGAGTTTTCCAGAAGGGCAAGCGCGTTCTCCATTTCGTCTCAAGAATGCAAATTTCCGCTTCTATTTTACGTTTCTCCTCAGGAGTGGGCCTGGATTGGCTAAAGAAGGAAGCCATGTAGTTTCAGAGGACGAGAGGTAGAGTCTAAGTGGTCTCTTCCCGGATCCCTCTCGCTCGCCTCGTCCTCAATGAATCCAGTTATGGTGATGTTTACAAGTATTTTCTAGTTTATCAGAGGTATAATGCAGGTTAACATTTCTTCAAGAACAAACCCCCGAGACTGAGAGAAATATCGACTCTAAGTACAGTATAGTAGGGATTACTTGTAGCTATATGCGAGACAGTTAATTAATGTCTCCCATGAGATTTCGGGCGAGAATAGACCCCATTCTTGGGCTAAGACTTCAAGCCGATTCGCATCCTCATCTCCTGATAACTCTCCTAAAGGGCCTATGGAAGTCGAGATGAGCGTGGGTCTCCTCTCCCACATCCAATAGTTTGAATGATATTGTTCTTTTTGTGAATCTACTTCACGCCTGGCCTCCCACATCCCTTTTACCAGTAGACTGAAGAAGGGTGAGGTCGCTACAATGGAGGACAACTGCGTAGTACAGCGCAAAATTTCTCTCGTTGTTTGCACTAATGGTCGATGATCGCCTATATCAGGACGTGCAAAAAGTATCGTCAACTCTCTGATCTGCTGGAAAGGGAACGAAGGGCAAACTGCCAACTCGTGACAGAAGAATAAATGACTGAAATCGAGCGAGAGATGACTGAGATGTGGCATGCTGGTTTGATCAAAATTTGAAGGGAACCATCTCCCGATTAGAACGAGATGTCGCAAACGAGGAAGGTTGGTAGGGAATGCAATCTGCTGATCCCATATTGTGAGTTCTTCCAAATTGCCTGCTTCTTCCAAATTGATAAGGTTGGTACTCCAATGTGCGGCTTCCTTCAGGTATATCCGGTTTGCTTGTTTAAAAGGTGCAAACCGTGGAATATTGCACTCGGTGATGCTAATTTGGCGCAACCCGGGAGCGTTAGAGAACAGGATGTCATAAGCACTGACTTCAGAGCTCACGCCGACCTTTTGTAAAGTGACTGAGGTGAGGGATCTTGTTGGCCCCGATAATACTGTAAAGATCCCCCTTGCAGCTGACGCAGGACCATTGTCGGTGAACCACCGAGACTCCGAGAGAAAACTGAACTTCTTCCATCTTTCGTGCCGCTTCCCATCCTTCCCAGCAAGTTGATGTACAAGCCAGTTAATGTGATGGTCATGACTGCTGTTACAACAACACGGCCAAAAGGACAATCCGTTCCCCTTGTATCCTAAGCAATCTTTCGGATAGAATCCAGCATTTAGGCGGGGGCCGTACTCGTCCACCAAGGCGTTGCTTATGTCAATCTCAATCGGCGCCACGTCACCACTTCTCATCAAACGGAGGGGTAAGCGGGTCTCCCACATGTCCATCGTACATTTGTGACCCAGACGTATCTTTAGGCGCCCCCACAATGGGAGATTGCTGAGGGCTGCGGTTGCCCAGAACTTGCAAACTAGAAGCAAGGTCTCCAAAGGGTGAAAATCGTCTTCTTGTGTCTGGTATTGATCGAATATTTCATACAAAATGTCGCAAGGAAGGTGTTCGTTCATGACTTTGGCCGCCGGAAATGGACGGGTCCAAGGTTTATCTACCTGGTACCCGGTACTCGAAGTTCCAGTCCACCAGAGAATCGATTACGCACTATAGTTCTGTTTTGAGAAACAAGTGTATGTGCTGGTATATACCATGGGGAGTGAGTTGTATCATACGCAGCAAGCTGGTTAGCGTGTAGAAGTAACCCAATAGTTTGGCCTTTCGAGAGATAAATGCCTTTTGGTACGCATTCCATAGCCTATCTCTGCCCTTATGAGAACAGAACCCATAAGGATGTTCAAAGTGTCTCGATTAAAGGCTCAACCACGATATATTGTCAGAAATTAGCATTCAATGACGGAACTACAATCACCACTTTGACTATCTATTATATATTGACCGGACTGTGCACAGAATCGCTGTGGGTGGAAGAAATGGAACATAAGCTGGGGTTATGGCAATCTCCATCTCGTGCAAGGTAAGTTTTCTCCACACTAAAACATGTGTCACTAATCATTTCACTAAATTCCGATACAAATACATATCAATGGCGGGTCTTCCGCCCGCAAATCCACAGTCCACCTCTGGGTTAACCTTGGTGGATGAACCAGACGTTCAAATACGGTCCAATCCCAAGCTTGTAGGATCCTTCTTGCCTCCGCAATTTCGGCTGAACTCATCCAGCCATGTTGGAACTCGAGGAACTCCAAATGGGGAAGAATCATGTTGTTCCTCGCAAATGTATCAAGAAATTGGTCGTATTCCTCGAGTTCAAGTGTTAACTGTACTGTGCGAAGCTGTGTTGGCGTTTGGAAGGGTGGGATCCGGTAGAAGCGGGCATGCTTTATCGAGTCGAGGGAATCGTAATGAACTATCGCTGGAGGGTCATATTCGTCTCCCTCTAGATAGGTTGTGAGGCTAGGAGTAAGCAGTCGTAAATACCCATGGTTTCCGCTCTCGTATGGACCGCTTATTTTGAGGTAGGTTAAATTTGGTAGGTTGGTATCGACTAAAACAGGAGATTCAATATAGGTCTTGACGGTAATAGTCAAAGATTTGAGGCTCGAAGCGCACTTCGATATGATTGTCGGCCATCCTTGGGCGTCATACACCGTAACGGTTAGAGTGCGTAAGGGGGGTAGGTCGCGGGGGATCCATGCGAAGTACGATCCAATATGTAATTCTAGATGCTTGAGGACCGGAAAGGCGTAAGGAGTCAAGTTTGAGAGATTGGCGGGCGGCATGAAGTCCTCACTGGGTGAAGATAGACATAGATGCGTGAGCATGGGCAAAATAACGTTAAACATAATGACCGGAATGGTCAAGCAGCAAAGCCGACGTCCCACCACTCCAAGGAACTCCATCCAGTTTTGTCCGCCGGTAGCATGAAGTTTGCACTGCTTACTCCTTTCATGGTAGATCTCGCAAATTCCACGATTGTTGTGTTTTGCATCGACAAAACGCCACGCACGAGGAATGTTGAGGATGACCGTACGCCAGTAACGACAGACGAGCCCAATGCGCAGAGGTGTCATCTCGTCGGTTTCCGCGGCGCATAGAAAGATAGATGAGAGGACATCGACATTTAACCTCCTTATCGGGGCTAAAAGGGACCTTCTAAGCTCGAGTTCCTTTGTTAGCTGGGCGACTCGGAGCTGTGCGAGCTCCATGGCTCTGACTGCATCATCTAGTTCCATTTCTAGGAACGCCATCTCTTCTTTAATCGATGCGGTTTGGCCTATACCGACCGTGCATGGCTGGTCAAATTGTAAGGACATAGCGGTCGAAGGCTGAGATCCCAAGGTGCGGACCGCTTGCCACCACACCACAAGCAGGAGGACACTTACGCACAAGAGTAGGGAAACTAACGCATGTAAGCTACATACGGTATCAAAGACGAGTCAGACCTTAATGGTAAAGGACAGACGTCTCGCTTTAGATGAGATGAAAACTCGTTCAAGTAGGTACTGGTTCTCTTTACGAATTAGATGTACAGGTGGTCCTGGCCACTCCATTCCGCTTCTTCTAGCTCCCGCGGCTCGTCTTGCCCGTTGCCCGGCCGAGAGCAAATCCAAAGCGGAAGGTCACCCATGCTTAGATCCCAATGAGCACAAGGACCGTCACCCCGAGCTTTGTATGTTTTTCCCGCACTAAAGGTGAGTTATTCCGAGCTAGGTGCATCCGACTGGCACATGTACGATTCTTTCGTCCTCTCCGGGAAGCTCCATACTCCAGCCATCAAGTATGTCTAGTGCGTCCACTATATAAGGAGAGTTGCACCAGCCACAGCTCGGCATCTACATCTCTATTCCGCCGTTTGATAGTTGTCCTATCCACGTTATAAAACCTCGAGTCACTCGCATAGTCGGTTTACAATCATCTATGCATGAAGAATAACACAAGGATGGACGACAAAATACCGAACAGGATGGGTGAGGCAGATGGCAATGATGCCTACCTCTAGTCAAGGGGGTGGCGAGTCTGATGCACATTTTGAGATGCCTCTTTCATCTTCCCGCTCAGATTGGTGGTCCTTTTAATGACGTTGGGTTCGAGTTTGGAGGATCGACCAACCCAGGCGATACCATGTGGCAGGCTCCAAAGGTTTCATCAGGTCATTGCTCACCTCTTGCATCTTAGTCTTACTCGATGTTTTGTGCTCGATAAGGAAAAAAAACAATCGGAAGCACATTAAAGATTCTCAATTTAATGGCTGGTCACGATATTTAATCAAAAATTAGCCTCGTCCCCGATATAGTAACGCAACCGCTTCGTTATCTACAGTATATTGACTGGGACATGTACATGACTGCCGTTGGTGCAAAAGATATAGTATAATGTAATGGCTAGGCTAGGCTTATTTCCATGTTGTGCAAGGCAGATTTTCTTCACACTGAAAAAAAGGTCACCATTTATTTCGCAAAGTCACGAGGCAAAAACGTACTGCTGGTGGGTCTCCTTCAGGCAGGTATACTGTCCATTCCTCGACCAAACTTGGTGGATAGATCAGGTATTCAAATACTGCCCAATCCCATGATTCTAGGATCCTTTTGATTTCCGCAACTTCGGAATGGGTCATCCAATCTTGGTGAAACTCAAGGACTTGTAGATGGGGAAAAATGGTATTGTCCCTTGCAAATCCGTCAAGGAATAGATCATGATCCTCGAATGGAAGCTTTAGCTGCAGTATGCCAAGTTGCGTTGGCCCTTCGAAAGATGGCATCCGAGAGAAGCGAGCATGCTTTGTTAAGTCGAGTGTATCACAATAAATCACCGATGGAGGAGTACATGTTTGTTCCTCCAAATAGGTCGTGAGGTTAGGAGCAAACATCTGAACAAACTCGTCGTACTCGTCCCCGAATCTATCGTCGATTTTGAGGTAGATTAAATTAGGAAGATGAACATTGAATGCACTGAGGGGGTCCGGTAGACACTCGATTGTAATAACCAGGGATTTGAGGCTTGAAGCACAAGCGGATATTATCTCCGGCCATCCCTGTTCGTCGTGTACGCTGATGTTTAGAGAGTGTAGCAGAGGAATCTTGCGAGATATTCCTCTGAGGCGGAATGCATCACGCAAATCTAGATGTTTAAGAGCCGGAAAAGCGGAAACAATCAAGAATGAGAGATCGCCGGCATCCTTTCGAGTTTTACTTGAAGGGGAGATGCATAGACGCTCAAGTAGGAAAAATATGGTGTTTCCTATATCGGACGGAAAGATTGGCACCGTCAAGCAGCGAAGTCTACGCGCCACCACGTCGAGGAGGCCCCACCAACGTTGCCCACCGATGACATGAAGTTCACACTGCCTACTTCTTGCAAAGAACATCTCACAAATGTCCGGCTTCTTGTTTCGTGCATTAAGGAAACGCCATGCGCGAGGGATGTTGTGGATGATGATACGCCAGTAACGACATACAAGACTAATGCATAGAGACGTCATCGCATGAGTTTCTGCTGCGCATAGGAATATATACGAAAGAATGTCATGGTTCAACTTTCTGATCGGTGCCACAAGTGACTTTTTGGACTTCAGATCCCTTGTCAATTCGTCGACTCGGAGTTGTGCCAGTTTCATGACCTTGGTTGCTTCGCTTAAGTCTTTTTCGAGAATCTTGATTTCATCTTTAATTGATAAAATCTGGCTTTCGTTGATCGTACTCGGCTGATCAAGATGTATGGACATACAGGTCGAAGAGGGAGATTCCAAGAGGCAAACCACTTGCCGCTGTAAGCAGGAAGACAATTACATATGAGTAATGAAACGGTGGATACGGATTTCTCAGCACATCAAAGATAGGATTCTCGTGGTAAGATTATCTCATTCAACGGGATGGAAACTCGTTTAACTAGACATTGATGCTTCTTATAACTAGATATACAAACGTTCATATCCACTGTGAACACGGCATGCCTTCTCCGCACTAAAAAAAGGATTGGTTAGTTCCGAGCTAGGTGTCTCTGACTGGTACGTACACTTCTTTCGTCTTCTCTGGGAATCTTCACACTCCAGTCATCATGTATGTCTTGTAAATCTATTATAAAAGGGAAGTTGAACCACTCCTCGCTTGATATTCTCCTTACTTCCGCCTTTTGCTCGCTGTTCCATCCAAAGCTACGAAACCCGAGTAGCTCAAGAGATGGGTACGAATAAGTGCCAGTTTTGAGATCTCCGATAAAGTTTAAAACCTCTTGAAACGGGATGGCCAGTTGAAGTGTTCGAAGACGAGTAGACTCCCGAATGGAAGGTGACTTGTTGATGCGCATATGGGTAACGGAATCAAGTGCAGAACATTGAAATAATGCAGTCTTCTCCCCATCGTTATACACTCCTATGTAGGTAAGGAGGAGAGGGCCACCAATTCAAAGTAGCACCAGGGTGGCCTTGATTTCGTCGACAATTTTGAGGTTATTTAGCTTGGGGAGGTCAGAGATAAGTGAAAAGGGGTAAAAGCTCGAAGTGAGAATATTGCCAGTGAGGTGAGACTCAAACTGCATCCTTCCAAGAGCTCGGGCCACCCGTGAGTGTCATTTACTGTGACAATAAAGGTTTCCAACGGAGGAAATGTATCACATAGGAACGGCATCTCTATTGGGTTGGGTATTGCGAGATGCCTTAGGAGAGGGAGGCGCGAGATTGTCAGGGATAACAGGCCTACCACTCCATCTGTCTCAGCAAAATAGAGGTGCTGTAGTTGTGGGAGGATTACTTGATCCTCGTAGTCTGGTAGTTCGTCAACAGTCATGCAGTGGACTTTGTCTTGTAGACCCAGGGTCAGGATCGTAGATACTGCCGAGTATACGTGGAGGAGACAATGCCGACTTCGCTCGATGTAAAGTTTCGATACTGGGTGCTTGAGATTGACGAACTTCCACGCAGAGGGAGTGCTGAGGATAACTTGGCGCCAGCGAGAGACGGCACCAACGTACATCGGTGATATCCAGTCATTCATGCTGCAGAGCTCGAATACTGATGACAGCACGTCGAACGGGATGGTTTGGGTAGAGAACGATGACAACTGGTTCTTGTCAATGGGGCAAATAGTCTTGCGCACATCCTGAGATGTTTTCTTAATCTCCCTTCTTGGTAGTCTCAGCACTGATTGTGTATTGGTTCATCCCGGCCTCAGACAATTGACCAATCTGGGCGGTACAATGTGGTCGGGTCCAAATTTTCATAGCCATTTAACTCGTGCACACCAATCGAATTCGACGGTTCGTGCTAGGTCATACGAGAGAAACACGCGGAGGCACATTTAAACGTCTCAAAAGAGTGGCGGGCACAGCATTTATCATGTATTAGTGTTTTCCCCCGATCCAAGAGCGCAATTACAATCGTCACTAAATTGTTTGTCGGTTACTGATCGGAATCAGGTCACTATTGGAGGAAGAAACCGATCATAGGGTAGGGGTCGTCAGTCCCCACCTCGTACAAGGCAGATTGTTCCCACACTAAAACATGGGTCACCATTTAATTCGCAAATTCACGAGGCAAACACGTACTTCTGCCGGTGCGTTTTCTTCAGTTAAGTCTACCGTCCACTCCTTGATTAATCTTGGTGGGTAGACCATATATTTGAAGACTGTCCAATCCCATGCTTTCAGGATTCTTCTAATCTCCCCAACTTGAGACGAGTTCATCCAACTCTGGAGAAACTCGAGGACCTCTAGATGGGGAAAAAAGGCATCGCTCTTCGCAAACGTATCAAGGGATCGGCCATGGTCACTGAACAGCAGCTTTAACTGTAGGATGCGAAGTCGCGTCGGTTCTTTGAAATGTGGCATCCGAGAGAAGCGAGCGTGCTTCGCCGAATCCAGCGTATTGCAAAGAAATACTGATGGACCCAAATATGTTTGCTCCTCCAAATAAGTTGTGAGGTTAGGAGCTAATAGTTGATAATCTTCTCCGTACTCGTCCCCGTAGCGGTCCTCTACTTTGAAGTAAGTTAAGTTCGGTAGATCGACATCGAATGCACCAGGGGGGGTATCAAAACTCGTGATGGTAATAACCAAGGATTTGAGACTTGGAGAGCATGCAGATAGGATCTCTGGCAATCCCTGCCCGCTTTGTACCTTGATGATTAGAGTGTGTAACGTGGGGATCTGATGAGGTATCCCCATGAGGTCGAATGTATCACGGAAGTCTAGATGCCTAAGAGCCGGAAAAGCGGAGACAGTCAAGAATGAGAGATCGTTGGGGTGTCTCCGAACCCCATCTGGCGGGAGTAGGCATAGACGCTCAAGCATGGGAAAACTAAGGTTTTCCGCGTAAATCGGAAATCCTGGCACCGTCAAGCAGCGAAGCCTACGTCCCAACACGTTGAGGAGGTCCCACCAATTGTGCCCACCGGTAGCATGAACTTCATACTGCCTACTTCTTTCAAAGTAGATCTCGCAAAGCTCCGAATTGCTATCTTGTGCCTTGATGAAGCGCCATGCGCGAGGAATGTTGAGGATGATAGCACGCCAGTAACGACAGACAAGACTGATGCGTAGAGACGTCATCTCGTGAGTTTCTGCGGCGTATAAGAAGATAGACGAGAGAACGTCATGATTCAATCTCCTTATCGGCGCTACAAGTGATTTTTTGGACTCTAGATCCTTTGTCAATGTGGCGACTCGGAGCTGTGCGAGTGCCATGGCCTTGGTCGCTTCGCCCAGCTCCTTTTCTAGAGCCCTGATTTCATCTTTAATTGATGCAATCTGGCCTGCATCGACTGTACTTGGCTGATTAAACTGTATGGACATAACGACCGAAGATGGAGGCTCCAAGCTCATAGCCGACTATTTGCCAATACAAGCAGAAGAACACCCATGCACAAGAAAAGATGAAATCGATGCATGTGAGCTACATAGTACATCAAAGGCATACTCTTGAGGCAACGGGCGGAATTAAGTCTTGCTCAGATGAGATGGAAACTCGCTGAATTAGGCATTGGCTCTCTTTATTAGTCAGAAATAGATATAGGGATAATCAATCCACTCCGAACAAGGCGCTTTCTTCCGCACAAAAGAGGGTTAGTACCAAGAAAGGTGCATTCAACGGTATACGTACTGTCATGATCTCGTTTCTGGCCCATATATAGTCGCCGCGCGCTCAACTGGTAGCTTGAGCATAGTGCCTTTTTGGCCTTTAGGCTGGCGGTTAAAGCGCGGCAGCCCAGATCCTAACACGTACCATCATTTCGTCCTCTCCGGGAAGCTTCACACCTCAGTCATCATCCATATCTATTATACGAAGGAAGTCAGACCAGTCCCAGGTTGGCATCTTTCTCTTAATTTCCGCCATTTGGTCGCTGTCCCATCCGCGGTCACGAAATTCGAGCCGCTCGAGAGAAGGGTACAAGTACGTACCAGCTTTCAAACCATCACAAACCGTCAACAAAGCCTAAAACCTTTTCAAAATTCAGGTCCAACTTCGAAATGGAAGGAGCTCGGTTTACGAGGCGCATGTGCGTGACGGATTCAAGTGTAGGGCACTGGAACAACGAGTTCTTGTTCTCACCCACATTCTGCGCTATATAGGTAATGAGGTGAGGAGCCATCAGGTCCAAGACTGTCGCAACGAAAGTTGAGGCCTTGTCAACGATTTTGAGGTAGCTCAGCTTGGGAAGATTGAGGCTACTTGGGAGGATTGTCCAACGCCTACGTGAGATTACTGTCAGTAATGTGAGGTTCAAAGAGCACTTCCTCAAGAGCTCGATCCATCCGTCGGACCAATCATTATGCACTGTGATTACCAGGGATTCCAACGGAGGGAGTGTATCATGCTCGATCGGTACACTTAGCGATGCCTTAGGAGCGGGAAAGTCGACACTGTCACGACACGCGGGTCCATTGGGTCCATTCCTGTCACACAGAGGCGCTGTGGATGTGGAAAACCCATGTTATCTAGAGGATAAGGTAGTACGGCAGTGGTCATGCATTGGATCTTATCTGGTGAGTCCAATGCCAGGCTTGCTGGTAGTGCTGAGTACAAGTGGAAGAGACAATGCCGGCTTCTTTCGATATAAATATTGGATATTGGTTGATTAACATTTCGAAGGTCGACAAACTGCCATGCAGAAGGAGTGTTAAGGATGGCTTCGTGCCACCAGCGAGACACGGCACTGGTGCGCATAGGCGATCTCCAATCCGCCATGCTGCAAAACTCGAAGATCAACGACAAAATATCGAATGGAATGGGTGAGGTAGGCGACAATGACACTTGTTTCTCGTCAGGGAAACTTTTCTGGGGCACATCCTGGAATCCCTCTTCCGTCTCCCTTCTCAAGGTGGTAGTTTCCTTAATAAACGTGGATTGGCTCATCGCAGCGTCGGACAATTGGCCAACCAGGGCGAGTATAATGTGGGCGGCTCCAAGGTCTCAGAGCCGTCTTTCATATCGTGCGCGCTAGTCCAATTTCAAGGATTATGCTAACTCATACGAGAGCAATCGTGGTAGGCACATTAAAACGCCTCAAAGGAGTGGTTGATCACAGCAATTTATTAGGTATTGGCACTTCCCCGATTCAAAAACACAACTACAATCATCACTAGGACACTGGTCGGAATATGCATAGGTTGCCGTGGACGGAAGATATCGATCATAGGCTGGGGGTGGTCAATCCCCATCTTGTACAAGGCAGGTTGCTCCCACACTATAGCTCAGGTTACTATTAGTTCGCACAGTCATGACACAAATACATACCACTGGTGGGTCTTCCTCAGACAACTCCACTGTCCAGTTCGTGGTTAATCTCGGCGGGTGAACCAGGTGTTTGAAGACCGTCCAATCCCATCCGTTCAGGATCCTTCTTGTCTCTGCGACTTGAGACGGGCTCATCCAACCCTGGTAAAACTCGAGGACCTCTAGACAGGGAAAAATGGCGTTGTTCCTTGCAAACCTATCAAGGAACCGATCATGGTCCTCGAACAGAAGCTTTAACTGCAGTATGCGAAGTTGCGTCGGCCTTTCAAAAGATGGCATTCGGGAGAGGCGAGCACGCTGTATTGAATCGAGAGAATGGCAATAAACTACTGATGTGCAGGCTGTTTCCTCCAAATAGGTGATGAGATTAGGGGTAAATAGTTGAACATAATCTTCATATTCGTCTCCCCATCGATCGTGTAATTTGAGGTAGGTTAAATTTGGCAAATCGAATTGGCGTGCAGGAAAGAAATCATCAATAGACTCGGTGGTAACAACCAATGATCTGAGGCTCGAAGCACACAAAGGTATGATCTCCGGCCATCCGTCGTTGCCACGCACAGTGATAATCAGGGTGTGTAATGGGGGGAACTGGGGGAGTGGTTCTCTGACGTGGAACCTGTCATGAAATTCCAGACGCCTGAGAGCTGGAAAGTTGGAAGCGGTCAAGAAGGAGAGATTATTGGCCTCCATCCGAGTGTCGGCGAACGAGGATAGGCAAAGGCGCTCCAGCACAGGAAAGCTGATGGTTTCCAGATAAATAGGAAACCTCGAAACCGTCAAACAATGGAGTCTACGCTCCACCGCATTGAAGATTTCCCGCCAGCGTAGCCCCCCAGCAGCATGAAGTTCATACTGCCTACTTCTTTCAAAGTAGATCTCGGAAAGCCCCAAGTTGTCGTTTCGTGCATTGACGAAGCACCATACGTGAGGAATGTTGAGGATGACTGTGCGCCAGTAACGACAGACGAGACCAATGCGTAGAGGCATTGTCTCATCGGTTTCTGCAGCGCAAAGGAAGATAGAACAGAGAGTATCGTGGTTCAATTTCCTTATTGGGGCCAAAAGGGACTTTTTCGCCTCCAGATTCTTCGTTAGCTGGGCGACTCGGAGGTGGGCGAGCTCTACGGTCTTGATTGCTTCGTCTAGCTCCATTTCTAGAGACTTGATTTCTCCTTTAATCGATGGAATTTGGCCACCACTGACCGTCCAAGGCTGGTCAAAGCGTACTGACATGGCGGGGATTCTGGTAGGCTCACCACTTGCCACTGCCAGGTCAGGTGTCACTACCGGGTCAGGTGCCACTATCAGTTCAGGTGCCACAATAAGCATAGGACTTTCATGCGTCAGAGCCATAAAAAATACACATGGGTTGATCAGTAAAGAGACTCTCGCGGAGGTGAAACAGCATCCATTCAATTAAACATAGCTGCTCTTTACAAGCTAGAAATACAGATAACCATTACTACTTTGGACCGCCATATATGTCCCAAAGGAGAGTAAGTCAATGCCACTTTGAGCAAGGTGTATTTCCCCCACACTAAAAAGGGGGTTAGTACCAAAATGGGTGCATTCGACGGTATACGTACGATCCGTTCGTCCTCTCCGGGGAGCTTCACACTCCAGTCATCGTTCGGGCTTAATATACGAGGAAAGTCGGACCAGTCCCAACTTGGCATCCTCTTCTTGATTCTTGATATTTGGTCACTGCTCCATCCACGGGTACGAAACTCGAGCCGCTCGAGGGAAGGGTATGAAGACCTGCCAGCTTCTATATCGATAACAACGCCCACGGCCTGTACAAACGGCATGTCCAACTGGAGTGTTTGAAGGCGAGTTGACTCTGAAATGGAAGGAAGCTGGTTTACGAGGCGCATGTGTGTGACGGATTTAAGTGTAGGACACAAAAATGTCTGTTTCATCTCCTCATTCGCATACTGCGCTATGTAGGTAACGAGGACAGGAGTCACCAATTTGTGGCTCAACAAACGGAAATTTGGGTCCTTATCGACGATTTTGAGGTAAGTTAAATTGGGAAGATCGAAGGTATCGGAATTGAACCAGAAGGAACTACGTGAGATTACCGTCAGTGAGAGTGATGTGAGGCTTAAAGTGCATTCCTTTAAAAGCCCGGGCCATCCCTCTGCAGAATACACTGCGACTACCAGGGTTTCCAATGGAGGAAGTTCATCATGCGTTATCAGCGAGCCCGTCGGGCCGCCTACTTCGAGATGCCTTAGGAGAGGGAAAGTAAACATGTTCATGGAACCCAGCCGCAGGGCGTTCGCTCCTTGTAAACAGAGATGCTGTAGATGTGGAAATACCGCGTTGTCCTCATAACCCGGTGCGGCGTTAAGGGTCATACATTGGACCCTGTCCGGTAGACCTAACGCCATGATTGTAGATAGTGTCGAATTCACATGGAGAAGATATTGACCGCTTCTTTCGATGTAAATATTGGAGTTGGATGGCGCGGCAGATCGAAGATCAACAAACTGCCACGCAAAAGGAGTGTTGAGGACAACCTGGCGCCACCAGCGAGAGACGGCACTGATGCGCATGGGCGACTTCCAATCATCCGTGCTACAAAGCTCGAAGATCACCGACAAAACCTCGAACGGAATACGTTGTGCGGTGGACGATAACGAAGTCATGGTCCCCTTAATGACCGTGGATTCACTTATCGTGGCGTTGGACTTGAGCGGGTAAGATGTGGTCGGGTCCAAGGTTTCGCCACACTCCCGAAGCTAGCAACCCACGGGCTTGGTGAGATCAAACGAGTTTACCAAACCAAAAGTTTGGCCTGGCCTGGCCAAAGCCCGTCGTGTCGCTGGTGACTACTTGCCACTACAAGCAGGCGGACACGCACGCACAAGGACAATGAGACCAATGCGTATATATATTACACAACCAACTAAAGTCAGTGACAAGAAT
This sequence comes from Serendipita vermifera MAFF 305830, assembly GCA_000827415.1. Classification (NCBI taxonomy): domain Eukaryota; kingdom Fungi; phylum Basidiomycota; class Agaricomycetes; order Sebacinales; family Serendipitaceae; genus Serendipita; species Serendipita vermifera. The sequence goes on along the minus strand of KN824301.1, from coordinate 102,749 downwards.
GTCTCGCTCGATGAGATGAAAGCTCGTTCAATTAGACATTGACGCTGTTTACAAACTGAATATACAGATGGTTATTGCCACATTGAACAAGGCATGTTTCGTCCGCACTAAAAGAGAGAGCTGGTTAGTTCCAAAGTAGTTGCATTCAACCGTATACGTACGACCCTTTCGTCCTCTCTGGGAAGCTTCATACTCCAGTCATCATTCACGCCTATTATACGCGAAAACTTGGACCAATTCGTTTCTGAAATCATCCCCTCAATTCTCGTCATTTGGTTCGTGGCCCATCCACGATTGCGAAGTTCGAGCCGCTCCAGCGACGGGTACGAATAAGTGCCGTTTTCCAAACCCTTAAAAAAGCCCAAGATCTGGTGATAGCTCAAGTCCAACTGAAGTGTTCGAAGCTGATCCGACTCCAAAATGGTAGGAGTCCGGTTTACGAGGCGCATGTGCGTGACGGATTCAAGTGTAGGGCATTGAAATAACGGAGTCATCTCCTCATTCGTATACTCCGCTATGTAGGTAACGAGGAGAGGTGTCATCAATTTCATGGACATGACAAGGTAAAGTGGCGCCTTTTCAAGGATTTCGAGGTAGGTTAAATTGGGAAGATCGAAGTTCTCGGGACCCAACATGAAAGAACTACGTGTGTGTACCAGCAGGGACAGCGATGTGAGGCTCAAAGTGCACTTCTTTAAGAGCCAGGGCCATCCCCCTGTAGGACTCGCTAAGAGTACCAGGGATTCCAATGGAGGAATTTTATCATGCGTTTCCTGCGAACTTATCGAGCCGCGAAATTTGAGATGCCTTAAGAGAGGGAAAGTCGACGTATTCATGAAACCCAGCTTCGGAATGCCCGCTTTTGGTAAAGAGAGATGCTGTAGATGTGGGAAGATCGCGTTGTCGATCGCATCCTTACGATACGGTAGGGCGTCAAGGGTCATACATCGGACCTTGTCCGGTAGACCCAACGCCATGATTGTAGATGGTGTCGAATTCACATGGAGAAGATAGTGACCGCTTCTTTCGATGTAAATATTGGAGTTGGATGGCGCGGCAGGTCGAAGATTAACAAACTGCCACGCAAAAGGAGTGTTGAGGACGACTTGGCGCCACCAGCGAGAGACGGCACTGATGCGCATGGGCGATTTCCAATCCGTCATGCTACAAAGCTCAAAGATCACCGACAAAACCTCGAACGGAATATGTTGTGCGGAGGACGATGGCGAGGTGGTAGTAACGGTGGATTCGTCCATCTCGACTTTGGACTTGATATGGTCGGGTCCAAGGTTTTCCTCAGGTCATCACCCAACTCGCACTAGTCTTAGAACCGATTGCATAGGTATCAGGATAGAGAAAAGATGCCTCCAATTCTGAGTTAGTCTAACAGAGGCGATATATAAAAAGCCGAGTTTGCCATCCAAGAAACCAACGCTCTATTTCAGCTTTGAGAATAGTTTTGGAGCGGCGCAATTCTATTATGGATATGATTAGTACTGATGTCTGTAGACTATGTGAATAGGACGTACATCGACACAGTGCATCAAGCTAGGGAGTAGAGGAGGAATGGTCAGTATCTGGCAGAACCACATTAGAAGGAACTTACTGGACTATCGACCAGGAGTATCCACAAGGTCAAGAATAAATGAATAATGTCAGTAAAGGGACACTTGAGGTCATCCGGCTATGGACGTACACCTTTGGTAATGGTTAGCATATGACGGCAATGCATGGTAAGGAAAGAACTACTCACATTTCCTCAACACAATCCTCGTGCTTGAACCCTTTTCCACTCGACACCTTTTCCGTGCAATGAGCAAAGTGTTTTTTCGCAGGCGAACATTCTGGGGTGTCGGAGCACTCTTCCCGGATCTCAGTAGCGGGCTATATCCCAACAACAGTATCGAAAATGTCGGTCGAAGATCCAATAAATGGCCAACATGGCGGATAACACGCAAACCGGTCATGTCAACGAACGCAACGTCTGCTTAGAATACCAATGTTACGCACATCCTCTGGCTCCTCTTCTTCTTCTGGAGCTTCCTCTTTTGCCTCTCCTTCACCTTCAGCCTGGTTTTCGCTCGACGGCTTCTCTTCCTCTTTAGCGGGCTGTTGTTCCTCAGCGTGCGCCTGAGGAATAAGAGCGGAGAATAATTCGGAGAACATTATTTAATAAGTTTTTGGGACTTTTCGAGAGAGTCGTTCTGACTTGTCGGAAGGATGCGGTCGAAAGCAGGACACCGAATTTTCTATTTATTTATTTTTCGACAAGGCAAGCTGCCACCTCCTTGCTTGGTCCCAACCTCGATGTCCCTAATGCAACTCGTATTCCTAGAAGATCACCGTTTTACTCCTATGCTCAGTTTGCTTCATCTGTCTGCAACTTTCGCCCAATGTACGTACCTGAGGGCTATATTGGCCTGTAGTGTCCAGTTGGGCGTGATAGGCATGAAGTAAACTGTCAAGGAATACACTGCGCTCTTGACTTCTTTATATGTTGTGATTTTCGTTCTGCACGCGGCTCAGGCTTATTGATGGATGGGTGGCGATGGAGTGTACCCTTAGGAAGCCGTGAATAAAGTGATATGAAGATGGAGATGCAATACAAAGATATCTGCACAAGCCCTTTGGGTATATTATATAAACCCTTCCCACTGCGACAGCGTCGATGATCTTTCGCCTGTATGACCGTATCCTCGTATATCTATCTACTGTATCATATAAATTCAATCCGTGTGTATTTCCATTCGCAGTGAGCAGGTGGTCCAGACGACCTCTCCCTAACGTGTCCTCCACCCAAACTCGACTGCGGCCCCGTCATCAATCCACAATCTCAAAATAACATAAAAAGGCAGAGCTACCATTAGGTATAGCAAACAGCAACAATGTCAAACGAACAAGCATTTCGCTCTCAGCTTTCCCAATTCCGATGGGCCCGCGGAACCACCAACGATGCCCAACCCCAATCACAACAAAACGCATCCGGGGGTGGAGGATTCTTCTCACGAACGTACAATTCCATCTCGAGTACGGCGAGTGGATACATTCCACTCCGTAGTGAAGCCCGAACAAACGAAGAAGAGGCCATGTTCGCCCTCAGTCGATGGGAACGGTGCGCAGAGGTCTTGGGTGAGAGAATAAATGCTAATGTTGATTATTGAAGACTCGTCGGATTCGTGATGTGTTTGTTGGGTGCAGCTGCTTGTTTTGCGATTGCGTTCTTCATCCATCTTCCCCTCTTTGCCTTCCGACCTGCAAAGTTTGCTACCTCTATTACCCTGGGGAGTATTCTCGTCATGCTCGGGTAGGTTTATGGTCTACATAACACGGCAGACCACTGACACTACAGCAGCTTTGTTATTCTCATCGGACCAGTCAACCAAATCAAGCACCGTACGTAGTCAATAAACCCAACTTTCACATAGTTAACACTTCTCTAGTCATCTCGCCAGCCCGACTTCCCTTCTCCGCAGCGTACATTGCCTCACTCGTGCTCACAATCTACTTTTCCATGGTGGTACGTATCACATCATCACACCAAGTATACATGCTGACTATCACCCATAGAACCCATCCTACATTGGTGCAATAATAGCGGCCGTGGTTCAAGTCGGAGCTCTCATCTCCTACATCGCCGCCTACTTCCCAGGTGGCATCCAAACCCTCAAATTCGCCGGTCAAATGGCAATGCGGGGAGCAGGGAGCATCCTCCCAGTCTAAAATCGACGTAGTCGGCGTTGCATGGGCAGTGCCCCCATCTTTGTGATTCTAATCTTATCAGACGCATGTATTACTTTTCAATGGAAACATTGTTATGGACCTCTTCTAAGCAGAATTCAAGTGATATTTAGACGATCATTTTACGGATTACATTCGTTTGCCTGGCACCACATTACTCGCCACCCTCTTCTCCTCCATCTTTCTCCGGCCCAGCAATCACATTCCGCAAACGCTTGATAAACGCGTGGATGTACGGACCACGAACCCTAAAGTCGAGCGACGGGATATCGTCCAACTAACAAAGCATCAGAAAAACGCTGTTAAATATGAGGAAACGGCGCACCAATTGTAAGCTTCCAAGCCTTTCGAAAATCGGTTCGAGCACCGTGGACGCAGTCGCCCTAAACACATCCACCTCTCTCCCCTCGACACCGCGCATCCCACCAACTTTCCGCCCGCCTCCTCCTAGTGCACTAACCGTCAACACGCTCCGTCCCAAACTCGGGTTACCTCCGTATCCAGCAGGACTTGCACCTCCATAGGAAGATGCCCCTAATGGAACACCAACGTTTCCACTACCGCTGGCGGGTGATGGAGATTCTTTACGACGGAAAGGCGAGAACAGGCTGATCCCCCAGCCGCTGCGGGATTCTGTCATGGCCGGTCGAAGGGTCTGCGATGGGTCGGGTTCACTAGCAGGTGATTGGGCAGGTTTTCCGGCTTGGTCGGCCTGTCCACTTTCGTTTTCGACATCTCCGCCGTTTACGTAAAAGTCGATATGTCGCCAGAGAAGGAGCAGGAGCATTTCGAGGGAATCTGCGGATTTGGGTCAGTGCTTGGATTGTGGATGTGGCGTTCGGATACGTACCAAGGTAATCATTCGAGTCTTTTATGCGTTGTTGCATCATTTCTTCCAATTGGCCAAACGCCAATGCACGACGCTGGTAAGGCTCCAGTCGGTCAACGCCCTCCATCGAGGCAATCGCCATCTTAGCAAAAAGTCAGTCGCAGAAACTTGTAAACACTAAAATGCCGTACTTCTTCGAGTTCATCCATCCCAGTGCTATCCTGGTTCAGTAGTTTGATAGAGTACGAGTCAACCTCGACCAGGGATTGGCTGAGGTGGCTATGGACTTCTCGTAGAGCAACTACGGCATCACCAACGGTTGGAACCGGTCCCGGCACTTGATGGGCTTGGTCACCTTCTCTTGGCACTGCGAGCGTTGGAGACAGGAGTGGGTTCAAATGGCTCCCTGTAGAATGGTTAATAACTCATGTATTCCTTGGTGCAAAAGTCTCGTACCACTGGCATCACTGGCTACTATGATGTAGTTTAGCATTGTACGTTGCAGATCCTCAGTAGCTTCCAGAATCTTTGCTTGGAATGTAGCGGCTAGTGTAATGTCAGAGCAGTAGACACGTCAGATATCCCAGCCTACTCACGGGATGTTCTGCTTTCCATCAACTCCGTCTCATTGGAAGGAGCAACCGATGCTCCCCATCGGCCTGTGTAAATGGTCTTGGCAGAAAGACCCATCAACACTTCATGCAGTGGGCCATATCCACTGGAGCGAGAGAGCTGTGTTAAATGATGTTAATAAAAGACATTTAATCAACCCTCGGACGCACCATGTCGGCTCGGTCCACGTGAGGGACGATATAGGAACAGATGGAGATAATGAGAGGCAGTTCGGTCAAGTGAGATAGAGAGAATCTTCCTGATTCGGAGAGAAGTCCTCTGAGTGTCTCGCGATGGCCAAGGGCAAATTCCAATGCTTGCTTATGCGCTTCACCACTACCACTGCCGGAAGTCGCAAGAACACTGGTGACGAGCTGCAAAACTGGCTTGACCAGTTGATGCCATCGTTCAAGTGCCGGGGAAAAGAACGCATCCCCGTCTAATATGGCCATTAGCGAAGCAGATATAGACGGACAAGCGACATACCCATCAATGATTGTGAACTCTCCGGCCTTGCATCTACAAAGTCGCACTGCGCTAAAACCGATAACAACCGAGATGCAAGAAGTCGCTCTGCTCCTAGCCGCGTTTGGGCTATTCTAGTAAGGAATGCCAGTTTTGCTTCGTGGACATAAAGAATGTTGAGTGATACTGTGGGAAGCGTAAGAGAGCAGTCATCGATGCATACATGTACTTACCGGGCTCCGAAACAAGAATAGACTGGAGTTCCTCATCGGCCTCCTTCAGACCCACACAAAAGCTACTCAGGTAGCCACCTTTGGCGAGGAGATGAAGAACCTTATGCTGCCTTTGAATACGAGATAAGCGCACAAGCGAGTCGAGGAGTGTGAAGGAGACTGTCTTCCAAACTTCACTACCGTCTACTGCATCTCGGCAGACAATAGGAATCACTCGCTCGGCATTGGCGTTGATGATGTTAAGGCTACCGACTTCAAGAGAGGAATTCCTTTGAGCATCCTTTGTTGGCCCGAATAGTGATTCCTCTTCCACATCTTCGTCAAGCGAATGACCTTGCTTTCTGGCGTTGGATATTGTTTGAACGAGTTGAAGGTGGTTGATAACAGAGGCATAAAGGTTGCCGCGTACTACTTCTGGCATTCCCGGGGACAATATACAGTCCAATAAGCTCTTGAGAATAGCGTGGAATCTGTCCTCTGGCAAAGAAGTCGCAAGGGAGTTGGCATCATCGGTGAGTGACTGGATCATAATACGGTGGCTTCGATCCTCGCGCAGTTTGGTGATCAGCATAACTGTGACCTCTGATAAAAGAATCGTAGAAGAGGCTCCCATAGTCGGCTTGCGCAAAACTGGGGGGACTTCCTGCAAAAGATCGAACAGGATGTTTTCACGGTTTTCTGAGGGTAGACGGTCAAAGCACTTTGATAGTGCTATGTTAACGAGCTGCCTCCATGCCTCGAATCCCATAGATTTTGCATATTCGATCTCCCTTCGGTTGTTTTCTCGTACGCAGCTCTCCAGCAGGTACCGGATTTCCGACGACAATTGCTGCTGAGCCTCTGCTGTCAAAGACGCCATCTCCGGATTTGCACGTCGAAGACTCGATAGAAGATTCACGAGGGCATCTCTGTCAATTATCTCCGCACCACTCTCCGCCACTCGCAGGCAAGGGGAGTAGTCCAGGGAGGCGAAGAAGATAAGTTGAACATCGTCCTTATAACTCGCCGAATCTTGCCATGTGAGGTCAAATGACTGGAATATCTCAAGTACGCGCATAAGGGATTGACCGGGAGCAAAGATTTGGACGGCTCCTCCGAAGAACTGATCCTCGACGTCGTCCTCAAGGGTCTCGATGGTGCTATCGATGCTAGTGAAGAGGATATCCAGTAGACGGCCAGCTCGCGAATACTGTTTTTCATCGGTGAGGATGTGAAGCTCTAATGCGATTGATTCCAGTAGCCAGGACCTCATCCGTAGGAAAGAGGTTAAGGAGTGGCAATTTGTATCAACGCTGATTCCGTCGGCGTAGTTTGCCATCCCGTCACTTCGGGAAGGGACATCTTGCGCTCGAATGGGCAAAGCCGAGAGATTGCGGGCAAAGTAGTCCTCGCGCGTCCGAAGGTAACGAGCAGCAGGCTTACTCGTGAGCTCATGTGCGCACAGTTGGTGTAGCAAATGGTGACACTTTTCCGCTAGTGCAGGAGCCTTGTGGTATAAAGGAGTCTTCTTTAAAAGTCGATCTTCTTGGCGCCGGCGGGTAGAGTCCAACGAGGGAATCCCGTCATTCAGCATTTCCGTAATAACGTGGAAGCACGACCTTGTCGAGTTCAATGCGCTTGGATCCTGGATTGCCATCTCGTTTTTGGACGCCGTGGCAACGTCGAAACCCAAGAGGAGATGCGCAATGTTGGGGGATGGTCGCCCTTTTTCCGTGTTCTTGAGTAGCATTTCGATTACTTCGATGCGAATCAAGTGGGTAAGATCCAAGTCCTTTTCTCCCTCGTCAAGTTCTGGAGCCCCTGCTCCTATCCGTGACTCCACACTTTCGGGCTCATCTAATTCCACAGAGTCCGCGGAAAGAAGAGACGCGAATCCGTCATTGATGCGAAGGGAATCGTCGCTATTTTGAATGATGAGGGCTAGCCTATTCAGGCGACGGGCCAATCGAGACGCTTGCTGATCCATCACCGTGAAGTGGGGTGAAAGAGCTAAAAGGCCTAGGATTCTGATCGCAAAGAGTTGCATCTCCTGGTCTTCCAAAGCGACAAGAAGAGCAATACGCTCCACGAGGATATGATTAAAGAGGAGATGACGATCAAAGGCATTGAGTTGACCTGGGGCGAAATTGCTAATAATGGAGCTGAAGTCGAAGGCTTGTATCGCGGGAACGAGCATGTCTAGGAAGAAACTTTGAATGTCGAGGATGCGGTAAACGATTCGGATAACTCGGCGCATACACTGCGCGAAAAAGGCAGTTTGTATGAAATTCTTTTCAAGTTTGACCGGCCCTTCTGCCAAGAAATCGGAGATAATGGCGCGAAGTGGCGTGTCGGAAAGTAGGCGAACGAGGATGTCAAAGCCCGGATGGAGAACCCATGGCCGGATACTTTGTGGCCCTTGGGATCCAACTGTTTGTAACGCGGCTGGTAAAGTCTCGAGGTCATAGCTTGCGAGGGCTTTTTCAATGAACTGGAGGCACAGGTCCTTCAGTAGCCATCGGTCCCCAACATTGCTGAACACTTCTTCTCCCAAAAACAGGACATCGTCTGCTACAAAGCTGATGTAGGGAGCCAGAGGTAAGCTTCGGAGTGGTGCGCCTAAACCATCTGGGATCGTTTGGCCACCTTGAGCACCAAGCAGGATTTGTTTGGGCGAAAAGTCTTTTGGCGTGTGGATGAGGGAGTTGAGGAGACGCAAGAAGGAGGTAGTGCAAGGATAGACTTTGCTTGCGATTTCGACTTCTGTGAGCTCAAACTTGATACCGTGGGTCGATCCTACACCAACTGACACGCTCTGCGTATCAAGGACTTGCAGTTGCTCGAGCATCAGCCAGGTATTCCTACAGATTGATACGCCCAAAGCGCCACCGTCTGGAGAGCAAAAGGCGGCAACAGCCTCGTAAATCGCGCCTTTTAGCTCCAATGGAATACGGCATGTGGCCAGCTGGAGCATTGCCGGCACTGCACGATATTGGACGTGGTCTGCAAGCGCCAAACGAGCTGGAACAGACCATTTGGCGACAGCCCGAAGCAGCTTGAGGAAGGATACGAGAAGATTCGCTTCTTCGACGCGAATCTCAGGGAGAGGGCCGTGTTGACGATACTGTTGGATTGATCGTGGATTGGGTAGGTTCTCGGCATAATATCCCAAAGATCCAAAAAGGACCGACCACGAAAATGCTCCTACACCAAGCGAAGATTGCATGCCCACAAGTGCACTGCTCGCAACGCCTCCTGTTGATAGGAAATTATAGGCATGTTCACTGCAAGTGGTACCTTTTGCCAGCCCGGCCAACATATCGTAAACAGCTGGAACCATGATATCCCCTCTCGTCTCTGCAGCCCATCGCAGAAATGAAGGAAGTCGAGAGTTGATATTGTCCACCTGTCGATTTTTACTTGGTTCTACTACCCAGAACTTTTGGGCGCTGCCAGGGGGTAGAGCATCGTAAAGTGTACCAATGAGCCTGAACAGTGAGGCGATATCTGTTCGACGGGGAGGTGGCGGTTCGTTATTAACGGGATCGGCTAGTCGGCCAATCGTGCTGACGAATAGGCTGGCCTGCGGTGGCTTCCTTGAGACAACTCCTACGTCTTCTTGTCGATGCTTTAGCCGCTTGAGGACAGTGGGTAGGGACACTAAAACGCCGAGAATTGTCGACTCTACGGCATAATACACTTTAGGTCGTACGAGCGCATCAAGAGGCAGGTTGGAGTCGGGGATGGTTGTGGAAGGTGTGGATGAGGATCCTGCTAGAAGGGAATCGTTGCCTCGGGCCAAAAGGACCAGACGGGTGAGGAAGGTAAACGCATCACTTTCCATTGCATCTGTTGCCAATGTTTCGATTGCGTCTACTGAGGCCTCCACTTCGTCGCACATGACTGGATCTGCCGCACGGCAGGCAACGAGGAAGAGAGCGCACTGCAATTGAAGAGCAGAGCGAACTCTTGCAGAATTCCATTGGGCATCCTTGCTGAACCGTGCTAGGAGAAGCGTGGCGAGACGCCGGTTGGTGAAATGTTCGATGACCGTCGGCGTGTAAAGTCGTTCGGTAGAGAGTACGATAAGAGCGGCTGATGTGGTGTGAACTTCTATGTCGTCTTGGGGTTTGGCGTTGCTGACCCATTCGAGCAAGTGAAGGATTTCGGCGTCGCTCAATTCTCGCGTCTCACAGAGCTGGACGAGAATTGATGCCAGTTGCCGCCTTTGTTCCTTTACTTTATCACGCTCTCCTTCTAAAACAACGTCTCGTAGTGAGGTAGCGGTGCTGGTTTGCGATGTTGCATCGACCAACTTTTTTTCCAGTTCCTCGGTGCGCTTGTCCGCAGAATCAATCTGGGCGAGTATTTTCTTCAGAAGACCATTGGGTGAGTCTTCTTTTATCATTTCAGCAGTCGTTTCCGCTAACCGCCATATGAGGCTTCCGACTTCTGCCTCTTCCTCTTTAGCGGCCACCGACATCTTGAGTAGTAGCGTCCATATCGCAATTAATGCGTCTCGGGTTTCGTAGTATTCTCTGGTGGCAAGTTCGACATGGGCTATGGGCGTCAAATTGGGTTGTTGTAAAACCACTCTGTTGATAATGGATGCGCAATAGTTTTCGGATGTGTCGAGGTGATCGGAGAGAAAAGAGATTCGTTCGACAGCCGCTGCATTTGGCTTGTACATGCTTCCTCTGAGCATTATGGCAGGCCCTAAAGAAGCGAGGCAGACAACACGTAGAGTCAAAGAAAACGAACGTGTAAAAAGAAGTCATTAGTAGGTGTAGAGGAGTATAAAGAACTTAAACTAACCCTCCCGTAACGCGGTACGCTCGGCAGCAGACTTTGCTCCAAAATCGAGCAGCCGAAGAAGTTGTGGCCTTGCCGCGTCGATGGCATGAAATAAATCGGCTTCCCTGCCACTGTAGACGCCAGAAGACACGTCTTGCAGCGACTCTCGTAGCTGTTCGAAAGCGACCTCCATCATGGACGCGTTGGAAAGAATTGCACCTGCCACCCTAACATTTTACATTAACAACATTACTCAACGAGTATTTCAAGCTCAATAAAAGTATTTAAAACGTATTTTGTGCAGAGAGTTAAGGCCCCAGGCTGCGGTTTGTATTTGCCCTTTTCAAAAATTTCAGAGAGTACAATGGTAGCGCGCCCGCCTCCCGACGCGACCATTCTTGTATCGCGCCAACGGCACCTCACTAATAGTCGGAAAATAGAGAGTAAATTAGTCAAAATTAGATAAGCTTCCAGTTTTTAACGCGAGCCTGCCGAAAGCACTACATTGAAAATTGGCCGCGCAATCACTCGACCAAACCAGAATCCGTGATAGTGACTGTCTCCGATGGTCTACCGCTTCCAGTTCCGACTGCTTCTACAGCCTTGACCACGTCCATTCCTTGGGCTACCTCGCCTGAATAGCATGGTCAGAGACTTGTGTAACAATCAGGCGTTCAAATTACGTACCAAAGACGACATGGGCTCCATTAAGGTGAGGCGTGGGTACTATACAATCAAAGAAGATAGTATGGTTAGCAGGCTCCTAATAGGTGGAACGCTTGTACCCACCAGTCGTGATGAAGAATTGACTACCGTTGGTGTTTTTACCTGCGTCTGATGAAGCAAGGTGTTAGATTTGATTCCTTGGACGAGTATGGGAAAGAACTACGTACTGGCCATTGAAAGGAGACCTGGGCCAGTATGTTTCTTAATAAAGTTCTCGTCTGCAGATTGTTTTAATCAGTAGTTGGTTTCATTTGAAAGACATTGGCGACATACCCTTGAAGTTGCGCCCATAGATCGAATAACCCCCAGTGCCATTCCTTCGCTCGAAGTCACCACCTTGGAGCATGAACTGTTATCCGACAGTATGATTAGATAGTGATATATGTTGGACAGAGACATAAATAACGTACACCAGGAATGATTCGATGGAAAATCGAGCCTTTGTAAGTCTGCGCTGCGTCGCCGGTTTTGCCCTCAGCAATGGCACGGAAGTTGGCAGCCGTTTTGGGTACAACATCTTTTTAAAACCAATTATGATACCAAGTTAGATGGTCACAATGCTGGATATACTGTTATGTGCATACCGTCGTATAGCTTGAAGACAATACGCTGCGCTGGCTTATTTCCTATGGAGACATCGAACTATAGAGATGAGAGATTGATGAGTTCATCAGGAAGAGGTTCTTTCATGATGACTGTCGCGCTTACGAAAACATTTCTGCGCATGGTTAGGGCATATAGGTGACGAAATACAGGCCACTTACGACAATTTCTTCGCTTCTGTGCTGTAGTTTCTGATTCCTCTCAAGATGCCGAGCATTTTTCAAGTTTGTTATGTAATGTCGTGAGGTCGAAAAAAGTGTACCCCACGCAGTCGCAACCTGCACCCCGGCAATCTTAGGCTACGAGTGACAAGAAATTTACGCGAAACACTTGTCATTGATATCATGCACAACAAACTAGACGCTTAGACTTGGTCACTTAAGAAGTTGAGGCAGGAGGATCAGACTCTGCGACCGTGGTCTTTAGTTCTTCCTTCATCTCCGCAGCCGCTTTCCTTTTCGCCTCCTCTGTCTCCCATTGTTTTGGCGTGTACGATTTCTAAGCACAGTTTAGCGTGACGCCAAGCCATTCGAGTCCAGTCTTGCTTACCTGGGAGAAAGCGTGCATTTGAGAGATTTGATCTTTAAGAAGTTCATTTACTTTGGAAAGTACGGAGCACGTCAGTATCGCCCGTGGGAGCCTCTTTGAGGATTGCCTTACTCATCCGGTGTCTAGCCAACGTCATTTTCCCCTCAAATGCAGAGCTAACAATGACTACTGCATAGTTTTGACCGCATCCACTGGACGTATCGAGGATTTCCTGCAGTATAGAGCCAGTATGATTGGCCAACGGAAAAATCAAGGACAACGATTAAATCTGTCAGAATGCCTGCTATATACTGGAACAACTAATACGCACAAGATGATCTATCGGGAGCGCATTTCGCAACGCGGCTTCGAGATCTGGTTGGGACACTGGCATCGAGAACTAAGCGCCGGCTGTAATCAGATAGGTCGGCTCCAAACTTTACCGAATCCTCTTTTGCCAAGGAGACTAGGTTTAACCTCGGCTGTCTCTCTTCCGGCCTAGCCAGTTCGACTTCTCCGCAGCAGTTGTCCAATAACGCGAAGATGATTTGAATTAGAAATGGTGGCAGCGAGGCAGTGGATAATGGAGCGCACCCAGAACGAGACTTTGGCCAAAGAACCGAGTGATCTGCCCTTTGAGTTACTGGGCCTCATCTTCGCATACTATGCTCATGATGAGACGCTCATTCACCCCTTGGAAACCCTTTTGCTGGTCTCCCGGTGGTGGAAATTCGTGGCGCTTGGGCATCACAATATTTGGGGAAATTTACGCATCCATTTCGGCCACAGGCCGACTCAAGAGGCGTGGTTACGACTTCTCCCATGGCGGCTTGGGCGTAGCGGTACAGCACCATTAAGTATCGAATTGCGATACGCGCTGGATGGCTTGGACCATCCATACTACGAACGGACTTCGACATGTGCCTGGGCACGACAATACTTCAAGGGATTGGATACATGTTCATGCATCGAGTCCGCGCCAAAATTCGCTCGAGATTTACTAGATATTCTCGCTGGACCAAACGGGGAGGAATGTAAACGGTGGACCAAACTACACATCACTCTTGGAGGAGAATACAGATGCGAGGTGGGATATGGATATCGGACAGCCTCATCTTGGTTAATGCCTAGGCCATTTACTTATCCAATGCCATCACTCGAAAGTCTGTACCTCTCGCAGCTTCAAATCCCTCATTCCAACTCCGTTTCGCCGTTCTCTTTCACACCCTCGATTCACACTGTGTACATCGAGCACTGCACTCTAGGCTCACTCGATGGTGCCGACTTTAGTAGCGCAGAGAGTATCATCATTCGTTCTTCACGTATTTTGAGGGAAGCTCCAAACATTTTCAACTTTCGACAAGACTCGGCTATCAAAGTTCTCGATATTGATATCCCTGAACTCCGGTCTTCGATGATCAGTCGTGCTCTTCCGCACCTTCACACTCTGCGGTTGGGCTGGGGTGATACCTCCCAGCTCGTCGATAATGCCGAATACCCAAGCTTACGGAACCTGGAATTCATCGTCTCAGAACCCTCCAATCACCTGTCACAGCTACTTGGCCCTCTTGTTTCATCGGTTCACCGACCTCTTTCCGGTATCACCAACCTCACAATTTCACTGGATTCTTTATCCCAAGTGCTCTTCAACCGATTAAAGGATGAGCTAGAACCAGTGTTGAACGAATTGGAGAGTATACAGCGCATAGTGGCGCCGAAGGAAATCCTCAGCATAATCCTCAAGCATATACATATCGGTAGCGAACAGCCTGAAGTTAACCGTCTCTGGAGTAATCTTTCAGGGCGCACGCTAGAACTTGTCAGTTCCACCACGGGCGCGAGGGCGCAGCTCACATTTGATAAACAAATGCACCCAGAATCAATCGTGGCAGCAGCAGCTACTATTATTGTTCCGGATCCAGCGCTTTCATGGGACGAGTATGTACGGGCTTTCCATCTGTCCGTCAGGTATATGGAAATCTAAAGTTTTTTGAGTCCCAATATCTACTATCTGAAAGGCTAAGACATGTATGCCATGATATGAAATGGTAGAATAGTTTTTTTGCAAGTCTATGGAAGAACGAAACTGGTATAAAATGCCATTCATAAGCCACAAAGAAAAGAAGGTAATGTGAGATGGCAGGGAAGGAAGGTGGTGCGTGACAGATCAAATGTACACTGGGGGATATGTGGTGTTTTTGGAGGGGAAGAATAAACTAGACATCGAAAACGCGACAAGATGGTCCGGCGTCGAAGAGAACGCTCGCAAGAATACAATGGGGTTAATGATCCGGAACTCGGAGAGAGTCTTTCTCATGGGGTCCGAGTGACCACCGAGACAATATGTGACTCGGAGTTCTTCAGCTGTTGAGAGATTAGAATGGTCACTTGCGGATCAGGAACCAAGCTTACATATTCTAAGATGTGAGCTGGGATCCCGAACTCTTCTTCCTCCGTTGAATCGTAGGAGTCCGCAACAGACGCCCATTCCATCTCCATCTCCTCATCCTCGCATTCGCCACCGTAACGCGATGCACGGCTTTGCATGCTAAGGCCTACAATTTTCCCCAGGAGAATCGTCTGAATGAATGATAGTAACGCCTGCATGGCGAGTACCATTGGAGGTGGGACGCTTGTCTGGTCCGAGGTTTGATGATGACGAGCGACCAGTGTAATGTCCCCCAACAACTGGGATAACATGGAGCGATCCATGTTGGCGGCAACAGACTCGAATTCCGGAGTAAATGTGCCGTTTGCAACATCCACGCACCGCTCGAGGTCGAAGACGGTGGTGTTGAAGGTGGTGGCGTATAATTCGAGACGTGATTCTGCTCTCTCGATGGATGCCTTCCCCACACTGTTCAGGAACGCGACAGTGCCGGAGGAGAGGGCAACGGCTCCGACAAGTACGGTGAGGAGAACAAGCGATAAGATAGTCAAAGTGGATGAAACTAGGGGATTTCGTTCCTCTGATTTGGTTGAGGATGTCGTCTCGATGGTTAGCTTTGTCCTGTCCGTTGGGGTGTCCGTTGCCGACGGTCCATGTGAAGTTGAAACGATTGTGTATGATGCGCCTTCGAAATCAAAGAATGGGTTGAACAAATATAGCAAGTGTAACCCTAAAATGACGCTAGGAGCTGCTAGCGATAGGTATATGTAGCTCATATCGGCCATGCTAGATGCGCTCCATAACAGCATCGAAACGGTACTAAACGCAACGGCGCTTGACGCAATGGATAATCTTGAGTAAGTACTCATGTTTTTAAAACGCTCTCAGAGCTTGAAGGAGAGTGAAAGAGCGAGATAGGGGGATAAAAGAGTGAAGGGGGTGGGGAATGGAAACGATACCTTAAAGGAAGGCGAAACTGCTATCCTCCATCAGCGGATCCTAAATTTGAAATTATAATTTCCCCACCACGTCCACAGTCGTTAGCCGGGTGAGACGGAGGTTAGGGACAGACATCAACTCCGTTCCTGGCCGCGGCTATCAGCCAACGCTAAAGTTTGGAAATGAAGGGCCTCGTTAACCGACACCCGCTATCCCAAAAGGAAACCGATTCATCGCCCCCAAAAATTACTAACATTTTAATTCTTGCCCCTCGGAAGGTTTCAGATGGACAGCCGGGCCTCGTCCTTGCTTATCTGCTCAGATAGTCCCTTCTCTATGACGAATCCGATCGTCGTGGTCAATACTAAAGAAGCCGTCCTACTGAGCTAGCCGTGGCCATTGAAACCGTCGAGGGTCCGAGGCCACTGTGGGCACCCAGGGCCACACGGACGACCCGAGCATCGTACCGCACGTGGATATTCAAACAAATTTCGGAAATATTTTCTATTGAACACTAAAAACAGAAAACAAATCGCTGGGTAAAAGAGAGGACGGTGTGCCAAGGGTCGGAGACTCAAGGGAGGCACTGGCCTATTGTTTCGGTCAGTTATTTGATGGTATAGAGACCCCAGGGACTTACTAATGATGATTACGCGCCGTGGACGGGCACATGTTGCGCTTAATCGTGTTCAAAGGACATTTCCGACTGCGATATCAAACGAGAATGGCTGCTGATTTTGTATGGAACATGATAGACAACAATCTGGCGGTTGTTAAAATAGGTGGGTCAGCACCTTTAGTTTTGCCCAAGTCGGGTTGAACTTGGACTATCGTGGCAGCGAACAAAGATTGCGAGAGAGTCTGACCACTGGCCCCACATTCATTCAAACGACGTACCCCTCGCACTCCTTTGTCAACTGCATCCAGTCCATCGATTCTTCCGACGTTCAAATGGCACTCCACTTGCCGTTTCCATGTGGAACAAATAGGTCGACTTTGATGACACTGGATCCTCATTGACATATCCCCTCGTTTATCACGGGTTGTCCAACAATTTCACGTTTGATTCCCTCTTTTATAACTCCCAACTTCCACAATCGTTGCCGCATCAACCTGCAAATCAAGCCGACGCGAATTAAGCTCTACCCCGCCCGCGGATTCATCCTCATCTGAAGCATGGTCATCTTCTCTGGTGGACATGCTCAATAAACCCTGGTCTCAAGGCGAGGGAAGAAATCGCAAAGGTAGAAGACGTTACTGTGGCCCGATGCGCCCTTCCCATAACTCTCCTTGATTTCTCTTTGGGAAATTGGTGTGTATACCGCATTCTTGTCGATTGATCATACATCCAGATTTCGATCACTCTAGATATCAAATATATATCGTGCATCAGGTGCCCCATTTTCCAATCGTCTCGTTCGCTGTGAGCACCCGGGGTCGCTGGTACGGTACCATATGGTTTGATCCTCTAGCTTTATTCGATTTCATTCATTTTGGTTTGTCTGGGCTGGTGTTGAACCTCCGTGGTCAAATGATTAAGAAGGTTATCTTTTGATGTGTTCCTTGTGTGTCAAACGCATCCTCAAGTTATCTTCACACCCCACCTTCTGTCCACCTTCTGCTAGGATTCTCTTCTATCCGCCATACCGCTCTCCCGCCCTCCAGTTCGGGCTTTACCTCTTCGCGTTCTCTCACTCCTTCTCGGGCACTCCACCCCTAACCTTTCTTCCGTGCTACACGGGTTCATCTCCATCCATTTTGGCACAGTCAACTGGCCTCATGCTGGGGTACTTCCACGCTAGTTGGGTGGTTGCTGGTCGCCTTACGCCCCCTTATCGATAGCTAGCTCATTAAGAAATACAATTCTATGTGAGCTATATACACGATCTCTCTGGGTTATCGGAACACAACGGGCTTGCTGAAATCTCAACCAGACTCTCAGCACTCGTCAACACGTACACCGACCTGCGATCGTAGGGCCGTTAGAAACGACAGCATCCATCACCGTTTCCATCGCCCTCTGAGGGTATCGACAGTATCCTTCTTGTCTGCAAGGATAACGTCGAGAATGGTCGTCGACTTGTCACTACTGGCAATGTAATGCTCGAGATAGAACCTCGTCGGATGATGGGAAGGCCTCGAAATGATGGCTAGCGTGAGCGTTAACTTGCCGGGACTGCTGCAATACCAGAGACTGTATCAGTTGCCATGCCCGAGGCGGAGGATACGGTGTTGAGCAGGATATTGGCACTGTAGACGAGGGAGAACTTGCATTTGCAAAGGTCTTTCCACCCTCTTCGTCGTCGGCAACCTGAGACTCTTTGTCGTCGTCGCTGGCAGCCTTGAGAAGCAGCTCGTGGGCGACAACATCAATATCTGATTGGGCGGCAATGAAGAAGACATAAGTGGGAGGGGTCTTGAGCCACTCATCCGAGTCGAGCGTACGGGCATCGATGATGTTGACTGTAAGTTTGGTGACACAGTCGACGTCGGGGTGATAAGGACAGGAACCGAGGATGCATTGGCCTTGTTATAGGCCAAGATGATGAGCTTAACAACGTGGGTAGAGTTGACGACCTTTGATAGGGGAAGACGCTGCAGTCGCCTTTAAGGAGTTGAGTAATGCCATGTAAAGTGGCAATGGCGCGGGTTACGATCCTTACTAGCGCAATGTAGCACGACTCCGCATACATTCGTGCTCTTAATCTTTCTTATCTTCTGTTTACGTAGTACTGATATATAAGGCCACTCTGATCTAACGAGTGGGTTATTCCACGGACCTACCTCAAGCCTCAGATCTTATCTTCCCGACTTTACTTCAGTGGATCAAATCTGCTCAGCATTTCAAAATAACGTATCTCAGGGTACGTTCAACCTGTAAATGCAGGATACTGGCATATATACACCAAAAAGGTTCGCGAGCCCAGCAGTCCGGTCAGAAGTCGAGTTGGTACTATGACTGATCATTCAGAGCTGTGGGAGACGTCAGCAAGAGATTGAAGAGGAAACGGTGATAAACCCATCGTCCACATGGATTGTGACTTTTCCGGAAACCCCGGCAACGCGGGCGCAACCTTCGAGCAGCTCTTGCTGCCACGCGTGCAATTTTGAGTTGTGAGCATTCACTTTTTTCGGGTGTACCTGTGGCAAATCGGCTGAGTACAACCGATTAGTGCGTCAGTGGATAGCACTATGCTTGCAGGTTCACATACGCTCCACCATCGTCTCGTCTTCTGCCGGGGACTCCTTGCGTTCATCTTCCAAAGGGCCTGCATCCCCTATGGTTTGTCAAATTTGATCACGGAAAAGACGGGGTAAAGTGACTGACTATTACCTTGGTCATGTGCGGGAGCACCCTTACTATCAAAAAGGCTCAGCAAGATAGGTGACAAATTGACACCGTATTCTACTTACTGGGGAAGATGTATTTCAATCGCGTTTTCGTCCGCCAGATTCAACAGATCCTCTAAGAGCCCTTGGACTCGGGCGCGCTGACAGGGTCGGTCAGCGTGAAATCTGATAGATAAGTGTATTTTGTACGTTTTTATAAGCCGTCACGTAAGACTTTTGTATATCCGGGTCTGTTAAAGGTCATTCTACTGGAAAACACAGACTTGGGCCGGGGTTCATTACCTTTCATGACAGTATGATGAGCCTTGATTAAATTCATGGACATCGTGTCTCTCTCTCTTTCAAAACGGCCAGACAATCGGCTCATTTGGGTGAAAATTGTTTTGGTAGGAACCGGCGGCACATCTGACAGAGGATGACAGGATGAAATGTGAGGGCAAATGTGAGCGAATGTTACCCCCGAGAAATGACTTGTTATACCCATATTTGACTGTTACTTATTTGTCACTTGAGATGAAGACGGGCAAGAGTCGAATGAGCAGGCTCCCAACAGGGCGTAGCCACTACCACTTTTGACCCGGCCCCCAGCCCCGCGCTATCAGAGTGAGTCGGATTTCACGCGTAATCCAAAGCGGTGACGTGTAAATCGCCGATTTAAAGTAAAGAGAGGCCATGCATTTATCTCAAGAGTCCCCAAAGCCGCTAGACGAGGAAGACACCCCGAGGCCCGAGGACGTGAGGCATACTTTTTACTTACTGGCAGATGGATACTTGAGAAGGCATTCCCGCGTACTGTCACACGATAATATCCCGTATCATTGTGCGCGGAAGGCCCTCGCAATTGCTGTTTGGAAAAAGGCGGGATCGCTGGCAGGTGGCGTTCGTCTCGTTCCTACCTCTTCTGACGATGAGTTAGGTCACGTTGGCGGAGGCCAAGGATTACACCGGAAGACCGTTGCAATTCGGCTCTAAGGCTGTGGAACACTCGAAAATCCTCCGAAACCAGGGTTCCACTTGCGTACACCGTCCCACCCCGTATAATATTGACGTAGGGGGGAATTTCTGGTCTGAGTGTACCATTAACTCTTACTCAGGATTGAAATCCCCAAAGTAAAACTCCCACTCAAGCTACTTGGGATAGAGAATGCCAGCCTTGTCCCTATGATAATCAACTTCATAATAGGGGCAATACACCCTGGTTATGTTGTCGAATTTCAACACTGTAAGAAAACTGGTTCCCTTCTACGTTGACACAAACCTTTTCGGCGTTTAACATCCCCCTAGTAGTTGCATGTTTGAACGAGGAAGCCGAGTATATCGAACTATCGGGAGAGGGCCACATACTCCTACTAGCATGCCAACTAGCTGGCAACGAAATGACCCGCGAGAGGGCATTGAAATCAGGTACCTGACCTATCCACATGATGCTCATTCTGGTCTGACACCATATTAAGATGTGCACATTCCCGACTTTGAGGAACAACGCAAAGAAGCTCACGCGCTCCATGAATCTTTTAATTTATCACTGGATATCGTCGCCCACTGGCCAAAAACGGCCTACCACCATTTGGTCCCCCGGATCGAATTCTCACCATGTGGAGTTGATGGTGCATCCAACGACAGGGTATCCATTATGAATGTTTTCTTCCCATGTGAGTAACCATTTCAGCCTTCCACCGTATCTAATTTTCCCCAGAGACGGACCTCCCAAAGTGTCATCAATGCCAGAGTGTTGCCTCCGGGACTACACGCTCGACGAAGACCTCTTCAATCACATAAAACCCATCGATTCCCGGTACCAGGACATTCACCGCACCGTTCAGCTTACCCACGAGTTCGAGCAGATCGTGCTCGGGTGCAACCGAGTTCAGCTAAGTTCGTGGTATGAAGCGGGCTGGGTCCTTTTGAAATTTGTTTACATATCAACAATTAATCAATCCTCGGCTGAGTTTGGAAGTGCAAAAGTCCCTTAACTGTTGGGAACCGACTACAGTTCCGAGGGTTCTCTCCAGTTTCGATTAAAAACCTCATTGGTCTGTTGTTCGTCGGAAAGCCCAATGCCAAGAAAGTTTCTCCACGCGCCCGGCAACGCATAGTGTTTGCAATGATGAACCCGAAACGCAATCGGCAACTGAATTGAGAGCTCTGGCGCTCAGTTCTCGCCTTTTAAACATGAAAAATGTTAAAATCGAGTATCGTTTCTCAATTCTAGCTTTGGTTTTCTGATACGGTCACCGTCCTAGGCAATCGATCTGTGGTCTGAGGAGCTTGCTCACCTTCTGTGTTCGCAATAAACTCTTTGAACCTATACTACAAGCTAAAATATGACACAAATCACACGGCTGTAGAAATTTGGAGGGGTGATCTAGCGCCCAAAGGCTGGAGCCATCTCCAGTGTCCTTTTGACTCTATTGTGCTCACTTTCAGAGCGTCTGCGACGCTGAATGTACCCTTGATTCGCTGTTCTCACTCGGACGGACACTCAGTTGCTGGATTCTGGTCCAAGGGTTGTCTAATCTTGAGACATGATATCTAAACTCCAAATGACCGCTGCATGACGACCAAATTACCGTTTCTCATATTACTTAACCCAGTCGCTGGCCGTACGGCCGTGGTTTTCGTATATCGTCAACACAAATTGATTAATAATTCAGCTGGGGAAAAGAAAGCAAAACAAGGAGTGGTATACGTCGCATCAACCAAATAGCTTACTACAGGTATTGAGAGTGAGAGCCGTCTGAGGGGACGTGCGCAAGAGATGAGTCTGGTAAACGGAACTTTGCATAAGGAGATACGCATGACATCGTGTACACGAATTCTACCTCTTTCTTTCAAGGCATGCATTGACCTGTTTCCTGTGATAAGTGGCAGCTGGTGGCGCACTATGTGCACTTACTATAATAGTCGTTGGAGTACTTGCAACTCCCGGACGCGCAGGAGGTGGGGCCTGTATACCCTATACCTCCGCATTGAGCCCAGCTACGACATTTTTATCGTCAGTAAGCGTGTAGGATGTGCTCTGTGAACTTACAGAGCAGCGGTACCACCGCTTCCGCTGCCGCCACCGGCGGCTGTGGTCGTCGGGGTAGAGCCAGAGCCTCCAGAATTGGAACTTCCGGAGCAGCTGATGACTGCAGGACCGGGGGGATAGTATGTCCTGCCGCCGTTGTTGGGGTTTCCGCTGTTATCGTAGATGCTGAGGAGGATACCACTGAAGGACATGAGCGTATTATCGAAGATATAAATTCATTTACGTACGGATCGCTGGCCGAATACGCTCCCGGGAATTTTACTGTGCTGCTGGGACTGAAGGTTCCAGAGCCAGTGACGTTGATTTGCGCGCACGACATCTAGAGAAACACTTCTTCAGTGTTTATATACCATATGGTGCTGATTACGCACATAAAACTGAGCTTGTCCGGAAGAACTCGCGCTGTGAAGGGCGATGAGCTCCACGCGCATGAGGTAGTTGCCAGGAGCAATGCAGCTGGGCATGGTGAAGTAAGACCAGCCACCGTTGTTGATCATATTATCGACACCCCACTTTCCACCACTGAGGCCATCAGAGGCGACCTTGAACCAGGACAGACCGCTAGTCCCAGAGCTTGCAGCATTGGATACTTTGGCAAGGTAAACTTGAATGGGTCCCTGAGAGAGGGTTAGTAGAGAATATGGTTATGAGAGAGCAATTACCTTATGGGATTTAGCGATCGGGTTGTCAGGATCGTTGGCGTATTGAGCGCCGCCAAGAACATGTCCCCAAAGCGAGCCTACCCTAGCTCCAGCGGGAATATTGATAATTGTGGAAGACACAGGTGAGTGAAATCCAGTGTTGCATGCCATTGCGCCGTCCCCGACGCTCATAACCGGCTGGATTGACGAGAGGATATGAGAGATATCATGACGGGGGTTAGGGTAATCTATGGTTCAGTATAGATATGAAGTATTCGAATTATAGCACTGACGTAGTCTGAGTCGGGAGCGCGGACACCAGTCAGGAACCCCTGGTCAGCACCATTGACCGAGACCCTCTACGATGACAAGGAGCATTGCGTCAGTAAATGAGGTAACGAGTGTAGTATACCAAGCATAAAGAGGAAGGAGACTGGTAGCTGATATTAGTGCTCACCTGGAAGATGGAGTGAGCATTGCTGGCAGCAGCGAGAATGAGAGTAGAAAGGATTGAGGCCTTCATTGTAAAGAGCGTGAACTGGGAGTTGGTGGATATGGATGACCCAAGTCCTGGCTTTATAGCGCTTACTGGCTGGGACATCCGTATTTCTCCACTGCGGGGAAATTATGTCTTCTCTCACGGCTCCAGCTCCCATACGCTTCTCCCACGGCTAAAAGGTGAAAAAAAATCCAGCCGGTCCAATCAGTGACGCAGCTTCTTCGGGAGCGCATGTGGACACCGTTTAA
>KN824301.1:46631-77104 GCA_000827415.1 Serendipita vermifera MAFF 305830 | reverse complement strand
CGGCGGGGCCGGGAGCTTTATAGGCTTTTCCACCATTGTCGGCGACGCCGCCCGTGCCGTAGATGTTAATGAGAATACCACTACATGATGGAGCGGTTCAGATGTCAAAAAGGAAGAACTGTAGGGTTAACTTACGGGTCGCTCGCTGAGTATGCACCTGGGAATTTGACCGTGCTACTAGGAGAGAAGCTCCCTGAGCCAGTGACGTTGATTTGCGCGCACGACATCTGAGTGGAGATCTTGTCAATGCAAATACGATGTCACGCCTTGATTACGTACGTAAAATTGGGCTTGCCCGGAGTTACTGGCTGAGTGAAGGGCAAGGAGCTCCACGCGCATCAAGTAGTTACCGGGAGCAATGCAGCTCGGCATCGTGAAATACGACCAGCCATTATTGGCGACCATGTTATCGACACCCCACTTTCCACCATTGAGGGCATCGGATGCCACCTTGAACCAGGAGAGTCCACTGGTGCCGGTTGTCTGGGCGTTCGATACCTTGGCGAGGTAGACTTGAATGGGCCCCTACAGAGTTGTCAACTATGCGAACACTGGCAATGAATAGGGTCGACTTACATGATGAGACTTGGCGATCGGATTGTCGGCATCATTTGATCCTTGCGCTCCACCGAGAACATGTTGCCAAAGTGCACCTACTTTAGCACCAGATGGGATGTTTATAATGGTGGAAGAAGACGAGAGACCGTTGTTGCATGCGAAACCGCCATCGTTGACATTTTGAATTGGCTAGACGAGTATATCGAGAAGCAACATTTGGTGCAACATTCTCGTTGGTTAGCTTAAGAGACGACACTTTAAGGGAATACCCACGTTATTGGAGCTGGGAGCTCGCATACCAGTCAAGTATCCCTGGTCAGCGCCATTGACAGAGACCCTCTGTAGCAGAAACGCATTAGTACTGGGGAGTGGGATGTGGTTGTTAGAGCAAGTCAGAGCCGCTCACCTGGAAGATGGTGTGCGCATTGACCGCAGTGGCTAGCAGCAAGGTAGAAATGGTCCACGCCTTCATGTTTGAAAGGATTTAGGAGAACTTTGAAATATGAAAGTGTATATTTTAGAGGCTTTATAGAGCCATGGAGGGTTAGAAGAGTTCTCATTTCTCCACAAGTGGGGCAGTGAGTCTTCTACATCTCTTCTCCTAACTTCCACCAGTCTTTCCGAGCCAAGCGTAGGTCGTTAGGTAGAATCCTTCTTTCTTGCACCCACCGACATGTTGCCATTATCCGCTCATGAAGAAGCACCGAACAAGAGATGCGTCGGGGTTTAAGTGCTGAAGAAGCAGCGACACCTGAGCGTACAGGTGCGAGAAGGTGCCCGATTGGTAGGGTCGCCTAAATTCGGCATAACCGGCACGTTGGCGACCGACATTGCCACAATTCTCAGCCAGGTGAGAGTTCTTTTTTAATTTAGCGTATTTGCCATTTACGACGGAAATGGAGAGGAAATTTTAGATGCGAACGTATAGCACCTTGCCGATCAAGGGGGAGGGGTTACTTGTGAGCAGACATCCCGAGGATATAGTAAACTTGCTCACTTATTCAATACCTTGCACGTGCCAGAATCACAAGCTATCGGGCCTTTGAGAATATCAATAAGTCACGCCAAGCCCCTTTGGAAGCAAACCCGCGTATTCCTGAGCGCCGCTACTTGAGCAAGTGGATGATAAGAGTTCAAGCGTTGCTTATTCAATACTTTAAGCGGCACATCCACGGACCAGTCAGGGTATGAATGCGAATATACCATGTTATCGACGTTACATTCCGGAGCGATCTATATCTCTCAAGGCAAGCATTGACCTATATCCTGTGGTAAGTGACAGTTAATTTAGCGTATATGCACTCACTATAAAACTCGTTGGAGACCTTGCAAGTCCCGGACGCGCAAACCGTCGGCCCTATGGGTGCGTAAGTCCAATATACATAGAACTACTGCAGAAAGGCACGAACCACTGTAGTTTTTCCCACCACATTGAGCGTAGCTACGGCGTTATTTAGCGATCTGTGAGCAGGAGAATGCGTTGGGGAGACTTACAGGGCAGCGGTGCCGCCGCCGCCTCCAGAGCCAGCCGTGGTTGTTGTTGGATTCGTGTTGCCACCACCAGAGCAGGTAATTACAGCAGGACCGGGAGGATTGTAAGCCCTGCCGCCGTTATCAGCCGCGCCTGAGCTACCGTAAATGCTGATGAGGATGCCGCTGAATGAAATCATCTCAGAATGATATCTAGGAGACTTGGAGCTTTCACTCACGGGTCAGTGGCTGAATAAACCCCAGGGAATTTTACTGTGCTGCTGGGACTGAAGTTTCCAGAGCCAGTGACGTTGATTTGCGCGCATGACATCTGTTCGTTCTTGTTCAGTGCATGTCCAGCAGAATCAGACGGATAAAACTTGCATACTGTGCGTTCTTGGTCAGTGCGTGTCCAGCAGAATTTAACGGATAAAACAACATACGAATTGTGCTCCTCCCTGGCTACCAGCGCTATGAAGAGCGAGGAGCTCAACGCGCATCAGGTAGTTGCCAGGAGCGATGCAGCTAGGCATTGTGAAATATGCCCAACCGTTGTTCGCCACCATCCTGTCCACACCCCATTGTCCTCCAGAGAGTCCGTCGGAAGCGATCTTGAACCAAGAAAGGCCACTGGTTCCCGTGGAAGCAGCATTGGACACCTTGGCTAGGTATACTTGGATAGGACCCTGGAGAATCGTGAGCCATCAAATTGTTGTGATTATATGCATCAACAAACGTGATGAGACTTGGCGATTGGATTGTCCGCATCGTTCGAGCCTTGCGGTCCACCGATGACATGCTGCCAGAGTGCTCCTACTCTGGCTCCCGCGGGTACGTTGATGATGGTGGAGGAGGATGAAAGGCCACTGTTGCACGCAATATTACCGTCATTGACGTTTTGGATCGGCTGATTGAGCACTTGTTACTCAGTAGGCAGAAACAGATAGAGGAAATACTGACGTTGTTAGAGCTCGGGGCTCGCATTCCAACCAAGAGTCCCTGATCAGCTCCATTGACAGAGACGCGCTGGGAATATTATCAGCCACTATGTTCGCTAGACTGCCGACTGAGACCTGCCTGGAAGATGGAGTGCGCATTGGCAGCGGCTGCCAGGAGAAGGCAGGAAACGATGCTGCTTCTCATTCTTAAGGGTATGTGTTCTGGTTCTGGTGAGAAACCTCACGAACTATAGCCTGTTATATATGCGGTAACGCCTTTGCTTGGCTCAGCTGTCATAATTGCAGAGCTTCATATTTCCGTTCCTGTCTAGAGTAGTCGAAGTCTTTCCGAGCTAAACAATTTATCGCTGGCTATTCGGAAATTGATCATTCTTCTTCCTTTCGCCAAGACCTTTTGACTAGTATCCTAGGCTGGTCTTTCTAAACCAAGGGGAGACGCAAAGAGATTGAATTAGGCCGGAGTTCAAGCTATGTACAACGACATTTATACATCATTAAGCAGCTTTGCAAGGCATATGGACTGATTATATGCTATAAACACTAAAATCGTTGAGCTGAGTAACGGGGAATGATGGGAGGGGTTGGGCGGGGTAATCGGAAGTACCCTTTTCTTCTTCCTAATTCACTCCATAAGGCTTCCAATCAAGTACAAGCGCGTCAATATACCCCTACTCGAGTCCACACCGACATATTTCCATACCCCGCGCGGGGATAAACCTGGCACAAGGCGTGTTCGAGCTTGGACGCCGAGGAAACAGAACGCATAAACACCTGAACATGACGAGAGTATACTATCTCAGGGCTCACCAACTCACAAGACCCATCACGGCTACCCCTGAATCGAGGCTTCTCTGAAGATAGATCCCGACTCTTGGTCCCCATTGGGCGAGTACATGCGGCTTCATTACCGAAGCAAGGTCTAGAAGCAGGTTTCGAGGAAAATGAGGATCTTGGTCGGCTGGGCAGCGTCAGTCGTCACAATGCTTGCCAACGACTGAACGCCGCGAGCTCTATCGGTACATGTGGGACCCTGTGGAGCGCAGCGGTTACGATTCACTCCTGATGCAATGGTCTATTGCCGCCGAGGGTGAGCCTTCTGCCTAGCGAAGGTCATAGGAGCAGGTTCGTCTCCTCCATGTCCAGCCTTTCTTGGCTTTCAGGACTCGCTAGCCTCGTTGAAATTCTCTGAAATGGTTTCCCTCCCGTATTCTCTTGGTATCGCAGTTGGGATCCCGGATCTCTTGGGTGGTTTCCCGCGATTTCACCTTAAACACCGACCTAATCTGGCTTCAAAATGCTTGATTCGAGAAACTCTTTGCCTTTATTATATTATCAACATCCTTTTGATCTACATGCGTCACTCAGTATACCAGTTCTATTAACATGAAACAATTCTTCAAAACGACCGATTGTCGAACTAGCCCACAGGCTATATGGGGCCTACGCCTACGTATTCTAATTATCTATATGAATTAATCTCTCTACTACTTGGGTTGACGTGGCTCACTTCTCTGGGATATCTCCTTGTGGATCCAAAGTCATGAAGTCTTCTGCTGGTGGCATCAAGCTGTTGGGAAACACAGATGATTTAGGACACTAGAATATCCACGAAAAAGGACTTTATCTTGTTTCTCTCGATTATAGCTCACGATATCTCCGAAATGATACAAGTTGCCGCCCGCGAGCCTTGTTCACATCTGCATCACTCGGCAGTTTCTCGGGCATGATCACAAGGGCTTGCATAGCGTGACTTGTATTATTTGCACTAACTAAACTCTGTGCCCACCAATCAAATGTCCTGTTGATATCAACAGTACCTCTTCTCGTTAGTCTGCATAACTGAGCTCTCATGCCACGACACAGAATGTGTTTCCCCTTTTGCTTTTGGAGAAGCAATCCCAAACAACTACACCCTTGACAAATGATGTCTCATAGCAACTTCCGTGGGGTACGACACAAATGCTTCTACGCCTTAGTGAGGCCAAGCAAGATCGATTCCTCACCCGATGTCTCAAGCTCACGGCACCCTCTATTTTTAGCGCCTACCCCAGCACTTCGCCACTCGTGCCCCACAATACTCTCGTTTCGTTGCCACCGTTTGCCCAAGAGTGATCCTCGTCTTGTGATTTTGCTCTCAGAGGATCTCATAGTGAAATTTTGACGAATTCCAGCCACCGTCACTTTCCCGGGAGTTTTCCGAGTATCTTCTCGCGACAACTCAACCCTCCTGGATTATTGATGGCTACGAGTCCCTTCTGCTGCTGAAATTCGATACCGAATTCTTGCCAACCCTGTCCCTATTTCTCCCCCTCTCCCAGAACCGAAGATTGACGACATTCCTTGTCCATGTCCACATCTCGCACTTTCTGCTCGTCTTTCTCCACATAGCTCGTCATATACTCCGTCGTAGCTTTGTGGTAGTGGCAATAGGATTCGTAGCGATAGACCTTCGGTCAAACGAACCCAATGCTGTTGGAGCGATTGTCATGCTATTGAAATCAAAACGATCCTGAATATTTCACTTAGTAAGATAAAGTTCTTAAAAAACTGAGCGTGTTCATGTCTGACGACAGAAAAAACGAGCGAATAATCGGACGGGGTAACATGCAGTCAATCAAGAGCATTGGCCTGCATAATACGATCAATAACCAGTTACAGAGCACGAATATTTCACTTACTGTACCATTGGTTAACCACCTTGCATACTCCTGCAGCACATGACGTCCCGCCTTTGGGAATGTTAGCAACTCGACGCTAAGTGCATGCGCGAGCACTTACCGGTGTACCCTTGACCACCGCATTGTCCAAAACTTGGTGTTTTTAAACGTCAGTGAGCATGTAGGATGCACTAGGGGTCGATAGACGTACAGAGGAACGGTTCCGCCGCCGCCCGCAGGAGGATTGGTTGTGGGGTTGGTAGTGGAGCCACCAGAGCAGGTAATGACAGCAGGACCAGGAGGATAGTAAGGCTTGCCGCCGTTATCCGCAGCGCCTGTGCCACCGTAAATGCTGACTTTGATGCCACTACAGAATCATAATGGGGTTAATAAGCCAGTCTCAAACGCGGCAGATAGGATTACAACTCACGGATCAGTGGGGCTGTATGCACCAGGGAAGCTAACGGTGCTGCTAGGGGTGAATGACCCTGAACCGGTGACATTGATTTGAGCGCAAGACATCTGTCGATTCCACTCATCAGTAGTTGGGGAATAGATTAGTATAAAACGTACATAGTTTTGTGCACCATTTATATCGAATGCTCCATGAAGCGCGATGAGTTCTACGCGCATCAAGTAGTTGCCGGGAGCGATGCAGCTCGGCAAATCGAAGTATACCCAGCCACCGTTCGAATACATCTTGTCTACAGCCCATACTCCTCCGGAGAGTCCATCAGAGAAGATCTTAAACCAAGATAGTCCACTCGTTCCCGTGGAGGCAGCGTTGGACACTTTGGCTAGGTAGACTTGGATGGGTCCCTGGAGAATTGTAAGCGTATTAAATTGGAGGGTCTGCACGCCTCAACGAACATGATGAGATGCAGCAATTGGGTTTTCTGGGTCGCCGGGGTAGTTGCCCCCTCCAATGATACGCTGCAGTACCGCGCGTTATAATGAGTCAACCATGCGCAAGTGCTGGGACATACTTGGAATTGGGCTCCGACCTTGGCACCTGCGGGTACGTTGATGATGGTAGAAGAGGATGAGACGCCAACGTTGCAAGCTATCCCAGCCTCGAGAACATTGTAGATGGGCTATATGAACCTCTTGGTCAACGGGTAGCAACAAATAGACGATATACAAACGGTGTTTGTACTTGGAGTCCGCACGCCAACCTGGAGTCCTTGATCGGCCCCATTAACTGAAACACGCTGCAATTAGTGTTAGATTTTCCACTTGGTATCTGTATCTGATGGAAAATTGCCTGAAAGATGGTGTGGGCATTGGCAGCGGCCACCAAGAGAAGGCTGGAGATGATACTGGTTCTCATCGTAAGGGAGGATGGATACTGATTCTGATGAAGGTTTTAATGAGATGTGCGATACTATATATATAGTAAAACTTTTGTTTGGTCCAATTGTTGCTACTGCGGGGCCTAATATATCCGTTCCTACATGGAGTAGTCGAGGTCTTTCCGCCAAAGTCATTTATCGCTTGCTATTCGGATCTAATGCATTACTCTTCAGTTCTCCAGGAGCGCTAAAGCCGGTATCTTGTGCCGCTCCTCCTCCTCAGTGTGAGACCCAACGGAACGGAATCAAGCTCAATAATACGTCGTGTGCACTATACTTTACTTTGACACGTTAGTCACACACACTGTCCTTAGATTAACGTGCGTTTTGTTCATGGTTTAACTGCCAAAGCGGTTATCGGGAGACCAAGGAAGATATCGGGCGGGGTAATCAACCTTCTACTCCTCTTCTCCCTAATTCACTCCACACTGCTTTCGAGGTGAGCATTGCTTCATCAATACCATCCTTTTTGCAAATGTACCCGACATATTGCCACTCCCCCACCTGGAGATACACCCCAACATGTAGACTAAATTCTTGGTACCGAAGAAGTACAACACATGAGCACATGATTATGAAAAATTGTACCTCATTGGAAGGCTTCTCGGGCATACGAGAATATTTTACGTCTGTCACTGAATTGGCGAGTACCGCCCGCGATGACATTTCTCTACTTTCGAATCCTTACTGGCTGCTCTAATTTGACTTTTATCCGGGAAGCGGAAGCTTTGGACGCGCGACATGTCGGGTAAGATCGGGAGCTTGATCAGGTGGACGGAATTCGACAGCGCACCCCCGGTGGCAGTGATAGAGGATGGGGTCTACAAGGTATGAGGCACAAACTAATCGAATTCAACAGTCCCCGCAGCTCGTGATTATGCCAGCCTAGGAGTTCTAGCTCTCTTGCTTAGTGTGTAGTCATAAAGCTAGCAAGCTAGAATTCGGTCTAGTCCGTAAAGAGACAATCGCTTTATTCTGAACCCAGTGTTCGCCCGAGGTCATAATACTGTCTTCCAGAGTTGTATCTTTGTGTCTTTCGAGACTCTGAAGCCTATTCTATTCATCCGCCTTCTCTATTGAGAAGACGTTGTTGACCAACCATTACAGTGTTGGTTCCTTTTCCCAATTCTCACTTTGCATGTCTGAAAGGTCCCTTGTAAGGGGGTTTTTACGGTCCGGCACATCGGCATGACAATCAAGACTTGACGACTAACGATGCTATCCCGCTGTTTACGGGAGCTATTGACATTTATAAAGGAATGCGTGTTCATGAATGATGACAAAGCAAACGAATGGGTAAATGAAAGGAAGGTTGCGCGACGATGTGTGTCTATCAAGGAAGGCATTGGCCTGGGAGGTACAATTAACGAGTCTTTCTTCGTACAGCAGATAGATCAACTCACTGTAATATTCGTTGCTCATTTTGCACGTCCCTTGAGAACATGTAGTGGGGCCTGTGGGTCCGTGAGTACCATATACACACTACTAAAGCAGAAAATCACGTACCGTTGTAGTTCATTCCACCGCATTGAGCGTAGCTATCGCGTTATTTAGCGATCTGTGAGCAGGAGAATGCGTTGGGAAACTCACAGGGCAGCGCCTCCGGTTGAGCCAGCGGTTGTCGAGGTTGAGGTGGCCTTGGTGGAGGTAGAGGAAGTTTTGGTGGAGCTGGCTTGGGTAGGAGTCGTGGTTGGGGTGTTGTTTGTGCTGCCCGAGCAGGAGATAACGGCGGGGCCTGGAGGGGTATAAGGCTTGCCACCGTTATCGGCGACACCGCCGGTGCCATAGATGCTGATCAGAATGCCACTAAAATGGTTGAGTAATGTATCAAGTCGGATAAATAAACCCAGACTCACGGGTCGCTGGAGCTATATGCACCAGGGAAGCTGACGGTGCTGCTTGGAGTAAAGGAACCCGATCCGGTAACATTGATTTGTGCGCAGGACATCTGTTCGTTCTTTGTCAGTGGGTAGTCGGCAGAACCAAACGGATAAAACTTGCATAGCTACAAAGTTATTTAGCCATCAGTGAGCAGGAGAATGCGTTGGGAACTTACAACTGTGCACCTCCCGAGCTGTAAGCATTGTGGAGCGCCAAAAGCTCTACACGCATGAGGTAGTTTCCGGGGGCAATGCAGCTCGGCATGTTAAAGTATGACCAGCCGGCATTGGCAACCATGTTATCGACACCCCACTTCCCACCAGAAAAGCCATCCGAAGCGACTTTGAACCACGAGAGACCACTGGTGCTAGTAGACTGGGCGTTAGAGACCTTGGCAAGGTAGACTTGAATGGGTCCCTGGAAAATGTATTAGGCGGACAAACACTGCTTTTGCGCAAACGTCAACGAACATGATGGGAGGTGGCGATTGGGTTGTCTACGTCGTTGGCGTATTGTGCTCCGCCGATGACATGCTGCCAAAGGGATCCAACTCGTGCACCGGCCGGAATGTTAATGATTGTGGAGGAGGACGAGAGACCATTGTTGCATGCAAAACCACCATCGCTGACGCTTGTGATGGGCTATACGAGACAATTAGTCACAAGGACGATAGAATAAAGTGGGCCTCGTACGTTGTTGGAGCTTGGAGCACGCATACCAGTCAAGAGTCCTTGATCAGCACCGTTTACAGAAACTCGCTATCCAATCATTAGCTCTCGTCGGGTTTAGGAATAGAAGTAGAACTCACCTGGAAGATGGAATGGGCATTGGCAGCAGCTGCCAGGAGAAGGCTGGAAACGAAGGTGGATCTCATGGTCGGGAGGAGTAGGAAGTGTTCTGGTGGACGAGCTGGAGAGAACCACCAGGAAGTTATATACTTCCGATTTCTATATAGGTCCCGGTTTCCTGCCTCGTGGGATAATATTTCCGTCTCCACGACAGCATTCGAAGTCTTTCCGAGCTAACACAGTATATCGCGAGCTATTCGGACATTATCATATTTGTCCCCTTCTTTTGCCAAGAATGTTTTAGGCGATCTACGTCGGACTTTCTGACCCGGATCACCATGTAAAAACAGACTCAAATTGGGCTGCAAAACAGGTATACGTTCGTGTTTACCTTTGTTGTAGGATATCCGAGGTATGTGTGTGCTACTGAATGCGTCATTATCATAATGGAGTAGAAAAACTGGGCGCCGGGTAACCATAGGCTGCGTCGGGCGGATGTCGCTCAGTGCGGCAATTCTGCGGCGGGCAGTTGAGCTGGTGACCAACGCGGCTACACAATGTTAACCTGGTAGCACCACTAGATGAGAAGCATGCACAGCAGGAACGAAATCGTCACAAGCTGATATTCAAGTCAAGGATCAAGGTGGAGCAACACACTTGCCACCTGGCAGCCAATCAGGACGGCCACGCAATTCTGTCTACTGTTGTATCATATGAACTAATCTGATCCGCTTTTTCTTTGGGTGTTTTGCGTAAAAAGGCCCATCTGTGGCTATTCGAGAAGCCAACCATGCAAGCGCGCGCGTGCGCTGCCAGGCACATCGTGCTTCGTCCGCTTTTCTGTCGCCTCAAACCCCGCGCAGGTCGCCAGTACTGGTAAATCTCGGAATTGTTGTAGCTGGGTATGGCAAATCTCAGGACAAGTTGCCGATCTTTTAGCTGTTGCGAGGACTCGAACTCGAGTTTGATACAAAGGCGAATATTACGTGATATTGAACATAATTAGTAGTAACTATCAAAATAAACGGGCATCTGGGGCTCGGACAAGACGCTGGTCCTCACGAGCAGGCGGCAAAGCAATCTATTCAGCACTCAAATAAAGTTTTCACAGCTGCGTTCATCTTTTTGAAGTCAGGTAATGTTAAGAACGAAAGGAGAGATCTTACCTGGAGACGCTTGACGTAGTCTTCTATCGTCATATCCATTGGTATGAGGTTCCATGATTTGGCTACGTCTTCGAGCTTGGCGGTCGTCTCGTTTCCAGTAAGATATAAATTCTCGTGTGTGGGGCGATTAACGATGAGAACATTACGGACCAATGGCTGAGTGAGCTCATCCTCCTCTGGCACAGTCCTGTCACCGCCTCCATTGCGACGGTATTCGGCTTGCCAAATGACTTTGAGTAGAAGGCTCAGCATATCTCCTTCAGAAAAGATATATGCCAGGTTTGAAGCTCGGGGAAGGAAATCTAAGAGTGATGCGATCACACTAAGGACATCTCCGACTGCCACAAAGAGCGGGACATTCCAGCTGAAATAAACCACGCGAAGATTGCCTGGATAGAAACCCTTGCATCTAACGAGATGCGCCAGGAGGTTTTCATGTTCAAAGTCGATATCCAGGGCCCACAGATTTGGCATGTCGCATTGATATAGATCGGCAGGAAAGTTATTCCCATGAATAGTTAAATAACACAGGTCTGGCATATGGGCGGGAAGAGGAATATCTGCAAAAAATGGAACGTGCAGCTCGAGTGTTTGAACCTGCGTGGCAGTTCGGAGGACGGGCAGGTCTTGAAACTCCTCACTTTCCTTCCATCCAACTTGCATGTCTTTTATGGTGTTTAAATTTGGAAAAGATGGAAGTTGGCAATCCACGACGGAGAAAGTCCTTAGCAGCGGGGTGTCCGGAAATAGTGGTGGAAACGTGGTCGTCTCGTCGAAGGAGAGATTATTGAGAGATAGGTGTGTAAGTTTAGGGGTTGGGTAGGTCATGGAGTTTGCCAACTTCTCGCCGCCTATGGCATTAGCGTCATGGTCCAGGTCTAGCCGTAAATGACGCCAGCGAGAGCATAGCAATCCACCATCACCCGCGAGTAGACATAAGGACCTCTCTACGCACGCCCTCGTGGTAGGACGACATGGGCATTCCTCGTCATTGGCGTCGACCTCTGATGCCTCATCCTGAATGTCAAGTAGTAATGGACATGACAATGGAAAGAATAACTCGTCATATTTGACTTCTTCTGGCATGCTCGACATGGATGGTGTCCACAAGAAATTACGGATGTCGATGTACAAAGGGGTGGCTGGGCCGGTTCGAGCCAGCCTGAGGGGGAGACGGACATCCCATATTTTTGCAGTGGGATTGTGTCCGAGGTATATCCTGAAATGGCTCCATAACGCCTGATGACCTAGTGCCGCCACATTCCAAGAGCGGCAGACGAGCAAGAGTGTTTCGAGAGGGTAGTGTATCGTTTCTTCTGCGGCATAAAAGGAGAATATAATCCCAAGGACGTCGAAAGAAAGAGCATCGTTGGAGGCGATAGTTGTAGACGGCATGGTTGAGGTACAAGTGTCATGGGTGATGGCTGGCCAGCCTTTGTACCCCAGCCAATAAGCAGGGCCCGGCGGCCTATGACCTATTACATAAATTGAAGTCTATCTTCGCTGCATAAAGTGCTCTCCCGTCATCTTAAACATCTTAAACCCTTTTGATCACAGTTTGGTGGGTCATAAAGCGGCTCCTAAGTCATGGAAGCCAAATAATTTATCTTAGTAGATTGGCACTTTCGCTTCCAACGTGCCAGACGGGGAACGAGGAGAGATGGTGTCTTTTGCTGATCTTTTAGCCATTGTGAGACTCCAACCCGAGTAGTCGATTTGATACAAAGGCGAATATTACGTGATATTGAACATAGCTAGTAGTAACTATCAAAGTGGACACTGTATCCGGGGCCCAGCCAGGACATTGGTCTTCCCAAGCAAAGTAACCTCTTTAACAGTCAAGCAAGCTTCTCATACCAGCGTTCATCTTTTCAAAGTCAGGTAATGTTAATAACGGAAGGAGAGATCTTACCCGTAAACGCTCAACGTAGTCTTCCAATGTCATATCCACCGGTATGAGGTTCCATGATTTGGCTACGCCTTCGAGATCCGCCATTGTCTCGTTTCCAGTAAGGTATAATTTCTCGAGTTTGGGGCGATTAACGAGAACGGTATTGCGGATCAATGGCCGCGTGACCTCGTTCTCCTTTGGCGAAGTCTCATCACCACCTCTATTGCGACGGTACTCGGCTTGCCAAATGGCTTTGAGTAGAAGACTCAGCATGTCTCCCTGGGAGAAGATAGTTGCCAGATTTGAAGCCCGGGAAAGCAAATCCAACAGTGATGCGGTCACACGAAGGACGTCTCTGTCTGTCACAAGGCGCGGAGCATTCCAACCAAGGGAAACCGTGTGAAGGTTGCCTGGGTAGAAACCTTTGCATACAAGGAGGTGCGACAATAGGTGCCCGTGCTCAAAGTCGATATCCAATTTAACCAAATTTGGCATGTCGCATTGATATAGATCGATAGGAAAGTGATTCCCATGAATAGTTAGGGACGTAAGGTCTGGGAGATGAGTAGGAAGGGGAATATGTGAATAGGGGGGAACGTGTAGCTCGAGTGTTTGAACCCGCGTGGCAGTTCGGAAGACGGGGAAGTATTGAAACTCCGTCCATTCCTTCCATCCAACCTTTATGTCCGTTGTGCTGGTTAATATGGGAAAAGATGGAAGTCTGCAATCCACGAGGGAAAAAGTGCTTAACAAAGGAGCATCCGGAAATAGTGGCGGGTACGTGGTCCTTCCATCGAATGAAAGATTATTGAGAGATAGATGTGTGAGATTAGGGGTTGGGTGGCTCATGGCATTTGCCAGCTTTTCGTTCATCGTGGTAGTAAAGTTGTCGTCCAGGTCTAGTTGCAGACGCCGCCAGCGAGAACAAAGCAGTCCAGTATCACCCGCAAGTAAACACAGATATTTATCGATGTAAACCCCTGTGGTGAGCCGACACGGGCACCCCTCACGGTAGGCGGCGATTTGCGAGGCTTTATTCTGAATGCCAGGTACTAATGGACATGACAGTGGAAAGAATAACTCGTCATGTCTGACTTCTTCGGGCATGCTCGCCATAGATGGCGCCCACAAGAAATTGCGGATGTCGATGTACAAAGGGGTGACTGGTCCCGTTCGAGCCAGTCTAAGGGGAAGGCGGACATCCCATATTTTTGCACTGGGATTGTGTCCGAGATATATCTTGAAATGACTCCATAATGTTTGATGACCTAGTGCCGCTACACTCCAGGAGCGGCAGACGAGCAAGAGTGTTTCGAGAGGGTAGTGTATCGTTTCTTCTGCGGCATAAAAGGAGAATATGATTCCAAGGACGTCGAAGGAAAGAGCATCGTTGGAGGCGATAGTTGTGGACGACATGGTTGGGGTGCAAGTGCCGTGAGTGACGGCTGGTCTCACTCGTCAACCTTTGCTTTGTACCCCAGCCAGTTAGGCAAGGCCCGGCGGCCGATTGCCTGTTGCCTAATTTGAAGTCCATTTGTGATTCATAAAGTGATCTCCCGTCGTTTTAGACGTTTTAAGTTCATCCAGTTGCCACTATGAGGGCCTTAAAGCAGCTCCTAAGTCACGGAAGCGAAAGAATGCATCTTTTTAGAGTGATACTTTCAGTTTCCAACGATCTTCGTCGTGTGGCAAGGGGCATGAGAGGAAGTAGTGTCTTGGGCAAGATAGTGGACGGTTTCGCGGCCAAAGTTCTTAACAGAAAAACGCTCTGTAATATCGTCAAAGTGGTTCTACGACTCCCGTTCCGCCTCCGACACTCCGACGCCGGTTGCGCCAACTCCGACTCCGATGCCGAGACTGCCGGGGAGGATGTCCTTGCCATATACGTAATGAGGATTATTTATGAAATCATTTACGAGATTAGGCAAGACACCCGAGAGAATCAGGGTCGCTTGTGCCACGGATCATGCGTCTAACAGCCGTTCCAGGATCATGAGATTTGCTCCAACGAGAGCCAGGGTCTCAGTTCAGGCTCACGAGTGACCTAGCCAATTTGGGGCGGGGGCGTAGAAGCCGCGAGGACACCTGAACCCCGCCACGACTTTGGCAGACTCAGCTCTCGTAGAAACTTGTTTTTTTCGTGTTCGAAACATACCCAATCATATCTCTTCCGCCTTTTGCTATCCAACTATCCCCAGTAGGTCATATCGTAACAGGTCACGCGAGCAACTTTCGCCCGTCTAACAATCGTACGACCCCCCTAACAGCATATACAACCGTAGCAATGGACTTTGAAAGAACGACATACTCGAACAGAGGCATCTTCTATCGCCAGTACAATGGCGAGACGGACCTGCAGTACATCATGAGTCTCGTTGAAAATGAGCTTAGTGAGCCCTATGTCGTGTATACTTATCGGTACTTTCTCCAAGGATGGTGAGTACTGGTTCTGATTGTATCCCCGCCATATTCCCTGGAGCTGGCCATCCTCACGCCTCAGGCGGACATCTGTGCACATTTACTGACACGATATCTATTGTTTTAGGCCGAATCTGTCATTTCTCGTAAGTCTCCGCTCTCGTTTGCATTGGAGGTCCCTAGACCGTCTCCCCCAGCCAGCCGATGTCATCATAAAAGACACTGCCGCATATCACTGATCAGCTTGGTTCCCCGTTTTCTCTCTTCTTTTGGTGATTCTGACTCTTATCGGACCCTTTAGGCTTTTCCAGAAGTTCCCAACGGAGCAATGCAGCACTCTGAGCGACCCATCGGCGTGATCGTTTGCAAGCAGTCACTTCACAAAGGGAAAACTCGAAGAGGATATATCGCAATGCTCAGTGTGGATCGAGAATGGAGAAAGCGTGGCATCGGTAGGTAGCCCCCATCTATTTTCGGCAAATAGACACTGACAATTGCCTTATTGGTGCATGAACACTCTTTTCGACCATTCACGACCCTCAATTACAGCAAGTACCCTGGTTAAACTTTCTATAGATAGGATGACTCAGACGGGCGCTGAGGAGGTGAGCCCCTTTTCCTTCATCTGCTGTGGCGCGAGAACCCACAATTGGCATGCCTTTTGCAGCTGGGATCCTCCGTCGGATGTCCAGATATGTCGCATTCTTCCGCATTCTACCATTTTAGTCCCCCAGACGTGTAACTTACCCTCCCTTTCCCAGATTGTCCTCGAGACCGAGGTAGATAATGGCGCCGCTTTGGGGCTCTATTCTTCTATGGGGTTCATTCGTGAAAAGCGTCTCTATCGCTTCTATATGAATGGCAAGGACGCCTATCGTCTCGTGCTTC
This sequence comes from Serendipita vermifera MAFF 305830, assembly GCA_000827415.1. Taxonomy (NCBI): domain Eukaryota; kingdom Fungi; phylum Basidiomycota; class Agaricomycetes; order Sebacinales; family Serendipitaceae; genus Serendipita; species Serendipita vermifera. The sequence continues at coordinate 61,076 of KN824301.1, read as the reverse complement.
CCGTCATTCCAGACCAATCTGGATCGTCGGTGGAGATCGCAATCTCCCCTAGTGCCCCAATCTCGGTGCCTCACCCAATGCATATCAAGCTCTCCAACCAAGGTGCCCCTATCGCGAGCCTGGAAACGCCACCTTCACCCCTGTATCCCATTCATGGACGAACCCTCCCTGAATCTGAATCCGAGACTAACATTGAAGCGGCTACCAGCTTTGCCAAAGGAGGACTTTTGGGTGCTGCTTCGCCAAGGTCGGTTGGGTCCGCTGATAGCTTCCATGTCTATGGGGCACATATCCCGAGCTCCATCTCCCCGCCTTTACCTCCACGCCATACTCAATCTATGACTCCTTTGAGGAGATCTCTTGAGGATGACGACTCGTACATCAGTGGACGTTAGGCTCAGATGCGGTAATACCCCTGGTCCGCATCGCGTCGCCAGCTCTAATCCGTCCGAAAGACTGCATTGCACCTTTTACATAAACTAATCAATCCATTGTTCTTCATGTTTCAACTAAATCCCCACTCGCAAACATCACCATCATTCCATGCCTCTCTTTGGGCTTGTTTTCTTGTATGCGTACCTGTTGCGACTCTTTCTTTGTGCCATAAATACTGCATGAAATTTCATTCTAATATTCTCGCATTTAATTTCGGGAGGTGAACTGAATGGATTCTTCTGAACTCAATTTGGCCTATCTAGACATTGCAAACGATACATGAAAACATTTTATTTTCTCCTTGAATCCGGGTAGACCACGTAAATGAGACTTGTAGATCTGCCTGCCACCTGTTACCGAGATTCATTACCTCGACCTCGACAAACGTTTCTTCGGCAGACATTATATTCGCAAGCGAAGCCAAGAGCATATCTATGCGGGCATAAAAGTGCATCAAAAGTAACTCTTCGTCTACTCCATGTCCTCGAAACGAAAACAGCAGGCACCAAGCCGCAAAGGCGACCCTTCCTCACACCAAGCACCAGGTGTGGTTGAAACACCAAGTGTGGTTGGAAAACAACAAGGAGCAAACTTAAACCAGCAAGAAGCAATCTCACCACTAGTGACATTGGTCCAAAGTGTGAAAATTGCGATATTAGTTGGGACACTCTCCTTCGCTTTGGTCGCTTCTCAACTCGCATTGCATCCGTTGTACGGGTCGACCACATCGTCATTGTACCTCAAGCACGTCTTAATAGTCTCATGTCTAGTATCAACAGTCGTTCCAGCGGTGCCAGCACATTACGTCTTCCAGGCACTCTCTGTATTGTTGGCGTTCGCACCTTTGTCGGCAAAGCATTTGGGAGGATGGTTTGGCAGATGGGATAGCGCAATGTGGGGACCTATACTCACACAAATCCCACTCGCGGCATCTTTTGCCGGCTTGTCTTGTATGCTGCTCCAGGAATGGTTGGTGAGTATTTGTACTTGACACCGCCCCAACTGCTCTCATTCACCTATTTCAGGTGAAAATCGTGCCTCCGTCATCTCAATTGGGACTTAACCGTATTCCTTTGGCCCTCGTCCTTTTGGGGGCACATCTCATCGAACCGCTTCTGTGGAGCAATATACCATTTGGAGGCGTTGTTACCAGTTGTAATATGGCAAGTTTTTACTGAAACTAGTAGTGAACATTGGTATTTATCCTCGTTTCACAGTTTCTCTCACTATCTATCGTGGCCTCTCTCTGCGCAATCTCTACCACGCCTTCCAAAAACTCGAAAGCCAAGAATGTCACGTCTTCCCTTTCGGTCCCAATCGTGGTGGCCTCTCTCTCATTGGCGATTGCTGCCTACTCCAAGCTCCATTCGCCCTGTACTCCACCCCACCTTCCAGCAACCTATACATCAGTAAACTATCCTCCAACCAACGCTTCTATCATTAGTCAAATAGGTTCCCGTCTTGGTTTGATGGCCCCAACGGACGAGACGCCTCGCAACGTGACTGTGAAGTTACTAGCTCGTTCCGACTCTGTCACTGGCACAATAGTGGTTGGCGAGTATGCGGAAATGGGATTTAGGTACCTACGAGCCGACCACTCTATCCTCGGAGGACGTTGGATTCTCAACTCGAACCAAGGACCCCGTCTCGGCGAGAGCATCTACGGAGCCTTCACGCTTCAAGAAGCGATTCGCCTAATAGAAAGGGATGAAAAGGAAGGAGAAAACGCCTTGGTCATGTAAGGAATCACACTTATTGCTGGGTATCATGCTGAGCATTTCGCAGAGGACTGGGAATAGGCATTGCAGCAGAGGCTCTCATGGCGCATGGCAACAAGGTTCATGTCGTTGAGATCGATCCTTCTGTATACGCCTACGCCTGTGTCTTCTTCAATCTAGCCGAACCGCATGCAGTCCATCTGGTCGATGCTCGAGGTTGGGTCCACGAGAAATTCTCTCTATTCAACGCTCCTTCAGCCCAAGTTAACATCGACCTCGAGCTGAACAAGTTTTCACTGGTCGTCCACGACTGCTTCTCTGGTGGTGGCGTGCCATCCCACATTTTCACCCTCGAATTCTGGGAAGAACTCAAAGGAATCATGACTACCGATGGAGCCCTCGCTGTCAACTTTGCTGGGCATCTGGGTAGCGAAGCAGCGCGCGCCATCTGGTTCACGTTACAAGAGGCCTTTGCACCAAAGAACGGTGGAAGAGGCTGCCGGGTTTTCCACGATTCGATCGGAGATAACGGTCAGGCGGGCGAGATTAAAAAGGACGAGTTCCTCAACATGGTTTTCTTCTGCCAGAAGAATAACGGCGAGGAAACTCCCTCACAAGTAAACTTTAGGAAGCCGCGAGAATCTGACTATCTGCGAAGCCGGCTCAGGAAAACCATTCTCTCCACGGTTTTGGACAGGGAGGTTCCCGAGGATGCGATAACAGGTCTTTCCGGGGACTCACCTATGGGCGGAAAGGAGTGGATATTGACAGACGGACACAACAGGCTGGGAGATTGGCAGCACGATACAGCAGTGGAACACTGGGGAGGTGAGTATACTCCTTTTCAGCCTGTTAGCGTACTGATAACATTGACTTAGTCATGCGTCACGTTATGCCGTATAATGTTTGGGAGGTGTATTAGTACTTGAACCCACAATTCGCGTCTACATGTCACAACCAGATACATTCAGAACAATTGGTGTCCTGAACTTTTTTGCTTTGTTAGTCTACCGCATGCCCATCTGCATACCCGGAGGTCCCATTCCTCCCATCCCGCCCATGCCTTGCATGTTTTGTGCTTGTTGAGCATGATGCATAGAGGCAACGGCAGCTCCCATGCGCATTCCCTCGTGAACTGCGACCGCTTCGGCCGCCCAATCACCCTGGAAGAACTCGCTATTGGTAAGGTCGCTTTCCCTGATGCCTCCTGCGTTTCCACCTGCGCCACCGCCTTCAGCAGCACGCTCGTTGCCCAGGATGACTTCCAAGTCTCGAGCTTGAGATTCTACAAAGTTTTGGATAAAACTTGAGGGTTTGGCCGCGAGAGCGGCAAAGAAGTCTCTTCGGACCCTCATAGATCGTAAGGTCTGAAGGTTATGTTTAATCTATGATATAGTTTAATGAGTCGTGATATATGTCAGCGTCGATGAACTCACTTCATCATCGGCCTTTTGAATGGCCAAAAAGGTTGCGCTGGGGGGTGCTGGGGTGCCAGTGCCAATTTGAACAGGGTCTGGTTGCATGCTCATGATAGTCTAGATAGCAATAAGTATCTTCATAAGCGTGGACTGTCGAAATACTCACGTCGGCTGCTTTCATACGCATCCACAAATCATCCATGTCGAGCTCAACGTCGAATGCTTTGATAGCCGATTGACCGTCTTCGTTTACTCCGATTCCTCCAGATGAAATTTTAACCGGGTTCGACGGGTCATCCATGTCCATATCTTGCCCAGCCGAGTCTAGACGATGCGTCCCAATTTCATATTGAAGGATGACTGGATCAGCGGGTTGCATATGCGCGGTCAACAGAGCCTGGATATCCTGGAAATTGAGCGACTCGTATCTACTAAGAGGGTCAGGATGTGGAACTGCATGGCATAACCAGAGTCACTCACTTGAACACTGACTTCAGCCTGTCATCGAGTCGAATGAGTTTACGATCGTTTTTATCTTGAAGGCCGTTTGCTTTTACATAGTGCCAAAAGGCCCCAAGGATGTTTGCCTTGATGTCTTCCTGGATGCCCAAGATGGATGCCAGTTGAGGCGATAATTTGATTCTGTCGGGGATATGGTTGATATTGAGAGTGATTCGGAGCATAGTTGGAACATCCCCCGTGCGGGTGATCGTAAAGCCGTCCAATGGGGTGGCACCAGTGGGAGGCGAAGTACTTGACCCAGCCGGCTCTGTTGATGCTGGCGCCGTGGGATAGGCACCGAGTAGGTTATAGTTTGCCCATCTAGGGTCGGCGTTCCATTGGACATGATTGGTGTCGGCGTAAACCGTAGGATCTCTGTCCATCTCAATAGCCAATGATCGAACGAGGTGTGAGAAGCGACGTTGTGGTGTTGGCCATCTTTTTGGTTTTGGCATGTCGTCAGGCTAAAGGAATGTATGGTAAGAAATCGCAATGTGTAGGAGATAAGCTGGCCACTGACATGAAGGAGCTTTCCTTCCACCTTGAATGTCCATGAAGGAACTCCATCCCCTGTTTCTAGCTTTGTTTTCGGTTCTTCTCCTTCCTGCTTTTCGCCCTCGGTTGTTTCTGCTGTCTCCGCTTTGGCCGAGTCTTCACTCGAGCCTTTTTGCCACGCCTGATTCTTGACGGAGTGTGACATGAATATTCTTAGAGTTCTCTTGGTCTATAAAGTTGGATTAGTACACGCCTAACATATCAACATGGAAAACTATATTGGCGTGCCTGAATTCCACCGTTGGAACGACTTAATGTATCATAAATTTCCTGTCTTCTACGCGTCATCGTCCAGTCTAGACGTTTCTCTGTCTCCAAAAGATCGTCAAAAAGACTTGCGTCGGGCGAAATCGCTGAAAGCCCTGGGGGCAAAGAGCGGTCTGTTAGTCGGCGTGGCCTTGGGATTTAATGGTTAATATACACTTATATTTGCTTGTTCATACGATTGACCAAGACTTACATGGACAAATTTGTTGGAGGCGCGGTGGTGGTCGAGGTGAAAGGATAGTTGGCGACGTCCTCTCAACGAGATTTCCAATTCAACCAGCCAAACCATTCACACGGAATTTATACAACTTTTAAAACCAGAATTCATTGATATAAGCATTCATTTCTAGGAATCTGCTCATTTTCCCGTGCCTACTCCTTATCGCCACTGACGCGGTGGCCCTGGTTTGTTCCCAAAGATCTCCTCCACTTGCTTTTCGACTTCTTTGTCAATCTTCTCCACCGCCCCCAGAGCCCCGAGCTGCTCCAACATCTGTTCTGGCGTTTTGCAGCCCATAATGACGGTTGCGGTACTTCCCATCTTCAAAATGTAGGCAATACTGAGTTGCGTGACACTAAACCCAAGACCCTTTGCGACCTCGGTCAACTTCCGCACTTTCTCGATATTCTTTTGGCCCTCGGGAGACGACAAGGCCTTGGCTCGTTCTTGAAGCCAATCCATCTCCGTGTGAACAGCATATCGTGAGCCTTCAGGAATACCGTCGTTGTACTTTCCGGTGAGAAAGCCACCACTAAGGGCGGAGAATACGGTGAGTTTTGTGCCGTAGGATTCGTAGATGGGCAAAAACTCTCCCTCGGCCTTGGCTCGATTCATTAAACTATGCTCTGCCTGCTCTGCGACTGGAGCAATGAGGCCGAACTTTGCGCAAACATGATGTGCCGCTTCGATTTCGTGTGCAGACCATTCTGACGTTCCCCAATAGTGTGCCTTTCCTTGCTCTATGCACCAGTTGAATGCGCGGACAACCTTTGGATCAGTTAGTAACCACGAGGAAAACAGTTTACTACAGGGATGGACTCACCTCCTCCATAGGAACCGTAGGGTCTGGTCGGTGAGCAAAGTAAACGTCGACGTAATCCATTTGGAGTCGTTCAAGGGATGCATGCAGCCCTTCAATGATGCTTTATCGACGAGAATGAGAAATACGGCCTCTGGCTGAAGGAAAGAAGCGTACTGCTTTCTCGATAGTCCAGAGGAATTAGGGCTCTCTCCTTGTCCCCAGAATACCTTGGTGGAAAGTACGAGGTCCGAGCGACGGATCTTGAGCTCCTTGAGGCAACGGCCACTAAAGGACAATCAGTATGTACTATACAGAGTAAATATACTATACGGACATTTCTCTTTCGGACTCTCCTTCTGCGTACCCTGTTGTGAGAAAGTATGATGTTAATGTCTTTATAGGTCACCTTTCGACAGTACCTTCAGCAGTATCTATAAAGTTGACCCCATTCTCCCAAGCGCACTTGATTATGTCCCTAACAGGATCCCCTTTCACCGTACCTCCGAGAGTAAGCCCTGAGGCAAATCAGTAAATGTGGGGATAGCCGGCTTAACAGCCACTCACATCCGCCAAGAGAGAGACAGGACACGCGCAGGCCTGAGCGACCCAGTCTATCATTGCAAATACATCTAAATGAAACATTCTTAAAGGCGTATAGTGAGCCCACATACCGTCTATACTCCATCTTCGGGTTGGCTTTGAACTCAAAGTAGTCGGTCATCGTTGATTCTGGGCTACTACGGGAAGTGGGGAATGACCACAATTCCCAGGTTGTTGATGCGAAGCAGCCCTTTTATCCTCGAATGAGGGCCACTTCGGAAGTCCTCGCGGCTTGTGGTCGCGGCAGATGGGCAGTTCGGCTCCGGAGTTTTGCCGTCAACGAAATCACATTATGACGAAGTTGTGTTCAGCGTGTCATGGCGAGGGTTGTTGGTACACATTGCTACCCAACTTCTTTTGAGACTGAGTAGATTGTGGCGAAGCTAGTAGGTAAGAGAGCCTCGCAATGCGATATCTAATGTCATTGTTCATTGTAATTGACAGATTTATGTTATGAATACTGCTATCTGTGGTCTCTAGTGAGGTTCCAGATGACTAAACCTGACTAACCCCGACCAAATATAACTGAACCATTCAGTCAATTGTTCGACACCTCCTCGTCATGTCGGTCGCGTTAATTCTTGGAGCTGGGAGTAGGATAGGAAAGGTAAAGTACTCCTCTTTATTGTATGTCACTTTCAACTAACCCTTTGTAGGGTTTGGCCTACAAATTTTCCGAAAACGGCTGCAAAGTGGCATTGGGATCTCGTAGTGGTAGCTCTGAGAAACCAGAAGGATCTATTTCGATTCAAGTTGATGTTACCAAGCCAGCAGAGGTAAAAGCAGCATTCGCCAAGTCTGAGCAAGAGTTCGGGGCACCCGTAAACATTGTTGTGTACAATGGTGAGCCAATTGGGTTCAAGAGCATCTTCAAATAATGCTGATGTAATCAGTGGCTGCGTGGTCACCGCTCCCTGAGAAAGGAGCGCCGTTCTCCCTACCCACCGAGCAATTTGTTGCGTGAGCCTCTCACCTTTTCATGCTAGAAATATCTTGATTTTCGAACAGAGATATGAATGCTGGAGCACTAGGAGCATATACCGCGCTTCAAGAGTCGGTCGCTGCATTCAAGCGTGTGGCTGCTGACAAACCCAAGGTGCGTACTAACCATCTCACCTGATTCCTGATTCGGATGTTTCGTTAGGTCTTTATTGCTACGTCTAACCTGCTGGGGGTCTCGCCTCCTTCCATTCCCATGTTTGCTTTGGGAAATCAAAAACACAACTTAGCATACTTTATCCAAGCAGGAAATAAAGCTTACTCCGGCGCAGACTTTAGATTCTATCTCGCCTCTCAAGTCAGTTCTGAGGGAAGTAATCCCAATGGCGAGCTCTCTCCCGAGGCACATGGCACCGTATACTGGAACCTTATCCAACGTGCGGAGAAGGGTGGTTGGGATATACGCTTCATCAAAGATGGAAGTATTCTCGTGGAAAACTGAGCGTTGGAAACTTTTCTTCGTGTTCAAATAACTAACGAGCTAGACCCATGTATACCATCATATGGAATCACCTTGTAGACGTTATTATGCCTATGCCTTGTTCTCACCCTTTGAGTTTAGTAATCGACCTGAGTAAGCAGGCATGCTTGGGTGCACGAACCAGACATTTGATTGGCCAGGTTGGTACCCCGGCTATTGGTCTGTGCATGTGGCGTCCTTACCCGGTGGCGAGGACATATCTTGAATCCAGGATCCCTTATCAATTTGTCCATAGCATTGATCCTTGGTGCTGGAAACAAGATCTCAAATCCGGTCTGAGTTATTCATTTTCGTATTCTGATATTATGTTCTGTTGTCTCTATTTGAAATCCTAGATGACTAAAATCACTCAACCTGACAAACTTGACTAAATCCAGCTTACCTACCTGACTAAGCCTCACTGTTATAAACCTCCCTCCCCCAGTCGATTGTTCGACAAACCCATCATCATCAACATGTCCGTAGCATTGATCCTAGGTGCTGGAAGCAGAGTCGGAAAGGTAAGCATTATGAGCGATCGAGAGATGCATCATGCCTGACCATACCTCTCTTATTACATCGCATAGTCTGTAGCGAGCAAGTTTGCCGAGAATGGATATAAAGTGGCGCTTGGATCTCGCGGTGGCGGCGGAGACGTACCTCAGGGGGGTATTTCAGTCCAAGTAGACGTTAGCAAGCCGGAGGATGTGGCAGCAGCTTTTGCGAAGACGGAGCAAGAGTTTGGTGCGCCTGCCAATGTCGTGATTTACAACGGTCAGTTTTGATCCGATCTATGCTAGGAATTCATACTGATTATTCGCGGACATCGCTCTAGTGGCCGCATTTAGGCCTCTTCCTTCGGCTGGCGAGCCCTTCTCCACCCCATACAGCCAGTTTCTGCAGTAAGATTCACCCACTTGATGATATTCTCATGACTAATTCTCTTCAGGGATACGGTATCCGGTAGTTTAGGTGCATACGTTGCCCTCCAGGAAGCAGTCGCTGCTTTCAAGCGTGTTGGCGCAGGAAAGCCCAAAGTCGGTCCTCCCTTTATCTCAGATTTATCAATCTAAGGGGTGTTTTTAGGTCTTCATTGCTACATCGAACATTCTGGCAGTAGCGCCACCTTCGGTTAACATGTTTGGTTTGGGGAGCCAGAAGCGCAGTTTGGCCTACTTTGTCCAAGGAGGAAACGCGGCCTACGAAAAGGATGATTTTCGCTTCTATAATGCCATGGAAGTGAGCCCCGAAGGTGGGATTCCGGCTGGTGCGCAGATTTCTGGCGAGGCACATGCCATTGCATACTGGAATCTCGTCCAGCGAGCGGGAAGGGGAGGCTGGGACATACGATTCGTAAAGGATGGAAGTATCCTGGAAGAGAACTGAGAACTTTGACCGTCCGTTGTACCCGGAGAATCACCCTAGTCGGTCCTTCCAAGTGTACGAAGCGAATAGAAATACTACAAATGACGCAAGAATCCACATGTTATGATCGCTGTGAGAACTTGTTAGCGCATATTTATCAGGTAGTCGGACTCCCACCGCTTGGTGGGGGAGCTTCTTCTGTTCCGTCCCCTACCGACTCTTCTCCAATGGAGGCCTCGCGGTCATAAGGACGAATCAGAAATAAAAGTAATATGTTTCATATTGCCCCTCATTCGAGCCGACTTCCCCCCGCACGGTCAACAAAGGGTTGCTTCGCCGATCGAATACTGCGAAACAGGTTCTGGAAGAACATCGGTATACACAGCTAGTACCGAATCTTCGTGTCAGGGTACCTATTTTTAGTTCAAATGCGGATCTTAACTACGACGTTGTCGCCGAGGTTATGGCCGCTGGGGTCATCGGTCACTAGGGCTGGTCCAAACATTTAAAAGCCTCAGACATGTTTGTGGGGTATGTCAACGCACATAATGCTTTCCGTTACCTTTCTCGCCGTCTCTCTTTTTGGCGCCGTGCAGCTTGCTGCAGCCCAATCCTCTCTTTACGGACAATGTTGGTGAATTTGGTTACCCGGCTTGAAAGTTACTAAAAGTTATGCTCCTAGGTGGTGGCATTAACTGGACTGGTTCGACGGTAAGCCCATTTTTCGGGCATTACTTCGCACTTACTGACACTCCACCTGTGATATCTTCAGACCTGCTCATCAGGCACATGCACCAAACTGAACGATTGGTACTACCAATGCCTTCCTGGATCTGGATCCGCTGCTGCCACCACTACCACCAGCACGCGCGCATCTTCGTCAACGACGCGCTCTTCTACATCCGCTTCGTCGACTCCTTCCTCTGTTCTGTCCGGACTTCCTCGCCTGAAGGGTGTCAATGAGGCAGGATACGACTTTACCGTCTACACCAACGGATCGTTTTCGGGAACTGGTGTGGACCCACCGGCCGGCCAGTTCACCCACTTTGCAAGCCAGGGAGTGAATGCTTTCCGCGTCCGTGAGTATACTCTTCGTTTCTATTGTGCTGTTTCTGATACTGCCACTCTGTAGCATTCGCATGGCAGTTGATGACGCCCACTCTTGGCGGAACTATCGATTCGGCTTTCTGGACACGTTATGATAAGACGGTTCAGCAGGGTCTCGCCACTGGAGCTTACGTTATCTTGGACTTGGTTAGTTTGCCGTTCAACTCGCTAGTCTATACTAACCACCGGTGTTTAGCACAACTATGCACGATGGAACAATGCTATTATTAACCAGGGTGGTCCTACTACGGCCCAGTATGCGAGCTTGTGGTCTCAAGTCGCAACCAAGTATGCCAGCAACCCAAAGATCATCGTGAGTTCGGCCCATCGTAGAATGGTGCCTGTCATACTAATTCATCTTCTAGTTTGGTATCATGAATGAACCTCATGATTTGCCCGCTATTGCCCCATGGGTGCAGTCCGTACAAGCCGCAGTCAACGCCATCCGTGCCGCCGGAGCGACAAGCCAAATCATCCTCATCCCAGGCTCCAGCTGGTCCAGTGCTCAAGCCCTCCCAACCGAAGCCGGTCCACAGCTCCTCACTGTCACCGATCCTGCAGGTGGCGTTAGCAAGCTTGTGTTCGATGTTCACAAGTACCTCGATTCGGACAACTCTGGTACCCACGACGAGTGTGTCACGGATAACATCAGCGTCTTCCAGACGCTCGTCAACTGGCTCAAGCAGAATAACCGTCAAGCCATCCTTTCTGAGACTGGTGGAGGACATACCCAATCTTGCTACACCGCGTGAGTTTTGACAACTGTATCAAGAATACGTGATACTGATGGCGACGCGTAGATTGAACTCGCAGTTGGCTTTCATCAAGAACAACTACCCAACCATGCTTGGCTTCACGGTTTGGTCGGCAGTAAGTGTTGTGAATGACCCATATCTCTGTTTGATAGCTGACTTTACGTGATTAGGGCTCCTTTAATACTGCATACGAGCTTTCTGTCACCCCTAATGCCGATGGCACCGACAACCAGTTGTGGATTCAGGCCGTCAAGCCTAATCTCTAGACTTCTGTATCCAAAAAATGTATACCAAGGCGTCTTTACTAGTCTTTCTATGACATTGCAATAAACGCCCTTAAGCGAAAACCAATTTCCGACTGATATGCCGGGTTTGAGGCTGGAGGACAAAGCAAACCAGACTCTGGTGTTCTGCCACCACGCGGCAGTCGCCTGGGCAAGTTGTAAATCCCCTAAAAACGCGACTGTATTTCTATAAATCCTCAAACCACCTCTTTTCCGGGCCCAAAATCGCGTAGAAGACGCTACAACACGGCCCTTTCATCCCCGCGACGTCGGTGCAAACAGTGGCAAAAAAAAAAACGAACAGTTGCCATCGTTGAACCGTGTTTTTAAAGAATCTATTTTCACGACTAGGAACGACGAAAAACCTTGCACTGCGAATCAGGCTCAGGTGTCAACCGCGTTCCATATAAATTTGGGTGAATCAGCAGCTCCAACACTTGTATTGCAAACCTTCAAGAACCGAGTCAATCACATATGTCTTCTTCAGAATCATCGTGGCCTGATGAGGTCTGGCTTAACCCCATTCGGAACCATGGAAAGCGACGCCGCAGCGAACGCGCACGTAGCCCCAAAGGGGCCGAGTCCGTCTATGGAGGTTCTTCGGTCTCAGGATCCTCTGTTGACCAGGTTCGACAAGATATCCGGAATTTAACATTTTATGTCCAAGGATCGGACGAGTCGCGAAGGTGAGCATGCATTGTGATTTCTAATACAAGCATTCAATTTCTAACATTTTTTTAATGTTGCCAGTGCCACTCCAGTGCCGATTCATCAGCAGCGACGCGATCACCTTCGCGAAGAACGCCGGTGGGTCCGGCTACAGCAAGTACTCCAAGAAGAAGTGCAGCGTAAATTAACCAGCCTCCGTCTCAAAATCAACTCTATGACGGATGTTGCTCGCTTACCGACCGAGATCCTATGCCTTATCTTTTTGATGCTCGCGGGAGATCCTACCATCAAGTCTCACGTCCCTCTCCTCTCGATGACTCAAGTATGTCGTCATTGGCGCAAAGTCGCGATCGCATTGCCTATGCTCTGGACGTCCCTGTACCCGACAATGAGCGTTCGGGATGTGGCTAGGAGCCTCCGAAGGTCGAACGGGCTTCCGCTAGACTTCACCATTAGTGGGATTCAAGGCACAGCGGGACATTGGGAACACTTTCACGAACATATTGGACGGTGCAAACGGATCGCCATCAAGGATATCCCTCCAGAGTGGATCGCGGATCTACAGCCTTGGCTGGACAATCCCGCCCCGCTGCTCGAAGAGCTCGTGCTCTCTGCTGTTCCTTCACAGCATCCCATCAGCTCTGACCTCGATTTGACGTTTTTCGACCAAACGACGCCACTGTTGTACAAAGTCAGACTGGATACGATCATCCTTCCACGCTCGAGCTTTCATCTTTTGCTCAACATTACACACCTCGAGTTTTCATTTGGTCATGGTCCAAAGATTGGGTGTCAAATCCCTTCCCATCGATACATTCTCGACCTCCTCTCTTGTGCACCCCTTTTGCAGGATGCGCTGATTGAAAGATATGGTACCGAGCATCTGCCATACTTTCGTACATATCCCCCAGATTATACACCTACTCGGGTGAAACTGGACCACCTGCGTAAAATGTGTGTCCAAGGCATGGCGCCGATTGAACTTGGGTGGATGGAATACATCGACATTCCCTTGAATTGTTGCTTGAAGATCGGGATCGACCTGGCGCATCACCAGAATCTGGCGCCATTGCTTGCACTTTTGGACAACCCCTCGAATGGTCTGCGACCGCTCCTTCGTGTACAAGAGACCATGTTCACTGGGTCCACCTCGCCTGGAAATCCAAATGCCCGAGCTAACGATAGAGACAAGTTGGGCATACACCTCTGGGACCCCAACTCCCAGCTCGCAGTCGGAATCGTATTCCGCAGTCCCCAAAGCCGCGAACAAACGGAGCTTATTATGTGGATGATGAGTATGACGCTCTTTAGGCGTTACACTCCACGTTGCCTCGCGTGGAGTACCTTGAATTCGCGATTCGTCATGGGTCCCGGAATATACATCCGTGTCCTCATGAATCATACCACAATCTCGGATCTGGCATTCGACGATTGTCACTTTGTGACCGATGCTCTCAAACTGCTCGTGGCTTCCGAGCGCTCTGCCTCCAACTATACGGGTCCCGGTACGGCAGTCGTTTGTCCAAACCTAGCCTATTTGGCACTCTCCCGTTGCAGGTCCTTGCCGGGTACTGTCCTTGTGGATTTGGCGCGTGCCAGGGACGTCCGCGGCAAGACGTTGCGCAAGCTGAGAATCAAGGAATGCGACTCCGTTCATCGACGATCGGTGGCAGACTTTAGATGGCTGGTGGAAGAAGTGGAGTGGGATGGCGAGACCGAATGGGACGGCTTTTCGACCATGGCCGACATGGATCCTGATGATGCGCGGGATCTACTGGTCGACATGGACAAGGTGGATGAGGACGGTGATTGGGAAACGGTCGATCATGGCGATGAATATGACCTGCAAGAGAGCAATGGGTCTGACGAAGAGGAGACGAGAGATAGGAAAAAGCAATTTGGCTCGTTGGCCAACCAAAGCGTCGAAACTTTTACCGAACGTGGTCGTCGTCACGGTGTTGCGAGGAGTCTTGTCAGTGACTCTGGGGAATGAAATGCGCGCCCCTGGTTTTGGGCTGGCCATGAAAGAGTATTGTCTCGTTTGACCTAGTTTTTGTACGGTTTAGCGTGTATGTGTATTTCTGGGATGGAAACAATATCACGAGCTTTTTACAATAACTTGTTGGCACTGTACGGCTTTAGCGGACATTACTTTCTCACGCGACCGTCCGCCGTACGCGTATAAAAAGCTGGGGAGGCCAGCTGGTTCTCCTGAGTAGCTTGTCCACCTCCATATCTCTTTATTTTTTTAATGGATCTAGAACTTGAAGGAGGTGGTAAGTTTCTTTCG